>CM053770.1:228174391-228225200 GCA_028658325.1 Potorous gilbertii
GTAGACTTGGATTTGCCCAAGGTCAACCCAAGGTGAGGGTCAGAGGCAGGGCTTAGAATGGAATCCTTGGTCTCCAATATTCCAAAGACTACTCAAAACTTTGAAAGCCCAAACAGAAAATACCCCAACAGAAAAAAATCAAGGCATCCATTATGTGTCAGTCTGAACTCCAATAGAACAGGTTGCAGAGAGGCAAATTACAGTTTGCTGTAAAGAAAAACTTCCCAATAACTAAGTTGTTCAGTGGTCTAGTCATGAACCACTCTCCTTGACCCCATGGACTTGTCCTTGGAGGTTTTCTTGGCAAAGATACTGGAGTAGTTTGCCATTTCCTTTTCCAGCATGCCCCTATTTTACAGATGAGGAACTGAGGGTTAAGTGACTTGCCCAAGGTTAATTAGAACTATCCAAAAGTGGAATGGGCTGCTTCAGTCAGTTAATAAACATTTATTAAGTGCCAACTACGTGACTGGCACTGTGGGCCTGGAGTCAGAAAGAAGTTCAAATTATGACTCAGAAATTGACCAGCTATGTGACTATGAGTAAGTCACTGCTCTGTGTCTGAGTTTCCTCAACTATAACCTGAGAGGGCTAGTCTCTTTAGCCTCTGAAGTCTGTCCTAGTTCTAAATCTAAGATCAGATGACCCATCTGGGTTTTCTTATGATTATGTCCTACTAGAACTCTTTCACAGAGGGCTCACCCCATGTGTTGAGGATCTTGCTCTAGGTTTCAATATTATAAGGGTGGTAGCAGTCCAGAATCTAGCCTGTCAATCTATTATCCCTTGTTTTTACTACATAACTGCCCTGTCTCCTTTTCTGGTCATATATGTCTTTGATTATAGTTCTATTTGGCTTCTCCAATGTAATTTGTTATTAACAATAAGTTGTATACAAGTGATACCCACCATGTGACTATTCATTGCCCTTTGGGAAGTAATACTTTTTTTCCCAAAGATATGGTTCTCCATAATGGACAACCACATAATATCCCCAGACGAATATTAGTATTAAAAATTGGGTTTTGTTTCAGAGAGAACCTCAGGATCATTGAAAGTCCTGCTCAGTTTCCTAAATTCAATCCAACTCACACTTTGCCTTTTCAGGTCCCCTTCATTGGCAACATGAAGTTTTTATCCAAGATATATATGCTGATGCATCATCTCTATGGTCTAGCCATCCAATATTATGCAATAGTTTGAACAATAAGAGTTCTTCACTGATTTAGCTTTTCCTTTGGGGATTATTAGACCAAAGTCTTTTCCATGATAGTAGATTTCATATTATATAGAAATTCAAGAAACAACTCATTATAAAGCACTTACTCTTACCTTCCCACTTTTAATTATTTCCACTTTATCTTGTAGATACTTTGCTTATACCTAGTCATTTGCATGTCTCTCTGAGCCCAGCCCTCCTGCCACCCTTCAGACTATGAGATCCTCAAAAGTGTTGTTTTCATCATGCCTGAGTCTTCATGACACCATTTGGGATTTTCTTGGCAAAGATACTGAAATGGTTTTTCATTTCCTTCTCCAACTCATTTTGCAGACAAGGAAACTAAAGCAAACAGGATTAAGTGGCTTGTCCAGGGTCACACAGATAGTAAATGTCTGAGACCAGATTTGAACTCATGAAAAGAAGTCTTCCTGACTATAGGCCTTTGTCTTTCTCTGTATCCCCAGTCCTTAGCATAGTGGTTGGCATCTAATAGGAGCTTAATAAATATTTATGACTGACTACTCATGCTGTGGTAGTATGGAGGGGGATGCAAAACCAAAACCAAAAACTTCCCTTCCCTGAGGAAGCTTACTTTTTATTCTCTAGTCTGCCACTGAATGAATGAGTAAATAAAATGAAAAAAAAATTAAATGACTATAAAAAACAAAGCATTATGCTAAGTGCTGGAGACACATAGAGAAGACACTGGCCGGAGATCTAACACAATATTACTATTCCAATAAATCAATCAATCTGTGTTTATTGAGGATTATGCAAGATATTGTGCTAAGCACCACAACAGATACAAACAAATAGGAGATGTCATCACTGCCCTCAAGAAGCTTATAACCTAGTAAGGGATATGATGTAAATGCATGGGAAAGAATAACTAATAATACAAAACAGTCTGAGTATATGGACAAATGATGCAGCCCAGGGGAGAGACATTTCTCCCTGGAGTGATAAGTGGTGTCTATAGGCAAGGAGTAGGATTTGAACTAGACTTAGAAGCACAGATAGGGTTTGGGTAAATGGTAGAGTCAGAGAGATGAGAGTACAGGTAAGGACAATGGCTTAAGTAAAAGCCTGGAGGTGGTAATATTCATGGGCTATTCTGGGGACAGTCAACAGACTTTAACCTGGGCAGACTGGGTTGCTATGAAACATGAACTTTTAACTAAGAATCAAAACAGATTTCTGAGTAACGATGAGGAAATCACATTTATTCTCATGTCCAGACATCTTCCTAGTGTTGCATTAAGCTAATGAGCTGCAGAAGATGTGGCTTAAAAAGAAAAAATAGACCTTGGAAGGCATCCACATCACATGAACCTTGATAGCCAGGTTATCGTAATCCCATGACCCTTTGGGGTAGCTTGCAGGAGATTATATTATCACTCCAATTTTTCCGAAGCATGGAAAGGATGCTTTATCTCAAAAAGGAACTTGAAAAAGCTAATTAAGTATTTGGCTGGTGAGTAAAGAAATATTGTGACAAATAATTATTTTGTTGTTGTTATACCAAAACCTTAACACTGACAACAAGAACCATTCATCCAAAAGTTGATCCAAATGTGGAGTATGTCCAAGAAAAGTCTTAATTCAGAATATTTTCATCCCAATAAGAGGAGAAATACACATAGACACACACACAGACACACACATGTGTGTGTGTGTCTGTGTGTGTGTACATTGAGAAAGGAAAAGAGATAGAAAAATAGAGAAAGTGAGACAGAGACAAAGTGACAGAGATAGACAGAGACCTAGACACAGAGAGACAGAGAAAGAAAGGGAGACAGAGATAAAGACAGATATAGAGAATGAGAGAAACCAGAAGTTGTCCCAGTCTCAAAGAAAGAGGAACACTGTCATTTCCATCCACCCCCAATCAATGAAGTAAATAATAATGAGCAAATAAAAAATAGGTTTGCCCAAGTCTAAACTCTTACCTCTGACTTTGCTGTGTGTGTTTATGTGTGAACTTCAAAGATCTCTCATCTTGTGAACTGGCAAGGACGTGAACAATACGACCTGCATTCATTTAAGGTCATAGGACCGTAGATTTAGAGCTAGAAGGGGATTCAGAGGTCCTCAATTTCATCTCCTGATTTTACAAATGAGAAAACTGAGACAAACAGAGGTTAAGTGACTTGTCCGGGATCCCACAGTTGTTAAGTGTCTAAATCAGGATTTGAACTCAGATCTCTTTGACTCTAGAGTCCAGGGCTTTAAGCATTGTGCCACCTGGCTACTACCCCTTTCTGCTAGTCTTGGAAACCTTCCTACTTTAAGTCTAAACAAAAGACACATTAATGACTAGATTTTCCAATTAGTTTTTATTAAAGATGACATTGCATAATTTTTTTTCAGTGAAATTTACTCTTTTTGAAGAGGCTGGAAGGTGAGTCTTATAAGCCTCATACATAAATTCACCTGTGGGAACCTGAGCTCCACAAACTCTGTTCAACCCTTTGTGGAACACACAGCCTTGCTTTTTATGGCAGCATTGAAACTTTCCATCTGATCTTCTGTTCTGGCTTCTTAGGTTGGTTCTTGGTATCCCATCTCTGACTCCTTGACCCAGCACCCAGGAACCCCAACCACCATCTTCAGTATGACATTTCTGGGTCTTTCCTGGATGGAATCTGCCTACCATGGCTTCTCTTCCCTCTTCGTAAATAGTGACTTTATCATGCACCGTGGAAGAATCTGAGCCTCTACCTTTGACAAAATTCAGCTCTATCCTAGGGCAGTGTTGGAAGAAAAAATACAGCAAAAGTGATTTGTCTAACATTATGGATGAAAAATGCCATTGGGGGAAAGGGAGTAGAAAAGGACTACTATCTCAGTGTGCCAGGATACTCAACCAATGATATCTATGTCTATGAAAAATACATGTCACTTGGTCAATCCTAAGATTTAGATCTGAAGACTTAAGAGACCAACACCTTCACTTTTCAAATGAGGAAAACTGAGACAGAGAGAGATTAAAGGATTTGCCCAGGTCACACATGGAGTTGATGCTGCTAAAATACAATCCCATCATTTGATTTTCTAGTACTTGCATTTCTTCTTCTTTTTCTTTCTTCTCCTCTTCCTTCTCCTTCTTCTTTTAGAAATGAAGAAGTTTAATTTCAAAAAGCGTTGGAATTCAAACACATGACTTCTTTTTTCAAGTGGTTTTTTCCAATTTTTTAAATATTTTAATTTAATGTTTTGAGTTAAAATTTGTATTCTTTCCTTTTTCCTTTCCTTCCTCCCTCCCTTAGATGGTAAGCAATCAGATATATGTTATACTTTTGTAACTATTCAAAACATTTCCATGTTAGTCATTTTGTACAAGAAGAGTCAAATAAAAGAAAAAGTGAAAGAAAGTGAAAAATAACATCTTCCAGTCTTCATTCAATCAATATCAGTTCTTCCTCTGGAGGCAAATCAGTCCTTTGGGGTTGTATTGGATCATCATATCGTTGAAAATAATTAAATTATTCATAGTTTTTCATCAAGCAATGTTGCTATTATGGTATACAATGTTCTCCTGGCTCTGTTCACTTTACTTCACATCAGTTCATGTAAATCTTTCCAGGTTTCTTAGAAATCACCTTGCTTGATATTTCTTATTGAGCAATAATATTCCTTTACAATCATATATCACAGCATGTTTAGCCCCTCCCAAATGATGGGCATCTCTTTGCTTTCTGATCCTTAACCACCGTAAAAAGAGCTGCTATAAATATTTTTGTACAAATAGGTCTTTTTCCCTTTTTGGGGATTTCTTTGGGATATAAACCAATTGATATTTCTGTACCAAAATTCTATAGTCCTTTGGGCATAGTTCCAAATTGCTCTCCAGAAAAGTTGGATCAGTTCACAACTATACCAACAGTGCACCAATAGTGTCCCAGTTTTCCCACATCTCCTTCAATATCCAACATTTTCCTTTTTTTGTCATATTAGTTAATCTAATAGGTGTGAGGTGATATCTCAGAGTTGTTTTAATTTGCACTTCTCTGATCCATAGTGATTTAGAGAATTTTCTCATGTGACAATAGACAGCTTTGATTTCTTTGTCCGAAAACTGCTCATTCATGTCTTTTGACCATCAGTTGGGGAATGATTTGTATTTTATAAATTTGGCTCTGTTCTCTATATATTTAAAAAGTGAGACCTTTATCAGAGATATTTGTTGCAAAAATTGTTTCCAGTTGTCTGCTTTCCTTATAATTTTCCTTGCATTGGTTTTGTTTGCGTAAAAACTTTTTAACTTTACATAATCAAAATGATCTATTTTACATTTTGCAATGCTTTCTATCTCTTCTTTGGTCCTAAGTGCTTTACCTATCCATAAATCTGACAGATAAACTATTCCATGATCTCTTAATTTGCTTATGCTATCACCCTTTATGTGTAATCATCTTAGTATATGATATGAGATATCATTCTCTGCCTAGTTTCTGTCATACTGTGTTCCAGTTTTCCCAGCAGTTTTTTGTCAAATAATGAATTTTCATTCCAAAAGCTTGGATCTTTGAGTTTATCACATACTAGATTACTATGGTCATTTCCTATAATATAATTATTTGTAACTAATATATTCCACTGATTCACCACTCTATTTCTTAGTCTGTCCCAGATTGTGTGTGGCTAGACCACCTTTTCTTTCACATTTTTTCATTGATTCCCTTGATATCCTTGAACTTCTGTTCTTCCAGATGAATTTTATTACTTTTTTCTAGCTCTATAAAATAATTGTTTGAAAGTTTGACTGGAATGACTAAGTAAATAGATTAATTTTGGTAGAACTGTCACTTTATTGTATTGACTCGGCTTATCCATAAACAACTAATATTTTATCCAATGTTTTAGATCTGACTTTATTTGTGTGAAAAGTATTTTATAGTTGTGTTCATATGGTTCCTGGGTTTGTCTTAGCAGGAATATTCCCAAGTATTTTATAATGTCTACAGTTATTTTAAATGGAATTTCTCTGTCTCTTATTGCTGGACTTCATTGGTAGTATATACAAATGCTGATGATTTAAGTAGTTTTATTTTGTATCCCTTTGCTAAAGTTGTCAATAATTTCAAGTATTTTAGTTGATTCTCTAGAATTTTCAAAGTATAGCCTCTGGTATTTCTTGATTATATTTTTTGTACTTGTATTTCTGGTCAGATGGTTGACTTTCTATTCACAGAAAGACTTCAGTTTGTCTAGTAGGTGTCAGAAGCAGGATTTAATCCATGTTTTACTGACTCCAAGCCCAGGACTTAGATAAGATTCCATACCTTATGGAAAGAGTCCATTGATATGAATGTTTTGAGTATATACTGCAGAAGTACAATGGGAGTGGGAGGAAGAAAAGGGGATTGTATGAGACTTATCAAGTTGACAAAAGCCTGTTTTTTTAAAAAATCAATATTCTCCAAGGGACACTAGATATCTGTGAATCATGAAACATTTTCTCCTGGGAAAAATCCAAGTCACAAGTAATTGAAAGGTCAATGGAAACATGCCCGGTGAGTGTGAGCAGGCTACAGATTATTACCAATGATGATTTGCATGTGAGAGGTGACATAAAAGGTATGATGAGATATGCATATGTCCAGAAATGTGGTGAGAATGAGGGACAACAGATGAACAGCCTAAGTGGTACCCTGGGAGCCCTGGAAGAATTTATTTAAACATAATAAAATCCTGAGGAAGTGCCCTTCTATTTTGGGGGGCTCTCTGTGGAGTGTTTATGGAAAACATGGTTAAGGATTCCATAGGATATGAAGATATGCAGGAGTTAGTGATAACTGTCGGTGAAAGGAGTATCCTCACCAATAAAATCACAGAGTACTCAGTTTACCAAATTATGGCATGTATGTATGTATAGAAAGTATGGTATGCATGGATGGATGGATGGATGGATGGATAGATGGATGGATGGATGGATGGAGGGAGGGATGGATGGATGGATGGATGGAGGGATGGATGGATGGATGAGGGATGGATGGAGGGATGGAGGGATGGATGGATGGATGGATGGAGGGATGGAGGGAGGGATGGAGGGATGGATGAGGGATGGATGGATGGAGGGATGGAGGGATGGAGGGATGGAGGGATGGAGGGATGGATGGAGGGATGGATAGATGGATGGATGAGGGATGGAGGGAGGGATGGAGGGATGGAGGGATGGATGGATGGATGGGATAATAACAATGATTATATTGTATATAGATCTTTAAGGTCTACCAAGAGCTTTATAAATATTATCTATTTTCATCCTCACAACAATCTGGGGAGGCGTATTATCATCACCATTTTTCCCATTCTGTAGATGAGGAAACTGAGGCAGGCAGACTTGCCCAGCATCATATAGCTCATAAGCATCTAAAGTGTGAATTAAACTTGTCTTTCTCACTCCCAATGAGGGCTGGAAGCTATGCATCACACCTTCTTTATCCTAAGCTCTATATTAGATCTGATGGTCAGTGCAGGGGGTGCTCCTTAACAATAAAAGGCAACAACTTCAGTCAAATGGTTCATGGTTGTTGTCTTTTCTGAGACTTCCCTCCCTCCTTTCTATCAAACTCCTCCATAATCTTCTGGCCTACAACCTCAACAGTTGGGATGTACTCTCCACCCCAGTTCTGGGAGCATGATTACTAATTCACTCAACCGTTGCTCCTGGATGAGGTGTACCAATCTACTCTCCCTATGGTCTTACTTGGGGCAACTAGATGCAACAGGGGATAAAGCACAGGGCCTATAGTCAGGAATACTTGAGTTCAAATTCTGCCTCAGATGCTTACTGACTGTATGACTCTGGGCAAGTCACTCCACCCTGTTTACTTCAGTTTCCTCACCTGTCAAATGAGCTGGAGAAGGAAATGGCCAACCATTCCAATATCTTTGCCAAGAAAACCAAATCTTTGCCAAATGGAGTCACGGAGAGCCAGACATGACTGAAATGATTGAACAACAATGTGCCTATTTGCCATCTCTGTAACTTTCTGGACCAAACTCTCCAATGCTTTCCCCATGAGAATGTATCCTCCTTAATGACATGACCTTTTTTTCTTTCAAGGGACTGTGTTTCTACATTTGTGTCCCCAGAGCTTAACACAGTTTTTGGCACAAAGTTATTGGGCACAAAGTATTAAACATTTAATAAATGTTTGTTTATTCATTTATCCATTTTTTAATCCATTGATCAAATTGGAGCCAAGTAGGAAGGATGAACTTTAGAGCTGGAATGACCTTCCCTCAACCCCATCTCCACACACATATTCCAAACAACTAAAAGGCATAATATGGTAGCAGAAAAATAAATACAGTCCTAAACATTAAGTCCCAAAAATGTGCTGAGCCACACTAGGATATAAAAGTTGATGTGATTCTTAATTATCAGGTGATAATTAAGAAACTGCCAAAATGGCCAACCAGGCAGTCTCCCCTGTGAATCTGGACCATCTGTTCTGGAAAACAACTAAGAATCAGGAGCAAAGGACTGTTGGTCTGAGTTGAAAAGGAGCTGAAAGGATGTCCAAATGATCTCAAAGGCTCAGAGATCATAAAATCATCATTTCAGAGCCAGAAGGATTGTTACAGGTCATCTAGTCCAACCCAACTATTTTACAGAAATGGAAACTGAAGCCCAGAGAAGTAAAATGACTTTCCCAGGGTCACAAGGTAGCAACTGGCAGAGTAGCATTTGAACACAGATCTTCTGACTCTAAACTAGTGTTTCCTTCTACTCTACCACTTGAAAAGGTCACTAAACCAAAGTTAAATAATTTTTATATTTCAATTAAGCAATAAGTTTAAATCAATGAACCATTTATACCTTTGACTAACTGATCCCACTACAAGGAGAAAAGATGTCTTAGATCAAAAGAAAGGCTTCTCCTGTGCCAACCAATTAACAGCAACCCTAACCCTAAACCTGGAAACAAAGGGAATGTCATTTGGCAAATGGTCAAACAAATTGTGGCATATTGAAGTAATATCATGTTATTTTGCAGGAAGAAATAATAAATATGAAGAAATCAGGACTGCAGGAAGACTTCGATGAACTGATGCTAAGTGAAATGCATAGATTCAGGAGAACGCTAGATATAATACCTACGATAATGTCAACCACCAAAACCTTACGAGGAAGTTGATTGTGTAATAACCAATGCTTGGGCTTAGAGAATAGTTAATGTCACTTCTTGGCAAAGCTCCAGGTTAATGGCATGTGTCTTTGTATGTATATCTTTTTAATTTCACACTTATAAGATAAACGAATTCTGCTACTCACTCTAGTCTACCTCTTTTGGTCAATTAATCAGTCAGCTAGCATTCATTAAACTCCAACCAAACTTTAGAAATACAGAGAAAAGTGAAAAAAACAGTCTGTGTTCTCAGGGAGTTCACAGGCTAATTCTGACATAAGAGGGTTCAATGCTAGGGGCATGGAAATGGCTGCAATATGGAAGCAAATGATATCGATGATGCTTTTTTTTTTTAAGTAAGTGCCCTATGGAGTCTCTATTAGAAGTTCTCCTTTCAATTGAAGAGTTCCTTATAATACTATGCTTGCTAGTGTAACCAACACAATATGTCATCAGGCTGGATTTGACTTATCCTAAATGATTTTCTGTAGCAAGCGAATGGTATTTTTCTGCCATACTAAAGATATAAATGGGGTAGCTAGGTGGTGCAGTGGATAGAGTGCTGGGCATGGAGTCAAGAAGACTCCTCTTCCCAAGTTTGAATCCAGCCTCAGACACTTACTAGACTTTAGGCAAGTAATTTCACCTTGTTGCCCCAGTTTCCTCATCTGTCAAATGGGAAAAGGAAAAGGTAAATCACTCCAGTATCTGCCAAGAAAACCCCAAATGGAGTTACGAAGAGTCAGACATCACTTAAACAACTGAACAACAAAAAATACATCCAAATACAAAGGTATATGTCTTTAACCCAGAATTAAATAAGGTGACAAACTCTGCTACCAGAGTCAAACTTCTTGTTTCTCAAGTCAAATAAATAAGCATTGATTAAGCACCTAGTATATGCCAGACCCTACACTGAACACTGGGGATAAAAAGCCAGTCCCTGCCCTCCAAGGACCCACAATCTAATGTGGAGAGAACATGCAAATAACACGTTCTAGACAGGATAAATTGGAGATAATCAAGAGAGGGAAGGCACTAAAATTAAGGGAGATTAGGAAAGGCTTTTTGTCAAACATGGGATCTTAGCCAAGACTTGAAAGAAGCCAGGAGACAGAGACGAGGAGGGAACAGACTTCTCTCACTTAGATGATGGATGGATGGATGGATGGATGGATGGATGGATAGATAGGCAGGTAGGTAGGTAGATAGATAGATAGATAGATAGATAGATAGATAGATAGATGATGGATAGATAGATGATGGATAGATGGATGGATAGATAAACAGAAAGACAGATATAGATATATGTACATAGATACACATACACACATTTATACACGTACTTATGTGTATGCACGTATATGTGCGTATATATATTGTGTATATGTATATGTGTGGGTAGTATCTATTTGTATATATCTGTGCATTTATGTATGTATGTATAGAGAAGCTACAGATGTAAATAACTGAGATAGAAATCTGATTTAGGAGGAGGGAGGGAGGGAGAACTTCAGGAATTGGAAGAAAAAGTCTCCTTCGGCAGATAGAGCAAGGGCTGACCCCTGAAGTAAGTTCAAGATTCTAAGATGTGAGCAGAGAGGACATTCCAGGCCCGGAGGACTGTGTCTGGACAATGGCCCAAAGGCAAGCAATGAGGTTCTTAGTTCAGAGCCCAGGAAGCAGACCCATCTGGCTAGAGTTCATGAAGGGGAGCACTGCCCATTGTGCCCAGAAAAGCAGCCAGGAGCCAGATTTTGCAAGAATTTCCATGACAAGCTGAGGAGTTTGTATTTTAATTCCCAATCAAGAAAATTGACCCTGCCAAGATATCAGATTTCCTGATGAATGACCAAGGGTCATGCCAGCACCTGTGTCCAGCTTGGTGCCCAGCACCTAGGAACTCTAGGAACTTAATATTTAGGAATTTGATTTATCTGATTTTTTTTTCAAAATTTTTTCAGCTCTAACATGTCCCAGTAGGATACCTCTAGAACAAGGGACCTTAAGCGAGAGTCCATGTACTTGTTCTTTTGGGCAATAGTGGATAGAGTACTGGGCATGGATTCAGGAAGACCTGAGTTCAAATCCAAGTTCATATACTTTCTATAGTGTGACCCTGAGCAAGTCACTTAACCTTGTTTGCCTCAGTTTCCTCATCTATAAAATAAGCTGGAGAAGGAAATGTCAAACCACTCCAGCATCTTTGCCAAGAAAACTCCAAGTGGGGCCACAAAGGGTTGGACGTGACACTTCTTCTAATATTTTGAATACTTTCAGTAGAATTGGTTTTCTTCATAATTCCATGTATTTTATGTTTTGCATTTAAAAGCAGAATTCTGAGAAGCCCATCCACAGGCTTAGCCAGGCTGCTTATGGAGTCCATGATGCAAAAACAGTTTAACCTCTGATCTAAAAATTAACCATTCAGAAGCATCCCCAGGACCCAAGGGTGCTCACAGTGGAGTCATTCCAATGGGATCACTGCTCATTTTTTCCCAATAATTTTCTTTTTAAACCAAAGAGATGACTGAGAACCTAGGAAAAGGGAATGGGGAGAGACTACAAGGAATTGGTTTCCATTTCTAGAGCTGAGTCATTTGGACAGAATAAGTTCTAGATTTTCTTCCAGCTCTAAATCTGTAATTTCATGTCTTTTATGAGGATTCACATTCTGTACCACCAATTACTATGAGGAAAAATTTAGGGATCTTCAAAATTATTGAAATTCTAAAAAATAATGAAATGCTATGGGTAATACCTGGGACATTTATTTTCTAATGGAAAGTTTGATGATGCAATGATAATTTTACCTAGGGCTGGACTTAAGAATTCAATTATAACAACCTCTCAAGTGAGGAAAATTCCCTCTGCCAATGCAAATTGGCACCATCTTCAAGGAGGAGGCAGAGGAGAGGAGGAGGAGAAGTAGAAGTAAAAGAAGAAGAAGGATGAGAAAGATAAGAAGAAAAAGAGGAGGAAGGAAGGAAGGAGGGAGGGAAGGAAGGAAGGAGGGAGGGAAGAAATACCTCATATTTAGCAGCATCATGCTTTAGGAAAAAGCTGACTGGAATAGGAGCTAAAGCTTTACAAGATAATTCTTCAGATTATGAATGGACAGTAGATGTGTATGTGTGTTGTGCGTGTGTGTGTGTGTGTGTGTGTGTGTGTGTGTGTGTGAGAGAGAGAGAGAGAGAGAGAGAGAGAGAGAGAGAGAGAGACGGACAGACAGACAGACAGAATGAAAGGTCATGTGGTATGGTAGAGAGAGGGTTAGTAGAATGGTTCTCCAACTTTTTGATTGTAAATGGACCCTGAAGCCAAAAAGTCTGAGAATCACTCCATCAGCCCCTCTTCACTCCACCTCTCATTCAATAAATCTATGATCCAATTACATTTCTCTTGGATCTATATCGTGGAAACACTTCATTCTTCACAATAACCATGGGAAATTAGCACAAGTCTAATGTCCAGTGGACAGACAGGGAAACTGAAGCTCATGCATAATCTGAAGAAACACCTATACAACTTGTTACATTGAGTAGACTGTGTTTGGTGTTACATCTGAAGCTATGTAACAGCTAAAGGAGGCAATTTAAGGCAGAGGAGGCGGACTGAGAGTACCATAGCTAACTGACTGTGTGTGTGTGTATGTGTCTTGCTGTCTCTCTGGGTTTCTCTCTGTCTCTGTCTCTCTCTGTCTCTCTGTCTCTGTCTCTCTCTCTGTCTCTCTCTGTCTGTCTCTCTCTCTCTCTGTCTCTGTCCCTCTCTCTCTGTCTCTCTGTCTCTGTCTCTCTCTCTCTCTCTCTCTCTCTCTCTCTCTCTCTCTCTCTCTCTCTCTCTCTGTCTCTCTCTCTCTCCCTGTAACAGAATCAGGAATGAAAAGAACCTGGTGAAATTTGGACCCTCAAGTCTAACTGGGCAATCTCCCAAGCCTTGAGTGCCAACTACTCCTGTGTCCTTGGTTTCCAAACAGAGGGAAGAAGGATTTTGCTTTCTGAGAGCAGCTCTTCTGCTCCTAGCAAGTTTTGCCCAGCTACTCCCTTCCAAAATCCATTTCTCCCCAATCTGACTCCCTCCCCTCTACCCCTCTAAGAAATATTGGAAAGTGGTCAGACTGATTCAGGAGATATGGATGCTTCCCACACACACTGTCCCAGTATAATGGGTACTGTAGGCCAGGCACTATACTAAGCCCTGGGGAGACAAAGCAATCCATTAAGAAGCATTTATTAAGGACCTACTGTGTGCTGGACATTTTCTTAGGAGCTGGGGAAACAAAGATGAATGTGAATTAGTCCCTGCTGTGTAACACTCTGTGATGAATCCCACAGTTCTTGGTAGAATCTAGCTCAGTATACTAGATTTAAAATCATCCTGAAACTGATACAGTGAATGAGTTCCTTGACGACGATGGCAATGCCCAGCACACAGTAGGTGCTTAAGGATCACTTGGTGATTGAGCAGCTTCATGGTACTTAACGAATGCTCTTTGTCTAAAACAAATGATAGTTCTTGAGGAAAGTTCCCTAAAGGTAGGGTCTGGCTCACTTCTGCCTTTGTGTTCTCAGCACCTCATAGGCACTACTACACCTAACCCACAGTTGTACAGAATAAATGCTTATTGAATTAGGGGCCTCACAAGGCCTATCAGTGGGGTTCTCAAACCATCATGGTGAGTCCTAAATGTATTTTTTATACCCCAAGAAAAGATAGAACCAAAGATAGGCCTACGACCAGCCTGCAGATCTTGCTAATTGAAGAAGAGGAGGGGCAGAACTGGGGTGACAAGAAGGAGTCATAGAAATTAAAGTGGCTTCGGAGGTCATTTAGTCAACCCCCTTTCTTTTATAGATTAAAAAAAAAACAAGATACAGAGAAATAAAATGACTTGTCCAAGGTCACACAGGTCCTTAGCATCAAGGTGGGATTTGAACCCAGGACCCAGTGTATTTCCTCCTACTTCAACCTTCTCTACAATTTTGAAGGGATCAATATCCTTCCAAATTAGACATAAGACCAAAAAAATTGCATTGGGAAATTAACATGGTCCATCAGTCCGTTAATCAATCAGTAAACTTTTATTAGGTACCTACAATGTGTCAGACTATATTAGGAGCTGGAAATACAATAACAAACATGCCAGGCAATGAAACCCACCCTTCCCCCTCATATATTATAGTCTAATGTCTCCTGTGAGCGTGGACAGCTGGGTGGTACAGTAGCTAGAGCTCTTGGCCTAGGGTCAGGAAGACCTGAGTTCAAATTTGACCTCAGCTACTTACTAGCTCTATGACCCTAGGGGAGTCACTTAACCTTGTTTGCCTCAGTTTCCTTATCTGTCAAATAAGCTGGGGAAGGAAATGTCAAACCACTCCAGTATTTTTGCTAAGAAAACCCCAAAATGGTGTCACAAAGAGTCAGACATGAATGAGAAACAAAATCTCCTGTGAGTGTAATTAAAGGAGACATCTACCCCACCCAAACCTGATTTGTTCTAAATCAGCTCCCTAGCTGAATTGTGAAAAAATTATGCTCATCTCTTGGAAAGCTGGGCTGAAAATAACCATTCCACAAAACTGCAATAAAACTTGAAATAAACCTTTCCATAAAATACTTAATAAAGCTGTAAAAAGTAAAGTAGCCCATAATGAGCAGTGGTATAAAAGCAGGAGATCGTGAAACCCAGCTCTCACTCACTTGATTCCATTTGGGTGTGGCTAAGACATCTGAACCATCCTCTAAGTCATGAGATTTTAGCACTTCTTGTGTCCAGTTCTTGTGTCCCTCGGGCAACTGGGCTGGTAAAGTCTACAGACCCCTTTCTCAGAATCTCACTTTTAAATGGATAAAATAAAATATATAGAATTACAAAGGAAACTATATACACATGCACATTATATACAAATATATACATATATGTGTGTATCTCTATATAGACACAGATCTACAAGTAGAGAGAGATGAGGAGGAGGAGGAGAAGAAGGAGGACAAGAAGAAAGAAAGAAATGGTTATTAATACCATATTAAGAATCCTTGCTCTAGACTATGCTCTGAGGGATACTGGAAGAAAATTGGGGCCAATTTTGAGCAGGACTTTCTCCATTTTGGATGCTAAATTCAATTCCAGTTTGCTCAACCAATATCTACTGACCAGTAAAACCTCCAGTAGGATGGGGTAACTGGAAATTTGTCCCAAGGTCCAATATCCAGGAGATGCTTCTGCCATTCCTGAATCACATGGCATCGCAAAGATTCCAAAGTTTTGCCATGCTTACCCCATCCTGCCCCATTCCATAGCCCTACTATCTCATCTCCTCCCTAAGGGTTGCACAGTGATATTGATGAAACACTTACTGGGTATCAGGCTTTGTCTTAGGAGCTAGAAAAAAAGAGAGAGGAGAAAGAGGGGTAGGGAATTTCTTCTGTGTTCAGCCTCTCACAGTCACTCTTTCTCCCTGCCATACCCCCTTCCCGTAATTTATCCAATAAGATCATACTGTACCCACTGTATTACTACCTTCTACATCTCTTTATCCTCAAATGAATTTGCGCCAGAATTCTTACACAGAACAGGGCTAAAGTTACAACTTGTAAGGCACTAAGACTACAGAGATGAAAAATAAGGCAATCCCTGCCCTCATGGAGCTTAAAATACAGTAGAACAGAGACTGAACCTGTGACATTATTGGTACAGGGAACTCCCATACAAGGAAATTCCTTCCACCACTGCAGATCAGTCCCTTCTCTGTGATTTATCATCTAAGACACTATGAGATCAAGCGATTTACTTAAAATCACATGACCTGTATTGTGAGAGGTGAGATTTAAACCATAGTGGTCCAAGTTCAAAACTGCTTTGAATATTTCTGAATCCACTACAGGATGCTGTCTCATTTAAATCTATTGAGGAAGGGAGTAACAACAAAAATAGTTAACATTTATAATAGCCCATCAATGTTGCCAAGTATTTTATATATGTTCTCTCATTAGATCCTCACACCAGCCCTTTAACGGTTGGTCACCATTTTATAGATGGGCAAATAGAGATGAAGTGACTTGCCCAGAGTAAGTGTCTGAGGAAAATTATGAACTCAATTCTTCCTCTCCCCAAGACCAGTGCTCTATATTTTAGGCCAAGCTACTTCACTGATGCAAAGAATTAAAATAAAAGGAGTTGCAATATAGAATAGTGGATGGAATTCTGGCTTTGGAGTAGGGAAAACCTGAGTGCAAGCCTCATTTCTGACATCCACTGACTGAATAAGGTTGGGTGAGTCTCTCTGCCTCTCAGTGCCCCAAGTATCTCTCTAAGACGATGGGTTTTGGAGCTGGAGTCGGTCTGAAGAGGTAGATGGCATTTCCTCATCAATAAAACCGTAGTTCCGGTCCATTTCAGCTAGGTGGCACCACAGCGGATAGAGTGCTGGACTTGGAGTCAAAAAGACCTAAATTCAACCCCGGTCTTAGATATTTAATGGTTGTTTGGCTGGACAAGTCACTTAACCTTTATCTGCCTCAGTTTCCTCACCTATACAATGGGGGATAATAACAGTGCCTACATCCCAGGGTTGTTTTAAGGATCAAATGAGATAATATTTGTAACATGTGTAGCATAATGTCTGGTATACAGTAGGTATTTAATAAGTCTATTCCCTTTCTCCTTCCCTTCCAAAAGGGCACAGGAGAGATCAGATAGAGACATGAGGACGGGAGAAGTAGGATCATTTCACTTCTAGTCAATGTAATTTCATTGAATCTTGGAACTGGATGGGAAGTCAGAGATCATTTAGATCAATTCATACCTAAGCAGGAATATCCTCTGTACTTACCCCTCAAGAAGTGGCCATCCAGCCTCTGCCAGAAGACTTCCAGTGATAGAGAACTAACCATCTCATGGAGCCACCCATTCTATTTGAAGGCAGCTTTAATTGTGGGGAAGTTTTCTTGACATCAAACTGTAATCAGCTGCCCCAGAGCTCAGTTCTGTAAGTCTAAGCAGAACAAAGCTAATCCCTCTTCCATGCAATTACCCTTCAGATATTTCAAGACAACTCTCATTGTTATGTTCCAAGGAAAGAAGGAAGGAAAGAAAGGAAGGATGGAGGGAGGAAGGAAGGAAATGAGGAGAGAGGGAGGAAAAAGGGAGGAAGGAAAGAAGAAAGGAAGGAAAGAAGGAAGGGAATAAAAAAGAAAGAAGGGAGTGAGGAAAGGAGGAAGAAAAGACAGGAATGGAGGAGAGAAGAGAGGAGGGGACAGAAGAAGGAAGAAGCTGGGTGATCTTCCAGGGTGAGAAGGCTATTGTAGGTGGGGAAAGTCCATAGTGTCAGGAATAGTGACCAGAGAGGAATTTTGAGGTAGACGAGTCCTCAGAAGACTCCAAAAGTGAAATCTCTTGCCTAAAGTCACCCTGCCAGTTTATGGGAAGTCCAGAAATAGAACCCAAGTGAAAGTACCTACAGATCGCAGCTTTAGAGCTGACAGAGACCATAGGATCATAAATCCAGGGCTAGACCAGAACTTAGAAGTCCTCCAGGGCAGCCCCTAGGAGCCTGTGACTCCCCCAAAGCCACACAGGTAGTAAGTAGCAAAGACAAAATTTAACCTAGATCCTCCAAATCCAACTCCAGCTCCCCTCAGTGCTCTTCTCACTTGCATCATATGATGGTATATCACAGAATCTTCAAGAGCTACTGATTTTTTTTTATTATTACTATTTTACAGAGGAGAAAAATGAGTCCCAGAGAAATCAAATGATTTAAATATCGATACATAACCCAGTATGCTAGAAGTCATCTAGTCTAACCCTTCACTGAACTATAGATTCTATCCCCAGGAAAGACAAAAAAATCTAGGATGTTTTCTTTACCAAACTAATAGAAATCCAAAAGAAATTAAAGGAAATTATTGCCTCAACCATTGAAATATATATATACATATATGTATATATACATCAAAAAAGGAAGAAAGAAAAAGAAAGGAATGAAAGAAAAGAAAAGAAATGCAATTGGTTTCTGACCAAGAATTTTTTACTGAGGAGGTATAGACAACAAGCTTCCAGGCCACAGAAAATGGGTCTCAATCCTCTAATAGCTGAGACCTTCATATAAATATTTGGGCAGTGACCTTAAAGGCAAGGAGAAGAAATGCAATCCTGTGAGCTGAAACTTTGGAGATTGTGGCAAGTGGGTCCAAATTGTTGAGGTTAAAAGCATTTATGATTTTTAAAAGACTAGCATTGTTAGCCCTCACAGGAGACAGACTCGGCTCACAGTTTTGTTTTTACCAAAAATCCTCCCCTGAAACCTAGATAATATACAAAAGGGGATGCCAGTTTCTATATTTTTTTTCCTTTCCAAATCATTTGCTTTCTCCTTCCCATCCATGTGACCTTGAATGAAAACTCAGTGGGTAACAGTGAAGAAAACCAGTTATCTCACACGACCCCCATTAAAGTCAGATCCCACCTCACCCCCCACCAAAATCCTATTCATTGTGGGATTCTGAATAGGGAGGGAAATGGGTTGAAATATGTTTTTCTTCTTAAGTATGCAGAGGATTAAATATCCACGAGATTGTTCACAAGGTTGACCCACCAGAGATCAATTCACAGACATGGAACATAAACCTTTCATTGCATACAAGAGTAGCTTGAAATATAGCACAGGCGAATAATGGTGGCTGTCTTTTTAAAACTCTTGGAGCCTAAGTGTGCATTGTGCCTGAGCTTCTAGTTTCCAGCGGTAGCCAGGAGACCGCCACTATGAATCTCGTTGCCACAAACGAGCGAGTTATAGTATATATTCCACCGCACACACACAGACACACACACAGGCACACAAAAGGATTTTCAAATAGCATTAACTTCAACCCACAAAAGCAAGAGTCTTAGTGAAAGCTGGAATTCTGTCCTGAATTCACCCCATTGTGTTCAGACCCTGGAGTATACACCGCACGCCACAAGCGAATTGTTTAGGCTGGGTCTCATGTCACACTACAGCAACAATCTCAATCTAACCCTTCCATCAAACAATCAGGGGAAAAATCCTACCATTTGGAGAAGGAAAAGACCTTGGAGAGACATCTGATCCAATCCTCTCTCATGGGGTAGGAGAAATGCTAGAGATGAAGACAAGGAATGGGTTACATGGGTTGGTTGAAGAAACTGAGGCAAACAGAGCCTTTTGTGAAGTAGTTAGGTGGCACCATGGATAGACTGCTGGTTCTGGAGTCGGGAAGACCTGAGTTCAAATTCTGTCTCAGACACTTTCTAGTTGTTTGACTTTGGGGAAAAAAAAAAAAAACTTCCATTTGCCTCAGTTTCCTCATCTGTCAAATGAGCTGGAGAAGGAATGGAAAACCACTCCAGGATCTTTGCCAAGAAAACCTCAAATGGGGTCATGAAGAATCAAATACAAATGAACAAAAATATTTTATATGTGCATGATTTTACTTTATCTGCGCCTATATTATCTCCTCCCAAGAATAATGGTAGCTTGTTGAGGACAAAAATTGTCTTTTTTTAATTAATATTGTATCTTCAAGCATCTAGGATGATGTATTTAAAGCTAGAAGCACCTTAGATATCCTCTGATCAGAAGAACATATTTTAGAGCCAAAAGGTGCCCTAGAAGTTATTGAGCTGAACACTTCATTTTACAGAGGAGGATACTGAGGTCTGAGAAATTAAGTGACTTGCCTAAGTTCACATCATAAAGCTGAGATTTGAAGTTGGAATCTTGAACTCCAAATAGGGCTCTCTTTTCACTGTACTTTCCTCAGTTCCCCTGAGAGCCCCCTCATTCCTAGGAGATTGCATGGCACATAATAGGTACTTAATAAGAAAATGCTTTTTAAGTTTGATTTAAGGGTATAGCCAAGCAGAATTTATATAGCATCAAATGTATGCTACACTGAGGAATTTACAGTATGGTCCCATGTTATTGCCTGTGTGACCTTGACCTACCTCCTTAGCATCTCTGAAGCTACATTGGACTGGATCATCTGTAAGATCTTTTCCAGCCCTAGATTCAGCATCCTATGAGCCTACCTGTAAAGTACGGTATGCAATAATGTCAGATACAGCCAACATAGCAGAGTCAACATGTAATACATTATTGTTCCACAGTAGCACAATCCAACAGGCAGTGAGCTGATGAGCACACAGTACTCTTTTGTACTAAATACCAAGGTATTAAAAGAACCCAGGACCAAAGACTTGTCCTAATGGGTGTGGAAGAGTGCACTGCCTCGAGAAAATTGAAACCAAGAATCACAAATTCATGGATTCGAGCGTTTCCTGTATAAAATTAACATAGTTTTCTTCAAGAGGTCCTTAGTTGTTATACGAGTGTTCAGCACCAGTAAGTAATTTTAAAATTACAGCATGTGCTTGTTTGACTGACATTCTGTTTAATTCTACCCTTTGAGATCTATGGGACCTATAGGGGCAACAGTAAAGAGACAAAACCTCCTCTTACAGCTTTCTGCCTCTCCTTGTATACCCCTAAGTCTATACAAGGGTTGGGGTATGGTAGGAACCAGTTTGAATAACCCAGAGCTGGTAGAACACAAAGATTCTGATAAGAATTCAGGCATAGAGTCATGGAAAGAAGGATGCCTTGGAGCTGCCTGGGTGACCTTGGACAAATCATTTCATTTCTCTGAGCCTCAGTTTCCTCATCTGTAAAATGAGAAAATTGGACTAAATCATCTCTGATCTGATGGTCACAGCTTCAGATCTGAGATCCTAGGACCATCTCTGAAACTAGAGGTACACAGAGCCAGACGCAGCCACCAAAGGGAACCCAGAAGACAGAGAGCCCATTATCAGAGGAGGAGAGCGTTCCCTGGGACATTATTGCCGTCGTTATTGTTACTAGTTAGCATTTAAGGTCGGCAAAGCACTACAAATAATAAATGAAAAGTATTTATCAAATGCTTAACTTATGCTAAATACTGCAGTAAGGCTTAGGGAATATTTTTGTTTAGACATTTCAGTCATGTCCAACTCTTTGGGACCCTATTCGGGTTTTTTTTGGCAAAGATCCTGGAGTGGTTTGCCATTTCCTTTTCCAGTTCATTTTATAGACAAGGAAACAACAGAGTAAAGTGACTTTCTCAGGGTCACACAGCTAGGAGTGTCTGAGGCTGAATTTGAACTCATATTTTCCTGAATTCAGGTCGGGTGCTCTATCCACTGTCCCAGTGGGAAACAGAGCTGGTCAAAGCTCTCAAATGAGGGAAGTAGGATCAGGTCTGCAAAAAGACCTTGAAGTTTTAGCCTGGGGAAAAGGGAAAGACCCAGTCTTTGAACATACACACAAACACACACACACATATACACACACATGTTTATATTCACAAAGCATAAGTTTGTTCATGCTGTGACTGAGTCATGTCAATGATGTGAACCTCAGTTTCCTCTTATGCAAAATGGGAGTGATTACAGGTTTGTAGATTTTGAGCTACAAGGGTCCTTAAAAAAGTTACATAGGCCAATCCTACCATTTTACGATGAAGAAACTGCATGTTTGAGAGGAAAGATTTAAGGGAAGGAGTTCCGTTAGGAGGCTTTTGACCATATGAGAGGTGATGACATATCCTGAACTTTGGTGTGATCTTGTAAGGAGAGGAAAGGAGGCTGGAGAGAGAGATGCCCATGACAAGGTCTAGAGTATTCTCAATACTACCATACTTCCTTTCCCAATATTACAGTCAATTAATTCAAAAACCTAATTATCCTTTGTGCTCTACTAAAGAGACCAGGGGCAAAAATGCATTGGGCACTGCCCTCAAACATAACAGAAGGTAAGAACTACAAGGAATCTTGGGGCAGCTGGGTAGTACGGTAGATAGAGCACCAGGCCTGAAGTCAGCAAGTTCTGAGTTTATATCTGTCCTCAGACAGTAGCTGTGTGACCCTGGACAAGTCACTTCATGATTTGCCTCAGTTTCCTCATCTGTAAAATTAGTTGGAGAAGGAAATGCAAACCACCTCAATATCTCTGCCAAGGAAACCCCAAATCAGGTCATGAAGAGTCAGAAGAGTCAGACGCAGAGAAAAATGACTGAACAGTAACGAAGAAGAGATCTTGGAGATCATTTAGTCCAAAGGGGAAGTGACTTGCCCAAGGTCACCTAGAAGAATAATATATCCAGTGACTACAATAACATATCTAAAGGAAAATAATACCTAACAGCAACTGATCTCCTATGAATTACAGTGATCCACCTTGGTCCTGAGAGCAGGTAATGGAATACCTAGCCCAGCAGACTGACAGTAGTCAACAAGAAAGAGTATTGGACTTAGAGTCATGAGGAACTAGGTTCAAATCCAGCCTCTGACACTTAGGAGTTTAAGCCTGTTAACACCTATCCCTCAGCCTCACCTTCCTCCCCTGTAAGGTAAGGAAGATAAAAACTCAAGAGCAGGGACTTTGTGTCCCTAAAGCTTAGCACAGTGCCCAGCAGAGCTTTGTTTTTGTTTCTGGGTCATTTCAGTCATGTCTGGAGTCTGTTTTGTTTCATTCTTTGTTGAAGGCACTGGCATGATTTACCATTTTCTTCTCCAGCTCATTTTACAGATGAGGAAACTAAGGCCAACACAGTTAAGTGACTTACCCTGGGTCACACAGTTAATAGTGTCTCAGGCCAGATTTGAGCTCAAGAAGATGGGTCTTCCCGACTCTAGGTCCAGCACTCTATACATTCTGCCATCAGCACATAGTAGGTACTGAAGAAATGCTTATCAAGTGACTAATAAAAGCATCACTCCTCTTTCTTATTCTTTGTATTATGAAATGTTTTGATGTGTGAAGGCTTAAGCTCACAATAAAGAAAAAAACAATCAACCCTAAAAACCAACATACCTAAAAAGAAAATGGATGCCTGGGAAAGGAGGCAGAATGTGGCATCAGCTCTAAGACAGGCTTGTTCATTGTTTCAAAGTTTTTCCTTTGTTAAAGGGAAGGGTGCGTTGCATTTAGAGGCATAACAGGAAATGACTGTGATAGAAAAAAAACCAGACATCAATTGAGCATTTTTAAACCATATTTCTTATCCACCATACATAGGCATATGGGTAGAAAAATTTCCATATAAATTGTTTGCTTAATCTCTTTATCACTTCTTTTAGTATGGAAATGGGTCTATATAACCATCCAAATGTGCAGTACACCTTGAAATACTTGTTTTCCTGTTAACATCTTCTTCCTTTGGAATCATTAATTCATCTAGTCTGCAAGTTCTGTAATAATGGAAAATGCGAGCATGCAGACTTTCAAATTTCACCTGCTAGTTCCCCACAAAGCTAGTGTTTCATAAAAATTAAAACTCCGTTGTCAATAATCTTTCACTTTATAGTCACCAGAAAACATGGTTGTTGTCACAATGGGTGTGAAGATGTCCTATAGGAATTGTAAGAAAGCAGAAACTGCCCTAATGCCACCCTGACAAGGGACATCTGGGACCATTCATTCTGCCTCCTTTGGTGCCTTTACTTGTCCCAGGTCACTTGAAAATTACTGATTAACTGGAGGAACCAAAGCAAAAATGTCCATCATTAACTGGATAAGGAGTGAAGTTCAACTCCAAATTCCATAAGAACGGAAGGAATGCATACTGTATGTTCTTTATGACAATGATGACAAACTCTGTCTTGGAGGTTCTTTTATCCCTAGGACTATTTTTTCTGGCATTTTTTTGTCCCTGGTCCAACTTCTTTCTCTAACCCAGGGACCTACAAGGTCCATGAACATAGATGCAAAAAAATTACATATTTGTTTTCACTATCATCTAATTAAAATTGAACATTATTTCCAACTGTAAATGTAGACAATTAACCATAGTAGTATTAGCAATACCCATGACTTGGTCACCAGTAGAAATCATAGATATTTTCATATTATATTACTATTGTTGGAAAATCCTTGAAATATGGCTTATGCTCGTCCCAAATTTGAAATGAATATAGCTATTAGATCCACGAAGAAATATATTACTATGTCACCAATTTATGTTTCATATACTTATGGGACACATAGTATAGATTTATAGATATAGATTTAAGTATTTATGTGATATATATTCATAACAATTTCAATATAATTGGTCCCCTTTATACGTCTGTGTATTTTACTCTATGTACCTAAAAAACTTCTGCTAAGGAGGAGTCATAAATTTCACCAGAATGCCAAAGACCATGGGCCAATAAAAGACTGAGAACTCTTGTTCTAAACCCTTAATATCTTGAAGAATCAAAGTTCCTTGAGGGCAGGTATTTTCCCACTTTGGTATTTCTAACCCTAAACACATTCCTTGACATAGAGTAGATGCTTAATACTTGTTGATTGATTACATGTAGGTATGCACCAAGGATTAATTCTTAGCCCTTTGGTGTGTGTGTGTGTGTGTGTGTGTGTGTGTGTGTGTGTGTGTGTGTGTTTTGTACATGTCCCTTCAAAAATTCCATCCACTCCGATGGCTTTGACTAGCACCTCCATATAGTATTTTTCTCTGTTTCACAGGTTGCCATGGCCAAAGAATTCAACACCAAGTGGCCAACCTACTGGTGGTGATCCTCTATACTTAACTAGGCTGGTCCTTGGAAAGCAAACAGAGTCCAATGCCAGATCTGCTCTCCAAGCCTTTCCATCCCAGAACATTTGCCAGAGCTTGTGGCCCACTGGCGTAGACCTCAAGCATCTCCACACAAGTATGAGGCATCGGAGGACAACTTCTATATATAGTGGACTACTCCATCCACCTCTTCAGTCCTGACCTGCCTCCTGAACTCCAGAAATAACTCCTCCAGCTGTACTCCTTAAGCTTGTTATCCTACCATCACCTCAAATTCAAAATGACTAAAAATCCCTTCCCACCCTCCAATATTAGCCCCTGCCCAGAATTTTCCGTTTCAGTTCATGGCATCCAATTACTTAAGCTAAAAAACCTTGAAGTCATAGAAATCCAGCCTCATAAAATCCTGCTGTTAGAAGGGACCTGTCTACTTCTTTCCCTACTCAGGTCAGGAAGCCCCGCTAAGATATCTTTTAATAATGAGTATTCAGCTGTTGCTTAAACATTTCCATTTCCAAGGAAGGAGTGCAGTATGCCATGGTAGGTAGGACTCAAAACCATTAAATATGAGGAATAATTGAAGGAACCAAGCATGTTTAAGCTGGAAAAGTGGTGAGTCAGAGGATGCGTGATTGCTGCCTTCAAACATCCGAAGGGCTAAATATTGCAAAGAGGATTTATACTCATTTGGTCAGGCTCCAGAAGTTAGAGCTAGGACCAAGAGAAAGATGGTTTTTTGGCTCAATATAAGACAGTCATTTCTATGCATTAGATCTGTACAGGACAGGAATAGATGACTTTGACTGTGAAGAATGTTCTCATAAGACCATAGATTGAGAACTAGAGGAGACCTCATCCAGGGCCATCTAATCCAATCCTGGGCAAGTTAAGTGACATGCCCAGGGTCATGGAATTAGTAAGTACCAGAGGTGGGATTTGACCTCAGGTCTTTCCAACTCCAAATCCTATATCACTACACAAAATTGCCTTTCTAATGCATCTACTAGGTACTCAATAAATGCCAATAGATCACAGATTTAGGGCTGGGAAAGATTTCAGAGGTCATTTAATCTATCATCCACACATCACAAATGAGGAAACTGAAGCCCAGGAGGTTAAGTTATTTGCCCATCTAGTCCCCAGCTAAGAATCAAAAGGAGAATCTGAACCCAGATCTTCTGAATACAGAGCCAAGGCATCTTCTACTTCTTCATTTCACCCTTAGTCACCCTTTGTGTCTGTCTTCATTGAATTATCTCACTCCTTCTCAGACCTATTTATATTTTTGGCCTCTTCCAATGCTTTAATGTCACAAATTCCATATGTTCCACAATATGAAGTGAGTACAGGAACGTTCTTTCCAGCTCTGTAGGAATCTCCTTGCAGGATTTGGGGTCCCACTCTGTGCTCCACCATCTTGAGCTCCCTCTCCTCTGCCACCCCGCCACCCAATACACAGAGACGTCTCAGTTCCCTTCTGAGACTCACGTTGGCCCCACAATGGGAGATGGTTTGGATGGGTTCTGTGGTGGTAGCTGAATAACATGACAAGTGAGCTGACAGACGTGATTCCCCATTAGTCAGGAAAATTCTAAGAAATGGCTGTTCTCAAAAAGCACCGGTAAAAGTATTTTTCTCTCTGATTTGACTTATATAACTTGTAAAATAACAGGCTGCCGTTTTAGAAGAGTTAGTGTTGGCATAGTATTATCTTGAAAATTACACGAAGCCCTTCTTTTTCGAAAATATTTCTTCGGTTGTTAGGTTAAAAACCTGGTGCCAAACACAGATGAGTCGTTGGGTTCGCACAATTACCGCCTTTTTCTTAGAAATAACGGCAAAACCTCAAAACATGCCGCAGCACAGAAGCTATTTCTGGTCCCTGGCAAACAATTGAATGACATCCATAAACCTTTGGAAATTAATATCCCTCAGGAAAATCTAGTTGATGAAAGTCACAAGGAAGTTATTAACTGGAATTAAGTCACTGACAAGAGATATTATTAATGATCTCATCAAAATTGTGAGAGCCTTTAACACTCACATTGCAAGGCTAGTTATTGACTCCTCAGAGAATATTAAATTATTCTAAAGTAGTTGCTTGGCTCGAGATCAAATAAAAAAAAGATAAAAGGCTTCAACTTTAGGTAATTCCATAATTCTCTGGACTTTCCAGAAGAGAAGTATGAGAAGTGTTAGCCTCTTTGTCTCCCTTCAATACTGCCATAGCCAAGCACACTGTCTAATAAATTCAGCTAATTGTTTAGTGTAAGTGGTTTTGTTTAATTGTGGTCTTGATTTTTCACATGGTCACACACAAAGGACAAGGAATGAAGAAATCATTGCTTTTTGTTTGTTCCCCAAAGTTCCAGACAACTGTGTGTATTTGCAGCCTGGAGGAGACAATAATATGCTCAATAGGTCCTGAATTTATGGTCAGTCAGTCAGTCAACAAGCATTGGTGATATGCTTAACAGACATCATGCTAAATGCTGGAGATAGAAAGACAGAAAAAAAAATATGTTCCCCTCCCTCATATCCTAAGGGGTGAAGCAAAATTCAAAGAACTATGTAAGCTACAGTGTTAATTTCAGAGGGAAGGCATTAGCATTTGGGGGAGGTGGGAAGGAGAAGGGGGGTCCAGGAAAGTTTGCTTGCAAAAGATAGGATTTGGACTGCTTGAAGGAAGCTGGAGAAGCCAAGAGGCAAAGGAGAATGGGGGAGAGCAGATAGAAAGGCCTGGCAACAGAAGGTTGAGTGTTATAAGGAACAGAAGGGAGGTCGCTATGGCTGAATCTCAGAGTAAGTTAAAGGGAGGAAAATGTAAGAAGATCGGAAAGATAGGAAGGGGTAGGCTATGAAGGTTATGAATACTTACGTGCCAAACAAAGGATTTTATAGTCTATCCTAGGAGTGATAGGGAGCTATTAGAGTTTATTAAGTATGGGAGTGACATAGTCCACCCTGAGCTTTTGGAAAATTACTTTGGCAGCTGAATTTGGAGGATGAATTGGAGTGGGGAGGGATGTGAGGCAGGGACACCCACTTGGTTTAGGCATGAGGCAATGAGGGTCTGCACCAGGGATGAGTGTATGAGTACAGTACAGAGTAGAAGGATGTTTTGAAGTTAGAAATGACAAGACTTGGCAGCAGATTGAATATATGTAGTAAATGTGAGTGAGAATGGAGAATAACACTGAACCTGAATGATTGGGAAGATGTTGACGTCCCTGACAGTAATAGGGGAATTTGGAAGATGGGAAAGCTGGAGGAGAAAGATAATGAGTTCAGTTTTGGACATGCTGAGTTTGAGATGTCTAAGGGCACAATACTGGAGCTCAGGAAAGATGTTAGGGATGGACATAGACAGAGAGACAGATAGAGAGATAGATAGATCTTAATGAGTGAAATTACTTGTTTCAGTCATCCGTGACCTTGGGGTCTCCTTGGCAAAAATATTGGAGTTATTTACTATTTTCTTCTCCAGCTCATTTTACAAATGAGGAAACTAAGGCAAACAAGGGGACGTGAGTTGCCCAAGGTCACATAGCTATTAAGTGTCTGAGGCCAGATTTGAACTCGTGAAGATTCGTCTTCCTGATTCCAGGGCCTGCGCTCCTTCCACTGTGCCACCTAGTTGCTGGAAAAAACAGGCAAGGAAGAGAGTAGACTATATCCATCCTGCAAAACAAACAATCAAGCATTGTTTTCAAATCGGCCTAAGTTTGAATCTCCAACCAATCACTTACTTACCTGTGTGGCCTCAGTAATGTCATTTTCTGGGCCTCAGTCTCCTCGTCTGTGAAATGGGGAGGACTAGATTTACTCTGAGTTCTTTTCCAGTTCTAAATCTATGATCCTATGAGCTTATTTATTTTCCTACCTCTTGCTTTTTCTTACACTATTTATTTCCTACAAGCAACACCTTCTCTGTCCCCCTCCACATACACATCACTTCTTAATTATCCTTTGAGAAGGGGCTTGAATTACAGAGTCTCAAGAACCTCAGAAGAAATCTTAGAGGCCAACAGTCCATGAAGCCTTACCTAGTCCCTAGACCAGTTCTAGGTCAACTCTCCTTTCTTAAATTATTTATACATGCTATTATATTTCCTCCAGAAAAGAAAATGTACAACTGAAGACACAACTGCTTCTCTTTTGTAATCCCAAAACCTAGTTCATTAATTGGCACATAGTAGGTGCTTAACAGACACTAGGTGAATGGTTGCTTGATGTATTTCGCAGTCAAATAATTGCTCCCCTATTTGTGGCCTCCAAGCACTCGATCCACATTCCTAAGGCATAAATGAAATTTAATATTTTTTTGCCTTTTTTTGTACTCCTAGTGCTTAGCACAGTGTCCGGCCAATAGTAAGTTATTAAAAAATGATTGTTGTTGACCAGTCCTCTCCTTGGAATTCTGTAGAATGTCATGCTTACTAGGCTACTTGTAGGCAAAATATGTAGAGGGACAATAGCATTGATTCATTTTCAATTTAAATTGATTTATTAATCATAGATTTTGAGCTGGAAGGGACCTCATAGGTCATCCAACCCAATCCCATCTTCTAGAGATGTTCGAGTCCTAGAGAGGTTAAGTAACTTCTCCATAGGTCACATGAGGAGGAAATATCAGAACAGGGAACCAATTCAATTTGACTCGATTCAGTTCACCAAGCATTTGTCAAAGGTATATCATATTGGGTGAGATACAGAGTTAACATAAGCCATGATCCCTCATGAAGTTTGAAATTTAGTTAAAGGAGATGTCACACAAAGAGAAGAATCTTATTTACAATGATACAAGTAAGAGAAATAAAGAAGAAATTGCTACATAGGCTCACGTGAGGAAAGTGATGTCCAATAGTAACATTGCTAGAAAATCTCAAAGGCAGAATTCAAACCCAGATCTTTCCACTATGCTGCCTCACATTTTTCATATAAATCATACTTCAAACACTTAAAGACATCCAGCACGCCTTCTCTAGGTTTTCCTCTCTTCAAGTTGACCATTCTGATTGCTTTAATTGATCCTTCCATGGCATGGTCTTTCATTCCCTCATCAATGCAGTCAGCCTCATCTGGATACATCCCAATTTGCAGTGTCCTTCCTAAAACATGGCACCAAGACCTGAATGCAGTACTCTAGTTATGTTCTGACCAGAGTAAAATACACTAGGACTCTCTCACCTCCATAATTCTGGAAACAGCTCTTCTCCTAATGAAGCCTGGGGTTACATTTAGCTTTTTTGATCTACTGAAGCACATAATAGGGTCTATTGAACTTACCTTCTCCTAAATAGAAAGAAGTAACAAGATAGAAAAAGTATACAAGGGAAAGGGAGAGAAGAGGTAACAAACAGGCATGATTTTCCTCCCTTCTTTGAGGAAGCAGAAGACTACAGGTATGGAGTATCCCAATAAACTGTGAGACAGTTGATATGTTGATCAATTTTGCTGAACTTCTTTTGATCTAATTTTTATTCTTTGTTACAAAGGATGGATATCTAGGGAAGGGAGACAGGATGGACAGATACATACACATATGGATACATAGATAGATACATAGATACAGAGACAGATACATAGATACATACATAGATAGATACATAGATACATTGATACATACATGGATACATACATAGATACATAGACACAGATAGACAGATAAACATAGAGACAAGTAGATTAGACACATACATTCATAGATAGATAGATAGAAAGATGGATAGATAGAAAGATATATAGACATACATACATGTAAACAAAGGCACATCTAAAACAGAAATTATCAAGGCAAAAATGTAAATTTTAAAGAGAGGAGTATTGGGACTAAATATTTTTAATCTACCTGAGAGGGAGTCCCTGACAGCAGGCAATTCTGAATAATTTTTATTTATCTTAGGGATTTAGCAGGAAGCTACTAACTACCAACTAATGGCAGCTAAACAAGCTGTTCAAGAAAAAAGCATGAAGGCCAGCCTTGCTGAGAAACCATTACAGTTTGTTCCCTAACCTTCTATTTCCCACCTCTTGAAGCAAACAGGATAAAGTTCAGTAAGAGCAAGGCAGTGAGCCATAAGAGCTACCCACAAGTCTAACAAAGAATTGAGAAATTCTCTTTACAGCAAGGATGGTGGTCAAGGAGACCCACATAGGTCAGAGACCTACAAAGAGTCTAGTATGTCTCTACTTCAGCCACTGCCAACTGACAGATGTGTATATACAAAGCGCAGATTGGTTTGGCCCTTGTAGAAGGGCAAAGGACTGAAAACATGTATCTTGACTCACCAGATTTTAAGGATGAATGGAAAGTTATTTGAAAGAAATGCTTTCATGAATGCAAATTCTTCTAATAGAAAGCAAGTTTCTTGAAGGAAGGAATTGGTTTATTTTTGTTTTTATACAGTGCCTACATCTGCACAGTGCCTGGCACATAGTAGGTGCTTAAAAATGCTCATTGGTGGATTTGTTGATTCAAGAGAGTGACAACAAAGGAAAGAATTTGAATAGTCAAGGGATAATCTTGATCTGTTTGGGGAAGTTGAAGGATGGATGAAAGTAATGGAAGAGGGAATGAAAAATTAATGAACTCTGGGAGCTAAAAAAAAAAAATAAGATGCATTGCTCTTCCCACACAGATAGGAGTGAGACCCTTTAAGGAAGAAGCAGCTCCAAGGAATGATGGCATATATCCAGGTAGGAGAAGGAAGGAAGGAAAGAAGGAAGGGAAGAAATGGACAGGAAAGGAAAGGAAAGGAAAGGGAAGGGAAGGGAAGGAAAGGAAAGGAAAGGAAAGGAAAGGAAAGGAAAGGAAAGGAAAGGAAAGGAAAGGAAAGGAAAGGAAAGGAAAGAAGAAAAAGAAATGGAAAGAAAGAAAAGGGAGAAAATAAAGGAAGAAGGAAAGAAGGAAGGAAAGAAGGGAGGAAGGAAGGAGGGAGGGAAACAAGTACTTATTAAGCTCCTACTATGTGCTAGACACTGTGCTAAGGGCTTTATGAATATCATCTTATTTATACTCACAACAACCCTGTGGGGTCAGCGCTATTAGGATACCTATTTTTCATTTGAGGAAACTTAGGCAGACAGAGGTTAAGTGATCTTCCTATGATAGACAGGTAACAGGTGTCTGAGCCTGGACTGAACTCAGGTTTCCTGACTCCAGGTCTAGTGACTGATTATTCAAAGTGTCATTTCACTGTCTCAAGCAAAAGATCATTCAATGACAATCAGAGGAAGAAGACGCAAGTAGTGGTGGCTGTCATCTCCGGGCACCTGCCAATACAACGTAGAACTTTCACAAATGTGTTAAATTGAACACTTATGACATTTTTCCAATGATTCTCGTGCAGACAAAGGATGCTCACACATAGAACTTACAAGTCTTGCCTTCGGCAATTCTAAGCCAATCCCAGGCAGATGCTGAGGACCCTTAGAGCACTGCTTGTGCTGTCCTTGCTGCCAACAATTGAAAGGAGGGACTTCAGAATATAAAGTCTGACTTTGGAGCTGATCATACCCTCAAGAAGATGATTCTGGAGGAAGGAACTTGGATTTGTAAATAACAGATTAAAATTTAGGAATCAACCTATCAAGTAACATGTATTAAGCAGTGTCCAGCATTGTGCTAAGCATGGGGGATACAGAAAGAGGTATAAGACAGTCTCTGCCCTCAAGGAGCTTACAGTTTAAAGGAAGAAGGAAACATATATGTATAAAACAAGCTACAAACAGGAGAAATAGGAAATATTAACACAGGGAAGACACTGGAATTAAGAGAAGTTGGGGAAGGCTTCTTGTAGAAGGTGGGATTTTAGTTGGGACTTAAAGGAAACCAAGCAAATCAGTGAAACAGTGGAAGGTGAGCATTCTGGGCACAGGGGACAGTTAGAGAAAATGTCTGGAGCCAAGAGATAGAGCGTCTGATTCGTGGAAGAGTCAAAAGGTCAACGTCACTAGATCAAAGAGTACGATGTGGAGTAAGGTGTAGCAAGACCAGAAAGGTAGCACGGGTCAAGGACAAGTTCTGAAAGCCAAAGAGTATTTTGCATTTGTTCCTGGAGGCAATAGGGAGCCACTGGCATTTGTTGAATAGAGATGACATGATGGGGTCTGTGTTTTAGGAAAATCACCATGGTGGCTACATGGAGGATGGCTTAGAGTGGGGAAAGCCTTGAGGCAGGCAGGACCCCCAGCAATTTTGCAACAAATAATGCAGGCAGTCATTTAAGCCAAAAGCCATAATATTTCAAACAATGGAAAGAGAATCTCAAGACAGAAGCAATTAAGGCTCAGATTTGTGTACCAAAATGAATGGCATATGTTGAATAGATTGAAGTAGAAAATCTAAAATAAGGAAGGAAATTTGACCTCTTTGGTATTATTGAGGCAAAGTGGCTAAAGTCTGGAGGAATTGTGGAATCCATGAGAGTTAGTAATGGAGACAAGACCTAGGTTCAAGTTCCGCTTCTGACACATCCCAGTTATGTAACCCTGGGCAAGTTATACCCTCTCATGGCTCTAGGCCAATGGACTCAAACAAAAAAAAAATAGAAACCGGGGCCATTAATCTATACATGAGCATCCCTGCAAGCCATGTGTGGACTGAATTTTAAAATGTAATGTGCTTTATTGTATTAATTACTAATTAATTAACATTAATATACTCTATTGTATTTTTACTTACTTTGTTAAATATTTCCCAATTACATTTTAATACCTTTAGGTTAGACACTGCTTGGCACTATTTGTGCCCCATTTGACATCTCTGCTCTGGGAAACTAAGATTTTTATTTTGGTGAAGCAATTGGGGTTAAGTGACTTGCCCAGAGTCACACAGCTAGTAAGGGTCAACGGTCTGAGGCCAGATTTAAACTGAGGTCTTTCTGATTCCAGGGCCAGTGTCCTATTCACTGTAGCACCTAGCTGCCCCTAAAATTTTAAGATAGAGAGAAGGTGCCAACTTATACTGGCAGAGGTACTCTGTACCAAAGAAATCACAGCTCCAGTTCCTATCCCAATCCACATCTCACACACACACACACACACACACACACACACTCAGAAAAAAATGAAAGACTGTATATCCTAACTAGATAGGGTTAGAATCTATAACCAGACACAAGCTAGAGGAGATTAAAACAATAAAAAAGACCATTTTAATGATACATATTTAAAACTTTTTATATAGTCAAAAATCAATGGATCTAGGATTAGAAGACAAAATTATACATTGGGAAAAAAATAATCCAAGTTCTCTGATAAAAGTCTGACATCCCAAACTGATAGACAATTGATACAAGCCTGTAGGACTAAGAGTCATCTCTCCTCCCACCTCCAGTGCCCCAACTTTTGCATGGAAGTCACTAAGCATTGAGGAATATGTTGACTTTGGAGGAACTTGTCAAGTTCTTAGAATTTCTTCACAACAGATGTCGGCCCATAAGCTGCAATTATCTTCATGGTAATCAGTTTGCTTACTCATTGTGAGTACTATTAGGAGAGATTGCCAGGTGCCTCATTATGGTGCTTTTATGGTTTCCTTGGGGCCTATGAGAAAACCAACCCTGCCAAAAGTTTTATTGGCCTCTCAGAGAACCTGCTAGCTGTCTTCCCATTAAGCTCCAACCTCTTTATGTCTTCTGGCTGCATTGATTGTGAAATTGTTGATATGGATTCGTGTGGGTTTCTCTAGTAGTATGTCAACTCATTGGGCAAATATTCCATGTTAAGAGAATCATGAGTTAAATGGGCAACTAGGGGTAATGGATAGACTGGTGGACTTTGAATAAGGAAGACCTATTTTCATGAGTTCAAATCTGATTTCAGATGCTTATTAGCTGTGTGACCCTGAGAAAGTCATTTAACCTTGTTGGCCTCAGTTCCTCATCTGTAAAATGAGCTGGAGAAGGAAATGGCAAACCACTCCAGTATCTCTGCCAAGACAACCCTAAAATGGGGTCATGAAGAGCTGGACACAACTGAACAATACTTACTAATTATGTGAACGGCAGCAAGTCAACTAATTTCTCTGTCTTGGTTTTTCCTTAATTTATTTTACTTTGTTCAGTTAACAAAAATTTATTTTGTAAACAAAAATATTATTTTTAATAAGAATTTCTTTTCTCTCCTCTTCTCTGCCTCCTCTTGAAAATACTGTAACAAATATTCAGGAAAAAAGTCAGTCTTGTATTGTCCATGTCCAAAAATTTATGCTTCATTCTATACCTTATAATAATAACAGCTAGCATTTGTAAAGTACTTTAAGGGTAACAAAGCTGTTTACAAGTATTTTATCCTCATAAAACCTTGGGAAGTAGGTGTTATTTTCTCCATTTTACAAATGAGGAAACCAAGACAGACAGAAGGGACTTATCCGAAGTCACATAGCTAGTAAGTAGATTTGAGACTGGATTTGAACTCAGATTTTCTGGGCAACCAGGTGGCACTGTGGATTGAGTGCCAAGCCTGGAATTAAGAGGACTTGAGTTCAAATCTGGCCTCAGATGCTTGCTAGCTTGTGTGACTCCAGGCAAATCACTTAACCCTGCTTGCAATTTTCTCATCTGTCAAATGAGCTGGAGAAGGAAATGGCAAATCATTCCAGTATCTTTGCCAAGAAAACCCCAAATGGGGTCACAAAGAGCTGAACATGACTGAAAAACAATGACTTCTTGACTCCAGACCAGGTACTCTATGAATTGTATCACCTAGCTTCCAGGAGCCAAGATGGTGGAATAAGCAATAAATGACTGTATTTCTCCTATATTCACCTCCAAACAACCATAAAACAGTGCTCCAAAATAAATCCTGGAATCGCAGAATGAACTAAAAGATGGGGTGAAACAATCTTTTAGCCCAAGAAACTTGGAAGATTGGCAAGAAAGGTCCATTTTACTCGAGTAAAAGAAGAGTGCAGCCCAGGACAGGAAGCGTCCCAGCAAGCCAGGAGCAAGCTCCACCTTCAGCAAACCAGCAGGAGATCCTGAGTCTCTGTGAGCTGGAACACCCCCACCAGAACACCCCAATGCCTCAGCATAGCCAAGGGAATGGGCAAACTCCATCCCCAGCCTGCCATGCTTCAATGTAGCCCCAGGCAAACAGGCAGCCATCTTGCTCCAGTGTAGCCCCAGGGAAATGGACCTCAGCACACAACAGACACCAGTCCTAGGACCCTTGATCAGCACCAGAAAAGCTACCAGACCCATGCTGCTAGAAGTCACACAGCTAGTAAGTGTCTGAGGCCACCTTTGAACTCAGGAAAATGTCTTCCTGATTCTCAGACCAGTGCTCTATACATTCCACCACCTAGTTGCCCCTCTTGCTGCCTGTCCACCACTATCACTTGAAATGTACACAGGACTGAGAGCTTGGTTTCAAAATGTATGCGCATGCGTGTGTGTGTGTGTGTGTATGTGTGTGGGTCTGTGTGTGTGTCTGTTTGTGTAAACAGTTCTATTACACTTCTGGACAACAGTCCCATCAATTCTTTAAGACCGCAATCACATCTTCTCTGACTCCTTTCTCTTCTTTAAAGATCTGCAGTTCCTCTTAAGAGGACATTTCTTGCCTCTCCACCTTCTTGGTCCCTCTACTTCAGACACACTCTGATTTATCAGTATCTAAGATTTCAATATACTACTTTAAATAATTTTTTTTGCTCAATCTGATGAATTCTGAATTCCATTAAATTGGCAAGAAAAAGGAAAATAGGTGAACAGTTACATCTTCTCTCCCTAGTCGGACTTCATTTATCTCCTTGAGTCTGTTTATTCATTTGCAAATTGAAGGGATAGGATTATTATTGGATTCCAATTTCCTTTCCAATTCGAGATACCTAAAAGGGAACATAATACTCTAGACCTGCTTTTGGCAGGACAGAGTACATTAGACCTAGGACCTTTCTCCTATGTTTTATTAAGGCACAAACTTGAAGGGGTGTCATATCATACTCTTTTTTTATATGATCACTTATTTAGCCATACTTCAGCTATCTTCACTCTTCCTTTATTTATCCTGTTGGATTTTGAACCAATGCACAAGGAATTTGCATGTATCTCAAGTAGATTTCATTATATTAGATTTGGCCCCATTATTCAAGCCCCCTTAGGTCTTTTTGGATCCCAATTCTTTCTTCCAATTTAGTAACTATCCTTCTCAATTTTAGGTCCTCTTCAAATTTGATATAGACCAGGTATGTTTTAATGCAATTGATAAAAAATGTTACATAGAATAAGTTCAAGATCAGATCTGTGGGATTCACTCAAGATATCCCTCCAGATGGGTCTGAATTCAGCAATATGGTACACTGGATGAAACTTGGATTCAGAAAAGATTTGAGTTTCAGGTCACTTCCTCTGAAAGTTACCAGTTTCCTTGTGTGTAGAAAGGGGGATAAAAATTTCTGTAGCATTTATCCCAAAAGCTTTTTTTGAGACTCAAATGAGATGAAATTTGTAAAATGTTTTGCATATTTTGCACATAAAATGTAATTTATTATTCAACTTGTTCCAAAATTTCCTAACAGCATGGTTTACAATGGAGAGAACAGTGAGATTTCTACCAGAGTGACCTAGTTTGAAATACTGCTTTGATGCTTACTACCTTTATGACATCAAACAAAGCAATTCTTCTATCTGGGTCTCAATTTCCTCATAAGTAGGAAAAATAAAAGGCTTAGACTGAATCTTAGACTAGATTCCCAATGGATCCTCCATCCTATGATTGCCCAAATCTAAGATCTATCCAAAAGCTCTCCATGTGGTTCATAAGATAGCATGGGAGACTTGGTAAAATTCAGGCTTACTATGTTAGCAGCATTTCCCTGATAGACCCATCTAGGAACCCAGTCAAAATGGACATGAAATTAGTCTAATGACCTATTTCTTTTTTTAATTTTAACTCAGGACTAAACACACACACACACACACACATACACACACACACACACCACCCCTGATTATTTCCATATATAAAATAGAACTGAAAAGGATTATATGTAAAACTTGTGCAATTATAACTCTCTGTAATATGCACCTTGCTTTTTCATCTAATAAATTCAACATGTTACTTTCACAGCTATCTTGCTAATTAACATGTGCTTCCTTCTGATTTCTTCTGTGTATTTTAAAAAATGCCCCAGTGACCTTTTTTTCTTTTTTCTCGTCCTTCTGGTTTGACAACACCATTACCAGCTTCCCCCCACTTCCTAGAAAATCCACCCTCTTTCATTTTCCAGATGGGGAAACTGAGGCTCAGAGACATGAAAGAAAAGAGATAGAACCATTCAACTCTAATTTGATTTATTTATTAGACACCAATTTTAATGTACTTCATCAATCAGGTAGAATGCAAATAACAGCAAGTTGGCATGGGAGGCAGTGTGGAACAATGGAAAGACTTCAAAGGAGCACAGGACCTTTGAATCCCAATGCTCAGCTACTACTTATATGACCTTACAAAAGTCCCTGAACTTTTCAGTTTCCTCAACGTGCTCTATGAAAATCAGCCGAAGGAAATGGGGTGTTTAGCTTGGAGAAGGGAAGATTGGGCTTGTGGGAGGGGGCGGATAGAGTATGATAGCTATGTTACAGAATTTGAATGACTGTCATGCAGAAAACTAATTGGTTTGTTTAGTTTGTCCTGTGAGTGTAGAACAAAGAGCAATCTGTGGAAGTTGCAAAGTGGCAAATTTTGCCTTCAACTAATAATTATCTAAAACTGCTGCCTGAAGAAGTGATAAGTTGATAGGTACAAAATTCTCAATGTGATTATGTGCAATGGGGTGGAATATGCAGAGTAGATGCTCATTGAGGTCTCTAATTCTAAAATTCTTTGATAGGTGGTCAATTCAACCTTCCATGATGCTGTAGAGCTTGTCTAAAATCGATCAATAAACATTTAGTAAGGACTTACTATATATCCAACAGTGTTCTAAGCAATATGCAGGAAATCTGCAAAACCAATGCAAATGTCCCCCATTTTTTAGAGGAGAAAACCAATACTCAGGAAAGGTAAGTGCTCAAAATCATACAGGCATCCGGTGAGAAAACTGTGACATGATCCTGTGTGTTCTGACTCCAAGTCTTTCTATCATCCAGGGTAACAGAAGATCCAGTAGTATCTAGGATACCAGGTGGCAATTTGAAGGTAAAGTTTTCAATTATTGCTCTGGAATGGAAGATGGAAGAGTGGCCATCTCTGAAGCCTGTGGCAATCACCACCTCAAAGGAAGATGTGAAGAAGTCTCAGGTGAGACTTGTGTCCCCATGTGGGCAAGATGTCCAAATGCTACAATGTAGTTAGGGGCGGGGGGAGAGCTTGAATAACACAATGGAAATGTGAGAGTGCAGAGGGAAGAGAGAGAAGGAGAAAGAAAGCCCCAAGAAGCATTCAGCCTTGGCAGATTCCATAAAGGGAGTGAGATCTCCACCATGATTCACTCCAGACTTAGAATTGGGCAAGATTCCAGATGTTACCAGGTATCAGAATGAGGATTGCATGGGACATTGAAGGCAAGAGGTTTAGCAATTCTGCCAAAGCTCTGTTCTGAGGATTAGTAGCAGTAGTGTCTGTATAATTATAATAATAGAATTATAATCATATTAATTACATAATTGCACCATATAATTGATAACATATAATTAGTTGTATCCAGGCATTGTAAGGAAGATATTGTTTAAACATGAAAGCACTAAAGAAGTTTTATTTATTATTATATTAATGGTAGGGATAGAGACTGAGCTGATTATTTTAATATAGGGAAATTTCAGGTAAGGAAACTTGTATCAACACATATCAGAATGCTGTTTGGAAATTGTAGTCTTAGACATTTGACTGCAACAGCTATAGGTTAATTAATTAGGTTAATAATAGGTTAATAGGTTAATTACCCAAGATGATAGAGTCAGTCTGAGTCACAGGCAAGACTTGAACGTAGTCTTCTGACTTGGAGGTTAGCTCTCTGAGCTACACCATGATGTAATATCTCCTTCAATTACATAGTATATAATTATACACATGTAAATTTTATAATACTATGATATATAACAATGTAATCATGTATATAAAGATATAATAATTCTACTATCACATAATATAATTATCATAGTTATACTATCATGGCATATAATTTTAATATGGTACATATAACTATATCAGTTATATATAAATTGTATAATATAGTTTAATTGTGTATTATGTATATATGATATAGTTTATTGTGTATTGCATAATTGCATACATTACATAACTATTGCATGTGATTAATATGACTTGTAGGTGATAACTCCCATATATATTGTGTCCTCCATTAGACTGTAAACTCTGGGGAGTAGGAACTATCTTACCTTTCTATTTGTATCCCAGGTACTTAGCACAATGCTTGGCATAAATAAAATGTTTAATAAGTAGATCATTCATTTATATGTAATTATCACATGGAATGTACTTTGTAAACACTAAAACACTATAGAAATGTGAATTATTTTTTATTAATATTGCAATTAGATTATGTTTGGAACAAGACATTTATTGTTCTATCATATCATATCATTATGTTGCTAATTATATACTTTATTATCATAGTGATGATAGGTATTAGAGCTGCAGTTTTGTTCTTGTGAGGAACTCCTGGCTGAGAAATCATACATTATTAATAATAATATTATTGATACAATTCTACTGATAATAACATCATACAATTCACATTTTTATAGAGTCTAAAGTTTGTAAGGTTGTCTTCCTCACAATAATAAGGTAGACAGCACAACCTCTGTTACCCACATTTTACAGAAAAGGAAACTGATGCTCAGAGAGGTAAGTTACTTCCCAAAAGTTGCATAGCTGATAAATGGCAAAACCAGAATTGGAGTCCAAGTTCAGCATCAGATGCAAATCGTCATAAATTCCTCCCTCAGAAAGCTAGTGTGAGATACAAATGCAATTGTGTATATAATGCTGTTGTTTAGTCATTTTTTCAGTTGTGTCAATTTTTGGTGACCCCATTTGGGATTTTCTTGGCAAAGATCCTGGAATAGTTTTCTGTTTCCTCCTCCAGCTCATCTGACGGATAAGGATACTGAGGCAAACAGGGTGAAGTGACTTGCCCAGGATCACACAGCTAATAAGCGTTGGAAGCTGGATTTGAACTCAAGAAGATGGGCCTCCCTGACTCCAGCCCCAGTGCGTCACATCACTAGTCATTGCGCTTGTCACTGCACATCATAGCCTCAGTCCTTGCACCATCTAGCTTCGCAACCTATGTATTTTACAGATTGCAAAGTGCTACAAAAGCATCACTTGCTATAGCAGTGGTGTTTATACCAAGTTTCTTTCCTAAAAAAGGAATAATACCATTACAAAAGCACTTGGGTATGTGGGTGAAAGAATCTGAGATGAGGATAAATCCAAGAGTGAAGACATGGGTGACTAGATAGATCACGGGGCCTCAGTTGAACTGGGGACATTCAGAAGAGGGGTAGTTTGAAGGTAAAATATGAATTCAGTTTTGGATGTTGATTTTGAAATGCCAATGGAAAATCAATTTCAAAATGTCCAAGAGGTCATAGGTGATTAAAGTCTGGAGTTCAAGTGAGAGATCAAGGTTAGGTATATGGGAATGGAAGTGTTCTTCGTAGAGATAATTAAACCCAAGAAATTTTCCTCCACCCCTCCAAATCAAAATAACTTCTCCCTCTATTTTCTTTATGGTGCTGTACCTTTGTAATAAGTAAAATGTAAGCTCTTACAGGGTAGGAACTATTTCATTTTGTTTTTATGTCACTAATATCTAGCATTTAAGATATTTAAGATGGGCTTTCCCTGCTCCGGACTACCTGGTGAAGGGATTGCCCCGCTTCTCGAGAACCGAATAAAGGAACTTTCTGTTAAAAAAAAAAAAGATATTTAAGAAATATCTGTGAAACCAATTTTCACGGATTATCTCAGTTTCCTTTGCATTAATTCTTTTTTTCTTTTTTGGTCTTTGTCTTCTCCCTCTGCAGTTACTCAGCTTGGCCATGGGATGATGATTTTTTTGGTTATAGAAGCTCTCAAAGACATGTACTAAATCACAGAGGGGATGCTATCCACATGGGTTGAAACAGTAGTTCCAGCTTACAAAATTCTGGATAATTGGAGGACTGAAAACTATATGGGAATCTTTCCCTTCCTTTGGTTCCATAGGAAGAATTAAATTGAAATAGCATATAAGCTCTTTGGGGAGAATTTTATTTTTGTAACCCCAGTACCCAGCACTAAGCTTTATAAACCAAAGTTGTCAATGCTGTAATTAAGGATGTCGCACCACATATTTACCCCAGAATAAAGGGTACAGAATGCATCCTTGGATCAAGGCGGGTCAGAGTAGAGGGAGAAACTTACTCCAGACTGCCATCTTAAAGCTTCCTATTTTAATTATTAATCACTCTTGCCCACCCAGTGCTAAGCTCTTCTATTCCCATGCTGCTAAAGGATTGGGTCAAATGGAGCATCCCATAAATCTAATATCCTCTAAATTCAGGACTTTGGGACAAAGTCATCCTACCGTAGTTACAGTTAGGGGAGAAGCTTGAAAAAAGATGGTTGGGATGAATTGAAATTTTCAAGGGAGAAGTAAAAATTGTCTTGGAGGAGGGAAAGGGGATAATATGCTATCCACAGTCACTTTCAGAGGCTACTCAGGGGCACCAGTGGCCTAAGTTTCTGACTTTTATTCTAAATACAAATTCCTGGATGCTCTTCTCAATTGGCTTTAAAAGGAAAAAAAAAGTTTTGTAACAAAAAAGAAAAACTACCCATTTTTGGAAGTGAATCCAAACCGAACCTTCTTGAAGGTCATAAAGTGTTCCCAGGTTTCTTTCCATTATTTTTCACTCATACACTTTCTTAGTCCTGCTAAGGGACTTAGCCAGGATCTGAATTCTCTTAGCCAAACACCACATGGGGGAAGAAAAAAAAAACACACCACCAAACCCTGTGCCCCGAGTGTATTTCCACCCCCCAGCTGAAGGCCCAAAGCCCGGGAATTCTCAAGGCAGCCAATGGCCTGGGCCAGCACCACTGTAAGCAATAGGCAAAGGATCCCCTCCTTCAGAGAGTGGGAGCCTTCCCATGCTTATCTCCTTTAGCCTAGGCCTCTTGGCTCCTTCCTTTGCTTTGAATAAGTATAGCCATATAGAAGAGACTCAGAGCAGCATTTGGGATCTGAATGTATGCTTGGAGACCCAATGACAACTTTGGTGAAAGAGGACACCAGCCAGGAGTGGTATAAATGGCCTGATTTTTCTGGAAGGATCCTTCTCCGATAGCCCTGCCAAAGTAAATTACAGAATTGCTTCGTGTACAATTGTTTTTAATGGGAAAGAATTCCCCAATACTCAGTACAGTGCCTTCTCATTAAATTTGCCTCTTACAAGGTTACTGTAGGAAGAGTGAAAGGCAGAGGGTCAACTGAGAAGCTGTAGAAAGACAACTGCTTTAAAAAAAAATGGAAAGGAATCAGGATGCTGACATCTGCTGAAAAATGAAGAGATAGGTTTCTGGTGAAATAGAATACAGTGTCCTTGGACATAACACCTTGTGCAGTCAAGAGATCCCAGTGGGCTCTTATGGAGGGAGGAGCCAGTTGAATGTGGGAACATCAGTGACTGAGAGTAATATTTTTGAAATGGGACAACAACTCTGGGTTTAAGTCAAATAAACTGAAAGAACAAGGCTCTCTCTCTAGGCGACTTAGTCATCGTAGAAGAATATTAAAATCTGAAAAGACTCTCTGAGGCCTTTTGGTTGTGGGCTCTCAAGCATTAAAAGATCATTGATTTGGAATCAAGAAAGATCTTAGAGGTCATTTTACAGAGGGGGAACCTGAGATCCAGAGAGATGAAGTCTTTTCTTTAGACTCTCCCCTCTAGATTTTGTATTTGTCTCATATTAGAATATGAGCTTGTCAAAGGCAAAAGACTGTTTTTGCCTTTCTTTGTATCCCCAGGGCTTAGCACAGTGCCTGACACATACTAAGAGCTTATACAGTAAATGATTGTTGACTAATTGATCTATTGAAATGACTTTCGCTCAGTCCCACAGCAAATAAATATAATAGGACCATAGATTTAGAGCTAAAAGAGTTCTGGAGTGGAAATAGTTTTCTAATGGTACAGCTCACAACCCCCCATCAGTGTGATTCACCCCACTAATCATCAGTTGATATTAATCAGCAAGGTAAAATTGAGTTTTAGAAATAGGATACTTTTTAAAATGGTAATGAAAAACAGTTAGTATAAACCATCCCCTCCACCCAAACTGAGAGGATATTTTCCCACAGGTACAATGGGAAGTGGGCACAAGGTTAAATCACATGTGGCAGGTCCTAGGAGTAATTTTCTCTCTTTCCTCGAGTCCTCATGAATTTAACTCTTATGTGTCTCTCCTTCACATATGTAATTTGTCCTTAGTTCCTGACATAAACACTCCAACCTGCTGTTTGATAGATATTATTAAGAACTAGATGAGAAATCCAAATCCTTCAGTCTTTGGAGATTCATGAGGTTCTTTTCTGATAAGGGATGTGAGGGAAAGAGTATTCAAATACTCAGGTTCCAAACTAACTTAATAGTTTTATACAATGACCCACAAAGCATGACAAGGTCTACATTTTCCTTACCATTAGAGCTGTCCCAAAGTGGAATGGGTTGTCTAGGGAATCAGTAAGTTCCACTCCTAGGTAGTCCACAAACAAAGGTTGGATGATCACTTGTTGATTATGTTGTAATTTGGGGGGGATTGGGGGAGGGATTGGGGTGTGGGGGAAAGAGTGACAGTATGGTCCATAAGGTAGAAGCTAAGTGGTACAGGGGATAAAGCACCAGGTCTGGAGTCAGGATTATCAAATTTGTACTCAGACACTTACTAGCTATGTAACTCTGGTCAAGTCACTTAACCCCTATTTGCCTCAGTTCCTCATCTGTAAAATGGGGACACACCAGAGAGGAAATGGTAAACCATTCCAGCACCTTTGCCAAGAAAACTCCATAAAGTCCCTGGGGTTACAAAGAGTTGGACACAACTTAATGACTGAATAATCACAAAGAGCCATAAGTTCTCTTCCAACCTTGAAATTCTATAACACTCAAAAATGGTTTAGTTCTGTCAGTATCAATTTTCTTATCTGTAAAATGGGCATGATCACACTTCCACTGCCTCCCTGTCAGGGTCTCTTTGAGAAAAGTGCTTTGTAAACCTGAAGGCACTTTAGAAATGTGAGCTTCTTTGAGCCTCAGTTTCCTAATCTGGAAAATAAGAAGCAAAGGGGACAAGATGATTTCTATCACCCCTTCTAACTCTACAACCTATGATCCTATGTAGTAATATGCTCTTTTCACACTGCTAGCAAGATCCCATAACTTGGAGCCTCCTCCAGCAACCCAAGTAGTTTCCCCTGCCTAGTTCTAGCATAATCTCTTTTATAAGGGTCTCTTGGACCAGCTTCAATATAGGAGTTCCCCTTTTCATTGTCCTTCACTCTCTCATCTCATATCTATATCTATATCTATATCTATATATATGTAAGATATATATATATAAGATATATATATCTTCTTCTTATTGACTAATCTGATACTCTCCACATATTAGCTTGAATTATTAACTAACTTGTGAAGACATCTTGTCTCCCTCAACAAGAAATAATCTCCCTGAGGGTAGAAACTCTTGTTTACCATTCCCTGTGTTGACCCTACAGTACCTAGCACATACACTTAGGTTGCCACACTTATACTCAAAGCTTTTCCAGCTCTGTCAGAACTATTGGTTCACTTTCTTCTGGTACAGTCTTATGACTCCCCAAGGTCAGTTCCATGCCTTGAACTGGCATCAGAGGCAGACTTCAATGGATTTGCTTTCCAATGACCCCTCTGAAGTGTTTCTTCATCTGTAAAAAGAAGAGAGTTGGACTATATGACCCATGACCTCCCTTCCAGCCCTATGAACCTATGATCTTCACATGTGAGGGAAGAAGGCCAGGGGTGTAGAGAAAAGACACATATCTGTCGCACCACCAGCCTTTTCTTGGGCTAATTTCTTCTTTCAGTGCATGATCCCTCTTGAAATCAAGGATCTGTGTAAAGGATAATATTTCAAAGGCTGTCATAATTTAGAGTCACACGGTGGTGGTGCAAAGCTACTAGGGAAGTTTTACCATCTGACTTGTCTATCATTAAGCAGAGGAGGCTTTCCCTCTGAAGTCAGCTTTTTAACTTGGAGGTAGGTAGGTATGGGGGAAAGGGAAGCACAGGCTCTGCTGTCAGAGGAATAGAGATTGGATCTGGATCTCACAGATGAGAAAATCCTTCTCTGAAACTTAGAGAGGGGCCTAGAGCTTTAAGGTGACTTACCCAGGATCACCCAGCCAGTATATCACAGGAAGGACTTGAACCTAGGTTTTCTGGGCTCTAAGCTCAGTTTTCTATCCATAACCAATGATTGTCAGATTTTTCAGTCTCAGGACCTTTTTGTACTCTCAAAAATTATTGAGGTTCTCCCAAAGAGCTTTTGTTTATTATTTGGGTCAGTTTTTTCAGTCATGTCCAATTCTCCGTGACTCTGTTTGAGGTTTTCTTGACAAAGATGCTAGAGTGACTTGCCATTTCCTTCTCCAGCTCTTTTTACAGATGAGGAAACTGAGGCAAGCAGGATTAAGCGATTTGTCCAGGGTTACACAGTTAGTAAGTTCTAAGGCCAGATTTTAATTCAGATCTTCTTGACCCCAGGCCTAGAGCTGTATTCCCTGTGCCACCTAGTTACAGTTTAAAACCTTCATTTTCTCCCCTTTTCTTAATGGCACCATATTTGTCTGTTTTCCACCCTGATGTACTGCATCCATTTTCCACAGTCCCTCATAGATCATTGTGAATAGTTTAACAATTCTTTCAATTCTCTAAAATGTTTGAGGGGAGAGGAGGGGGTATGATCCCTCTCCCTCCTCTCCTCCCATGGAAGCCTGTGGAGGGCTTCCATCAGCAAGGGATAAACTAGTGCCAGTGGCTCTATCCTAACTAAACAAAAGATTGAGGTTTATAGATCCAGATGGACGGATGGATGGATGGATGGATAGATGTATGGATAGATGGATGGATGGATGGATGGATGGATGGATCACTTAAGATTTGTGGGAGTCCAAGAAGCCTAAAAACCCTGAGGAAACCAATCTTATCCATACTCCAAAAATTAAAGAAAGCCATTATAATTGCTTTTTGGTCTCATTGTCTCAAGACTCTTCTCCACTCCAGTTCATTCTCCATTTAACTATTAATGTGATCTCCCAGACCTTGTAGGTCTAATTAAGTCATGCTCCTACTCAATAAACTTCAAGGACTCCCTTATTACCTCCAGGAGCAAATGTAAAAATCCTCTATTGAGTTTTTAAAACACCTTATAATCTGAACCCTTCCTACACTGACAGTCCTCTTATACCTTATTCCCCTCTATGTACTCTACAATTCAGTGATACTAGCTTCCTCGCTGTTCCTCAAGGAAGACACTTCATTTCTAGACATTGTCACTGGTTTCCCCCATGCCTGGAATGCTCTGCCTCCTCATATCCACTTCCTGTCTTCCCTGGTTTCCTTTTAGTTTCAGTTAAATTCTAACCTTCTTCAAGAAGTCTTTCCAGTCTCCCTCAATGATACTGCCTTCCCTCTGAGATTATCTCTGATTCAGCCCAGATAAATATATCTGATTGATCTATATCTGACATGTACCCAGTTGTTGGCACGTTGTCTCTTCCATTTGATTGTGAACTCCTTGAGGGAAGGAAATGTTTTTGCCTTTCTTGATGTTTAGTATAATACCTGGCACATAGTAGGTGCTTAATAAATGTTTGTTGGCTTGTTGGCTATTGATTTTGAAGAACTCAAAAATATATGAAGACAAAATTTAGAAAAGAATCAGAGAAGTATAAAATCTTACAACATCTGGCCTGGAAAGGACATCAGTGATCCTCTGGCAAACCCTCCTCATTTCACAAATGAAGAAACAAAATACAATCAGAGAAGTGAATTGATGTTTTCAAGGTCATTGTGTGACTTAGTTGGTAGAACTGAGACTAGAACCCAGGTCCCTGGACATCCAGGGCTCTTTCTCCTCTACTACACTGTCTTGGAGTCCCACTGACTTAGCTCTGTGCTCTTTCACCTCACTACTGAGTCATGTTTATTTTCCTCTTTTCCTGTTTCCACTGGGAACATTCAAACTGGGAAGTTAACATGAGGAAGCAAAGCCAACATTCACAAGCCAATAAAGCCAGGTAAAGCAGGTGCCTGAAGCATTTGGGAGGGAGGTTGCTAAGTGCTAAAAAAGAAGCTGAAGATCACGAAGGGAAGGAAGCTTGGAAAACAGTTTATTTTGGGGGAAAAAAGAAAGAATTTCATAATGTTGGCTAGATGATTAAAAAACTAGAAATGCAAGGCTGGAGTGGAAAGCTGACAGCTGTGGGCAGCTGGAGTAGAAGAAGGAGTAGGAAGTCTATAAATGCACACCAGTGGGGAAAGAACCTAGAAATAATGAGTGGACATCGAAAAGTAAAAATAAAAAGACCATACCAGAGATCGAGGTGACACAATTAGAGACACGTCATCATCGGCCAACAGACTTACTTTGAGTCTTTATTATTTTCCAAAAGGCTTTTAATTTTCTAATAAGAGTTTCGATGTGCTAACATATGGTACTGCCGGAGGGAAAGAACAGAGTGTTCTCTCAAGGTCATTTTGGTTGGGTTTTTCAGTGGGATTCCAAATGAGGCATAGATGATTCTACCTCTGGTAAGAGGCTAATGCTCCTGCCAAGGTTACCCACCTTAGACCAATTCTCCCATGTCCTTATCACTACCTCAGTCACTGCCTGGATCTCTGGTGGTATTTATTAGCTCTTTTCTGTCGACAAACGACAAACACACACATACCAACAGGAACCAAGATGAAAGCTTGGCCCCAAGGGTTTCGATCAGATGAGAAATATGAATTTAGTAAAAGAGGAGGAAAAAAGAAAAAAGAAAGAAAAGAAAGAAAGAAAAAAGCATCTGAACACTTGGAGAAAATTGGAAAACAGAACCATCTGTTACATAATGAAATCCAATTGACTCCTTGCTTTGTACCACCAGCTGCTGTCAAGTAAGAGATTATGAAACCGTGTAATACATTTTTCAACTTGAAAAATGCTTCTCTGTTTGAAGACTTGGAGAGGTTCAAGCCTGCTTTTTTGTTTCAGGAAAAGCTCAGAGTGGGTCTGCAGAGCAGCTCTGCCTGGATCAAGTTCATGAGTTTCCAGAGATAAAAGATGGGAGCTAGGACTACACTACTTGTCCTCTCAGACCTTTTTTCCTTTGGAGGGAATTTTCCTCCCAGTAAAATGGTTTGGGTCCCATAGGACAGGATACCCTGAGGAATATTACAGCAGAGGGAACTTTGTTCAATTGACTCTCTACTAGCTAATCATGGGAGTAAGGAGGCAGTTATGTGGATACCAGAGATGTTAACCACATTTATAGAGGATGACCAGTACAGACTTCAAGTTGGAGGCAGTTTCCATGTAGATAGTGAGGCTTTCTTGTCATTTCTATTTGCAGGTGACATTTTCTTTGTTCCATTATAATAGTCACCTCAAAGAGATACGCTTGGTCATCTGCCCAATATCCCATGCTCACAATCTAGGTAAGGACCTTATCGCCTCACTCTGTTTCACTCCTCATACCTAATCTGTTGCCAAGATCTATCATGTTACTTTCATAACATTTCTCACATATGCCCCCCCTTTTCTTCGCAGACATGACCACCACTCTCATACAGTGCACCACCACTTCATGCCTATACTGCTGCAAAAACCTCATGGTTGCCCTGCCTGCCACAAGTCTGTCCTCACTCCAGACCATCCTCTGATCAGCTTCCAAAATAATTTTCTTAATGACTTTCTATTCTGTTTCTGACAATTATTCAATATACTCTAGAAGCTACCTATTGCCTCCAGGATCCAATATGAAACCTCCTGTTGGGCATTCCAGGCCATTCATAACCTGCCCCCTGCACATCCAGTTGTCTTATGTCCTGCACCCATCCATGTACTATGCAATCCAGTGACCACAGTCACCTCGCTCTTCTTTCTTTGTACAAGACACTCCATTTCCCACATCCAGATATTTTTATTGACAGTCCTTCATGCTTTGAAGTTTTCCTTCCTCATGTCTACCTCCTGGTTTCTCTGGCTTCCTTCAGTTCTGAGCTAAAATCTACCTTCTACGGGAAGCCTTTCTGGAGTCCCCTTAATTCAAATGTCTTTCCTCTATTGACTATCTCCAATTTATCCTGAATATACCTTGTTTTTATGTAGTTGTCTCCTGCTTTAGAGACCTAGGACTGTCTTTTGCCTTCGTAATCCTCGGCACTTAGCACACAGTAGTCAGTTAATAGATGTTTATTGACTAAATGATATAATGGAGAGGGCACTGTACGTGGAGTTAAAAAGACTGTAACTCATATCCAGTCTCTGAAATATATTAACTATATGTTTTTGAGCAAATTACTTGATGTCTCTGGGTTTCAATTCTCCCTTTAAAATGACAGGAATGGAACTAAATGGCCTCTGGGGACCTTTCCTGACCTAAACCTATGACACTGAAATTTTCAAGAAGTTTCATCTAACTGTCCACATCAAATAGATAAAGAGTAGCTCATTTCAGATGGCCGAGTAGAAAGACTCACCTAAGCTAGGTCCGAACCCACAGCCCATAGATTTCCTGTAAAAAGAACTCCTGACAAATTCTGGAGCAGTGGAGGCCGCGCAGCAACACAGTGAAGGAGATTTCCGTTGCAGAGAGCCCTGA
>CM053770.1:228225700-228332628 GCA_028658325.1 Potorous gilbertii
CAGAAGAGAGGGCAGATTGGTGATATGGGTAATTAGAATGTCCAGTGTATTGGGGAGGGGGGAGGGGACTGATGGGGAGAAAATTTTGGAACCCAAAATCTTGTGAAAATGAATGTAAAAAGTTAAATAAATTTACTTAAAAACAAACAAAAAAAAAGAGTAGCTCATTTCTAGACTTATCTACTGGTACATATATTAAATTATATGTATTACATGTACTGGTACGTACATTACATATATTATCAGTGTCTACTGATAATGGACAATGACTTGGGCTCCAAATTGAACAGGAGGTGATGAGGGTCGTTAGAAAATTGTAACTTATGATGAAAGGTGCTGTTCATCTCCAGGGAAAGAACTAGTGGAGCCTGAATACAGATCAAAGATTGTTTTTCTTTATTTTTTCTTGGATTTTTTTGTCTGTGTTTTCTTTCATAGCATGACTTAAATGGAAAATGGTAAAGAACTTTTAATGATCCTCCCTTCCCCCCACCAAGCTTCTCCCTAAAATATTTTTTCTCACATCAGTGGTCTTTGGGTGATGCTGTATAGTGGTAAGGCATCGCATGCTATAGTCTCTAAAGAACTGAAATGGGAGATTAACCAAAAGACAATACATGTGTACATGGTAGATTTGAGTGGGATACAACCCACTGCCAATGAGAAATTGTACCAGTCAGCTAGTCAGTCACCAAACATTCATTAAACATTTACTGTATGCCAGATACTATGCTAAACTCTGGAAATATAAAGAAAGAAAAAAGTATGTGTCTTTCCCTCAAGGACTTCGCATGGGAGCCATTTTTGAGACTGGATCTTTTCATCATGCTCAGGCAAGAAGTCACTCTTGGGCTCAATTCTACTGCTGTTGGGTACAGAAGTTTTGCCCTTTTTCCATTTCCAGGTAAGAAGCAGCAGAGCCTGATGTTAAATCCAAGTCCTGTGCTTCTAAATGAAGCATCCATTCGACTGTGCAACCCCTGGGGAAGCTAAGTAGCCCCTAAAGATCAAGGAGAGAAAGAAAAAGATAATGCTCTGCCATGTTTTTCTCATTTCTCCACATATTTTCACAGTGCTTTGTTGTTTTCCAGTGAACTTTTTTACCCCCTCTTTCATCTCATGTTAATCAGTGGATAAAGAACTGGACTGGGTGTTAAAGAACTCTGATGGAGCCACTGGGCAAATTATTTATCCTTTCTAGAGCTCTTTTCATAATTTTTAAAACATTATTTATTTTATCTTTAACTTATTGAATAAAACAAACATTTTCTTCATCTATAAAACAAGGTGGTTGGATTGGCATGCCTCTGAGATCCTTTTAGAAGATAAAACTAAGATTCTACATTTTTACCCAATGGTGACAGGTTGGGCATCCAACATGGCTGACACTGAACAAGTACTGATGCAGTAGTAGATACATGTTGGACTTGGAATCAGGCAAAGCTCAGTTGGAATCCCATTTCTTATACTTGGTAGCTAGGTGACCGTACATGAATGTTCTAACCACTCTGGGTCTCCCTTTCCTCATCTGTAAAATGAAGGCATTGGACTTAATGTTCCCTAAGGTTCTGTCCAGTCCTAAATCTATGATCCTATGAGAAATCCCTTTTTGGTTCCTGCTTTGGGACAAAGAAAGAGGTAGATGTCTCCTGAGTTATGGTTAGATCCCTCAGAGAAACTGGTTTTGATTTCCCTAATCTTATTCATGGTATCAGTATTCTCTAAGTCAAACAGATTAGAGCTCATTTATCTTATGTCACTTAGATATCATGTAACATAACTCCTTTGCCACCCCCATCCACATTCAATCAGTTGCCTAGTCCTGACTACATTGCCATCCAATATTTCTTGAATTTATTCTCTTCTCTTATCAGCTGAGATTAGTTTTTGATGGCCACCCTCACCTTCAGATTAAGCATCCTCATAGACAACTTGGACCATGTCATTTTCCTGTTCAAAACCAAGACTCTATTGCTGGAGTAACACTGAACTCTACAGCCTAATATTCAAAGCCCTCATTAGAATGATCCCAATATATCTATCTACCGAGTCATATTTCCCACTGCCTTTCTACATGGACTTCATGGTCCAGCCAAATAGGGTGATGTTTTCCAAACTTCCCACCTTGACACCCATCCTTCCTTAGTACTACTGTTTGCATGGCTTAGTTCACCTGAAATGCCTTTTCCTACATCTCTGAGATCATTTCCAATTTATCTTATCTATATTTTTGTTTGTACATAGTTGTTTGCAGGTTGTCTCCCTCATTGGTCTATAAGCTCCTTGAGGGCAGGGACTGACTTTTGTCCTTTGCATACTCAGTGCATAATAAATCTGGCACACAGTAGGTGCTTAATCAATATTTATTGATAGACTTTTTTATTTTTTTATCTTTCTTCATATGCCAAAATTTAGCACATTGCCTGGCACATAATAGGTATTTAATAAATATTGAACAATTGATGACTATCCACCCTTTAAAAGGTCTGATTTAAATGCCACTTTCTCCATGAAACATTTCCCAGATCCCACAACTGAATTACAAAATTTCAGAGCTGGCTGAGACCTGAAATGCCATGTAAACCTAATCCATACACAAACGAGAGTCACCACTGAAATATGTACAGCAAGTGATAACCTTCTCTTCCTCAGAAAATGATTGTGTAATTATTTGCTTAAACAGATGTTATATCTTTCCAGTGGAATGTAAACTCCTTGAAGGCAGGGGAAATTTTGTTTCTGTATTCGAATTTCCAGTGCCCTGTCCACAGAAATATTTAATTAATGTTTATTGAATTGAATTAATGAATGATTATTAATATGAAGAAGTAAGCAAAAATAAACTAAACACAGCAAAATACCATCCTAACAAAGTTCGTGTTAACAATGAGGAATAGCGAAGAGAGTTCCAATTTCTGAATCAAAGGATCTGGGCTTAAATCTTAACTTTGTTATGTTTTATGTGTGACCTTGGACACATTATACTCTCTAGGTCTCACTTTTTTATCTGTAAGATTAAAGAGCAGGGAGGAGATCCTGGCTGAACTGGATTATCTTTAAGGGACCTCCCAGCCCTGAATGTCTGATACTATTATACTAAATGGATTTGAGTCTATTAATAATACTAATAACGGCATCTACATATACATGACTAAGTTTTTTCGTATACATTATCTCATTTGCTACCTCTCTGTGAGGAAGACACTTTTATCACTTACATTTTACCAATGAGGAAACTGAGGTCAGCAAGATTGGGTTCAAGGTCACACAGATATAAAGTCAGGACCTGAACCTAAGTCATACAAGATTTGAACCTAAATGTGTGAGGGAGCATTTGCACTCAGATCTTCTTGACCATTCATATCCTATTTACACCTTCCCAAATTAATTTTGCGTTTTGTATTTCCTTGTACATATGCTTGTTTTCCCCAGTTGAACCAACCAATCAATCAACACACATTTATTAATGGCCTACTATGCACCAAACACTGTGTTATATGGTAGGGATACAAAGACAAAATGAAATAGACTTTGCCCTCAAGAAGCTTATAATCTAGCCAAGGGAAACACACATATATAATTATAGACAAAATATATGTGATGAAATTCCCTGAGGGCAGGAAGGGCTTCACTTTCCTTTTGGCATCCCCACTACCTGATATATGGTACGTGCTTAATAAATGCTTACTGGCTTGGCTCAGGTCCACACCAGGGCTCTGTCTGTTATGGCCTGCTGCTTCTCCTAAGGATCTTTGCAGTCTTCACACTCACAAATGCCAAGTACAGCCCAAGCCTGGTAATAGGGGACAACAGTCTGGGTCACCTAAATTGGCAATTGTTTCTCCCATTCTTTAAATGCAGAGGTTTTAAGGGTCTGCCCTGTACACGTGAACACTCTCCCACTCCTACTTCTAAGCCTGTCTCTCCTCCAACCCCTCTCTCCCACCCCCATCTCCCATCCTCTATTTTGCCACTGACATGTCTTTCCGCAGACTGGTGTCATGCTGCCCTGCCCTCAGAACACATCTGTCCGGAATCACAAAGAATGTCAGTTGTAGAAGGGGAGGTACTTTTTTCACTCCATCCCAGGCTCAGCCTGACATTGGATCTCCCTTTCACCGACCAGCAAGGCATATGGGACACATTAACCCAGATAACCAGTATAGCCAGGCTCAGGGAAGGCTTAGATAAAAGAGTAGATGATGTATAGATCTGAGCAGGTTATCAAGGAGAGCTCAGGATAATTCTTTATCCCTTGAGGTCAACTTAGCCTTTTTCATTAAAGAGGGCAGCTTACCCCCACCCTACCCCCAAAATGTCATTCAGTGCCTGGGTCAGAAACAGAAATCTAGGCTAAAGGGACCCAGACTCTGACCTAGTGTGGTATTTCTTGTGTCAAAATATAATTTGTTTTTTAGGGCTGGATAAACACATGAGTTAAATAAATGACTAGAAATTTGGTATGAGTTGAGAGATATCCAAAATGTTTACTATGTGCCCCTACCTAACTCCAAGGACTCTAGCATCTGAAATTCCACCATGAGAAATTCATACTTTTGAATTTAAGAGTATTTCTTTCAAATTCCAAATACACTTTGGATGGGGAATATGTTGTCATAAGTATCAAATATTACCTTTGTTACTTACTATCTGGGTCACCTGGGACAAGTTGCTTAATCTCTCAGGACCTCAGTTTCCTTATCTGTGTTATGGGAGGAGAGGATAAGACTGGCTGACTTTGAAGGTCTCTTTGAGCTATAAATCTATAATCCTAATATGAACTGGGGCAAAGTAAGTGGTACACTACATAGAGTTCTGGATCAGAAGTCAGGAAGACTCCTTTTCCTGAGTTTGAATCCAGCCTCAGGTACTTCCTAACTGTGTCACCCTGGGCAAGTCACTTAACCCTATTTGAATCAGTTTCCTCTGTAAAATGAGCTGAAAAAACAAATGACAAACCAGTATCTGCCAAAAGAAAAAAAACCCAAATGGACCAGGAGGAGTCCCATATGACTGAAAATAACAATATGAATTAGGTCTCAGATGTCCCTTCTCAATGACAAAAAGATCAACATGAAAAAGAGAGCTTATCACTAAGGATAGCCTCAAAGAGAATAGGGAGCATTAAAGAACAGGGCATTTGAAGAGGAAGGACTTGTATTCAAATCTTTACACTGCCACTTCCTACTACCTGTGCGACCTTGAGCAAGTCACTTCCTTTTTCTTGGCCCAATTCCTCTTCTGTAAAATGAAAGGGTTAGACTGGTCATCTTTAAAGTGACTTCCATTGCTAAATCCTAATGAAGAGAGTAACAGTGGCACCTACCTCCCAGGGCCATCATGAGGATGAATTGAGATAGTAATCAGTAAAGCACCTTGTAAATCTTAAGGCTCTACACAAATGTTGTTGCTGTTGCCCTTGTCCTAAAGGCACCAAATCCATGTTGAATATGTTGGCAAGTCCCATCTCTCACACTGGCTTAGAGCCCACCCAAATAGACCTAAGGTATCTCAACTCAGTAACTGCTGTATGCAAGTCATTTGGCTGGGCCATTGTGGAGAACTACAAAGAGATACATGACATGGTAACTGCCCTCAAGGAGCTTATATTCCGGTTAGGGACTTAAGATGTGAACACACAAAAAGGTAAATATGGGCAAGTTTTAAACAATAGGCTGAGACCTTCAAAGGGGTGTCCTCATATGACCCCTAACTAATGACCAAATCAATGGGGAGGCACAGAATTGCTATAAGCATCCACAGGAGGGAGGGAAGAGATACAGATACACGCAAGGTCAATGTTTGTTGGCCTCAGCAAAGCAGAAGCCCTGACACTTACTAGCTGAGTCAACCTGGGTGATCCCTTTTGCCCTTTGAGTCTCCATGTGATCTCACCTACAAAATGAGAGTGAGAGAAACCACCTACCTCGCAGAGTTATTTGGAGGAAAATTCCCTGTAACTCTGAGGGGCTTTAGAGATATGAATATTCTGGGATAGTTGGAAGAGGTTGTTTGAAGAGGAGAGGACCTAACCTGTTTAGCATGTGGATTAGTAGGGAGGCTTAAGGCATTCCAAGCAGAGGGGGTGTGATCGTAAGCCCAGAAAAGAGAATAGTAACACATTATATTTGTAGCTCGCTTTGTTTATAAAGTACTTTAGTTCAACTGAGTCTGACAATAATGTTGTCTGACAGATGGAAAGAAGGAAGGAGGGGAGGGAGACAGGAAGGGAGGAAGGAGGGAAGGAAAAGAAAGATGGAAGGAAAGAAGAAAGGAAGAAGGGAAGAAAGGAAAAGAAGGAAGGAAGGAGGGAAGGAAAAAAGGAAGGAAAAAAGAAAAGAAGAAGGGAAGGAAGGAAAAGAAGGAAGAAAGGAAGGAAAAAAGGAAGGAGGGAAGGAAAAGAAAGATGGAAGGAAAGAAGAAAAGAAGAAGGGAAGGAAGGAAAAGAAGGAAGAAAGGAAAGAAGGAAAGAAGGAAGGAAGGAAGGAGGGAAGGAAAAAAGGAAGGAAGGAAAGAAAAGAAAGATGGAAGGAAAGAAGAAAAGAAGAAGGGAAGGAAGGAAAAGAAGGAAGAAAGGAAGAAGGAAAGAAGGAAGGCAGGAAGGAAGGAAGAGTACTTCTTAATTGCTTGCTATGTGCCAAGCACTATGCTAAGTCCTAGGGATACAGAGAGAATGAGAACAGTGTGGAATTTCAAAGGAAGAGACAAAACCTATGGGAGGACACAGCTACATGGCAGATGGAAAGACTTTGTGGTCCTCAGGGTTCAACAGTAGGGAAGATGGCAAAGTCTAGCATTCTTTAGGTTGCAACTCCAGAGAAAGTAGTAATGCCTAGGAGTTCTGGAAAGAGTGAAATGACTAAGTGAGCAGGTGAAAGCTTTCCCTTTCGCATCCATATAAACCTATCACTACCCAGATCTTATCTATAATGTCTATGAAGGTATATGTTACTATTGCATTTTATAGAGGAGAAAAATAAAGTTTTGAGATAGCAAATGACTTCAATTATATATATATATATCATGTCTATCAAATGCAGATTGCCATACTAGCATACTAGGCAATCAGGAAGATAGTATCCCTGCCCTCATGGAGTTTACTGGTATGGAATACCACATGTTCTCAGTCAATAATCATATGAAATAATACACAATAAATACAACAGAGAGGTACATTAACAAAGTGTTTGCATGATCCATGTAGGGAAAGGTAATAGGTAAGAAGCATATATAAGAGGAATCTCTAAGTTTCTTTAAGTCTAAAATGGGGGGAGGGAAGGGGGAAGCAGTGAAGACTTCCAGTCTTCCCTGGAGCTGGGCTTTAAAGTACAGATACAATTCAAACAAATGAATCAGTCAATCTACCAGGTAGGCCCTGGAGTAATGAGTGTAAGAACTGGAAGGGAAGAGCTTTCACTCACAGGGCATAAGATGAGAAAAGTCACAGAGACTGAAAATCCCTGGGTATAGTTTCCCCAAGTTTGCCCAGATAGTAAATGAGTCAGGGTTCTAGTTTAGGCCTCCTGGTTTCAAGTTAGTGTTTTTTTTCTATTAGTAAGCATTTAATAAATGCTTTTCACTCATTCATTCATCCTCTGCTGCCCCACATATACATATAATCTAATATCTGCCTCACAGGGTTGTTGTTAAAAACAGGGAAAAAATACATTGCAGCCCTTAAAATACTATACAAAAGTATCATGGATCTAGAGCTGGAAGGACCTCAAAAACCATCTAGTCTAGCCCCTTTGTTTTACAGAGGAGAAACTGAGGCCCTGAAAAGTTAAGTGACTTATCCAAAGTCACATAGATAGCAAAGGTCAGAGATGGTATTTGAACCCAGGCCTTCTGATTCAAGTCTGACATTATCATTTCCTCTCCAGGGCATGACTTGGTCACTATGACCATAGTACTGTGTCCATAAAGAGAGTAGTGAAATCCAGTGTAATTGGAGTCAGGGCTCAGAAGGCTTTGAAGGGAAGGGTAAGAAGCACAGAGCTGAGTAGAGAGCATCTGAAAGTTTTTAGGTAAGGAAAAGTAGGGAAAGGAAGCTCTGTCCATCTCCCTTTGTCTCCTTCTCTGTCTGTCCTTGTCTCCCTGTCCCTGTTTGTCTCTATCTCCTTCCTTCTTTCCTTCCTTCCTAGATAGAAAGTTAAACTCTTAGAAAATTCACCAAAGGGGACAATAGGGATTAAACTTAATTAATACTTCAGGCCCCATTAAAGAAATCAATGGAGAGAGTTTCTCATGAAATCAGAAGGATTTCTTCAGAAAGTGAAAAATGCACATTTGTTAGAAATCCACTTATAGGTGATATCCAAGAGTGCCTCAATTCCCTTATCCGTGAAATGAAGGAGATGAAAAAATCCCTTCAGTTCTAGATTTCTGGTCCTATGACTGCCTTTCTTTCATGTCTAAATCTCTGACTTCATGATCCCACAGCTGCTCTTTAGGACAACTGGTTTGTTGAAGGGAATGCAAGACCAGTTGGAGTGGGTGGGGGAAATGGAGGCCAGTGTCCAAGCAAGCCTTACACCCAAAGCTTTCTCATATCTCATGTGGTCCTCAAAGAGGACGGCACGAACAAATTGATTGACATTCATTTAAGTCTGTTTATTCCCAAGGCCACCAAATTAAAGGCAATCAGAAGGTTCTGTCACAATAGATTTCTGAAGACCTTTCTGTGTGGCAACCAAGAAGCCAATTGGCCCGGCCAGTGAACAGTTTTCTGGGTGGTCCCAGTGAAAAATCTAAATGGCTCAGTTCCTTGGAGAATCAGTAGTCCAGGCTCCCTAGGCTTGGATGCCAGCACATTGTCAAACACACTCCAGCTGACTTACTATGCTGAAGCCAGACCCACAGGCCAATTCACACCAGGAAATCACCAGACTAGGTTGCTCTGGGGTGATTCCTCTCCAGTTCACTACAGTGAGTGACTCAAGTAACCAGCCCCGGAGTCCCTATAGAGTTCCCTTAGCTCTACAAATAGCCAATCAGGTAGCAAACAAAAGGATCAAGGCAAGAGAAAAATAGTCCAAATCCATTGGACTCAGTGGACATGGGAAAAAAAATCTTACTTTCCAAACAAAGCAAATACAGAGGATCTCTGGATCAGAACCTAGAACTGGTAAGTACCTTAGAAACCATCTAGTCCAAGTCTCTTACTTTACAGATGAGGAAACTGAGACCCAGAGTTGCTAACTGATGAGTTGGCTTAGACTATATAGGTGTTATAGAGCAGGTAAGTGGCAGAATCAGTATTCAATTCCAGGTGATAGACAGATGGATAAAAAGACAGACAGACAAATAGATAGATAGATGAATGATGATGGATGGATGAGTGGATGGATGCATGGATGAATGGATAGATAAATGGATGGATGGATGGATGGATAGATGGATGAATGGGTAGATGGATGGATAGATGGGTGGGTGGATGGATGATAGAGGTGGATAAATGATGGCTAGATAGACAGACAGACAAACAGAATAATAAATAGATGTCTCTACTGTGCACTCCCCACAGAGTGCTCCCTTTTTTGTATGGTCTTCACCTACCAGAATGTGAACTCCTTGAAGGCAACGACTGTCTTTCTCTTTGCTTGTATTTGCATTCTTAGCACTGATTACTGGACAGAAATGGTGCTAAGTGAGGGCTAAGGATTCTAGATCAAGGAAATATGACAATTACTGCCTTAAGGAAGCTTATATTTTAATGGAGAAAAACAACACATAGAGAGGAGCTAGAAAGTATGGGGGGGAGAGGGGGAGAGATTGCAGGAAGAAGGGATGAGAATGCTGGTGAGAAGATGGAAAAGTCCAGAAATTGAGTCCAGGAGGAGTAAAATGAGCATGGATGAGGTCCCTTATGAAATGATTGTGGGATCATCAATCACAGGACCAGAAATCTAGAACTGAAAGGATTTTTTCCATCTCCATTTCATGGATAAGGGAACTGAGGCATTCTTGGATATCACCTCTAAATGGATTTCTAACAAACATGCATTTTTCACTTTCTGAAGAAATCCTTCCGATTTCACAAGAACTCTCTCTCCATTGATTTCTTTAATGGGGCCAGAAGTAATAATAAAATTTAATCTCTATTGCCCCCTTTGGTGAATTTTCTAAGAGTTTAACTTTCTATCTAGGAAGAAAGGAAAGAAGGAAGGAGATAGAGACGAACAGGGACAGGGAGACAAAGACAGACAGAGAAGGAGACAAAGGTAGATGGACAGAGAGAGAAAGAGGGAGGAAAAGAGGGAAGGGAGACCCACACACGCACACACACAGAAGGGTGGGGGGCCTTTTGTCTTTTGAATATAAACCCAGAGTTCTGACTCAGAGGCCCAACAAAAGTCAGTTTCTTCATCTTATGATTTGGAGACTAAAACCAGTCCTAGATACATGTGAATGCTCAGAAGTGGGTACGGTGGCCTCTCCATTCATCAGACACTTTCAGAAGCACACCTGCTCCTAGGACCAACCATCATTGTCCAATCCCCCATTCCACTAGGAATACCAGATTGGCAGCCATATATACAGGACAGATTGCAAAAGAGCAGTGAAACAAAGAGGACATTAGAGGTCATCTCATCCACCCTTTTCACTTCCAGAGGCCCTTTGGGGTTGTGTTAAATCTAAGGTCACAGAGAATCAGAGACAGGTTTTTAAAAGAATTCAACTTTGGGCTTAAGACTTTACCATGGTGCTTGGCCCCTGAGTCCATGCATCCCACCACTCTGCCTCCCCTGAGGAGAGAAACTGGAAGGGACCAAAGGTGGAGGAGAGGGGGCCACCCACCTTCTCTCTTCTGCTTATCTGACCTGAACTGGGAGAGCACAGGGATGTATTCCCAACCTGGGCCTCTTTTGAAAAACAGAATGTGAGCTCATGACAAGTGTCAGCAGTGTAGCAGCCCCAGCTGTGTACTCATCATGGGGATAGTGTGCCTCCTTCTCACCCCTGTGGTATATACATAGGAAAGAGCCCTGGTCAGGGAAGTATGTGCATGCTTGGGGGGTTGGGGGTCGGAGGGATGTGAAATAGGTTCCAGATGCCGAGCCCTTGCAAAAAGGAAAAATAAGGGTATTGATGAATGTTTCCCTTAACTGGAGGCTGTTGCCTTTAAGCGCCCTGGCAGGCAGCCACAATGAAGGTGATCTTCTAGCATCCTGCTTCCTTCCAAAGAGGTAAGAAATGTTTATATAATACGGAATGGGAAGGGGGAGGAACCGGTGCAAAGAAAGGCTTTAAGTTAAAGAAGGTTCTATATGTCTTGCAAACAAATGGGGGCTTTCCAAGGAATACCATGTTGGAATTCCAAGTCCAAGTTTACATTCATCTTTAAATACCTATTTCCCCCCATACACACCTCCCCCACTTCTTCATCAGACTCCTGGGTTTTTAATTCAACGACATCTCAAAAAAAATCCTATAGGAAGGTGATGCTTTCACTGAGGATTTCCTAATGGCCTTGTCTCCATGATTGATGACAGCCATCATCCTTCCCCTTAACCCCCAGGGTCCCACAAATCTGGCTGTAGTTAATCAGCTGTGAGATCACTGTTGGGGTTGAGGAAGGAGTGGTTAATAAATCCTGGGACAATTCACAAAAAAAAAAAGCTTCCATGCAGACTCGGCCACCTCTGGGGTCAGGTTTAGCTCAGGTTTAATAATATGAGTTCTGGAAGATGGAGAGGTGAGGACTGGTCTTAAGGAAGGCTCTTGGAAGATGTTGGAAGAGGTCTGGGTCATATTCTAACTATTGTACACTATTCAAGGTCTGGACCACTTAGGGAAAGACATAGTCCATTTTCTTACACGTGGTGTTCCCCGTCCCCCACAATCAATTTATCTTTTTCAGTGCGAAATGTGTCTAGCTTCTTGTATTTACTTAATCATGGCAGATGGTCCTTGAATCAAAAATAGACCTATTCTTCACTCAGATGTCTATTTCAATGAGTAACATGGCCCCAGTATGTCTGGATTAAGAACTCGTCTAAAGTTCATGTTTCAGAAACATTGAATATGATAGGTTCTGTTTTGGGTTTTTTTCTTCCATAGAAAGTTTCTCTGGGACTGTTCTTTCATCAGTACTAAGGAGGCTTATATAAGAATTCCTTGTGCCCATTGTCAAGAGTTACCTGCCTGAATTAGCCACACTGGAGGCCTCCGGGATGGCCCAGTTTCCCCCGTCTACATAGCACCATGAATTGGAATGTAATAAAAACCAGGCTTAGTCAGATACAATAAATCCTTTACATAACCTGACAGGCAAGAAATAAATTGCCCCCTTGGATGTGGAATGATGGTGTTAATTAAAGTCTCAGAACTGGCTCTGTAGGGCTTTACAAAATTTTTTGGTGGTATGGTGAAAAGCAGAACTGGTGTTTGTGGCAGAAGACCCGAATTCAAACCCCAGCTTGAATCTTTTTTATGTTGATCAATCCCTCAATCAATAAAAATTTATTAAATGCTTCTATACTGGTAGGCACCATGCTAAAAGACAAAAAGGAAATTGTTCCTGCCCTCAAGATGCTTATATTCCATGGGGAAAACAATATGTGAATATCTCAGTATTTGCAAGATAGAATTTTTATAAAAGGAAGGTAATTAGGTCATTGGCATCTGGGAAGACATGTCAGAAACAGTGACATTTAAACATCACTTCTTAATGGATCTTCCAACAGAAAACCATTACTTTGAACAAAAAAAGGCAGTTTATTTGAGGAAAATAAGTCAATATATTGGCTAGGTCTGAGTTTATATGCCTCATCTTGCATTTTTGACCACCACTTCTCAACCAATAGATGGGACACAACCTATGCCTAACTTTTCACTGGATTTGGAGTTAAGAAAGATGGTTTTGAATTCTGGGTTAGGTAAACTTCCTGTATAACCTTGGGTTTCCTGTATGACCTATGTCTCTGGGTTTCACTTGCCTCATCTTTAACATGAGAAAGTTGCATTAGGTCAGTCAATAAGTATTTATTAAATGCTTACTATATGTCAAGCATTGTGCTAAACACTGATTAAATATCTACTAATGTCCCTTATAGCTCTAAATTTATGAGCTATGATTCTAGGTTGCTTCTGCTCCTTGGGCCTCAGTTTCCTCATCTGTGCAACAGGAATAACAATGATAACTCATGGGGCTGTTGGGAAAAACACACACATTTGGTAAATTTGAAAGCAGCAAAGAAATGAGGTTTTTATTAGGCTTTTTGGGGGGTAGGAGTCCCTCTCATTTCCATTTCTCCATGCTGTCTGTAAGACAAGGCAAACATTTACAATCTAGTTGCCTCCTTCCATATGAAAACCTGATTATTTTTTAAACAAAATCAGGATGTTTTTAATCATAAATCAATCACGCATAATAGCCTGATCTCTTGTCAAGAAAGAATCCCATAAAACAAGTCGTTTCTTTAAACTCCAGATGAATGAAACATATGTCTGTTCTGTGCTCCATAGTACAGCTATACAGGACTACTGTAGGGGTCTGAATATAAGCCACCCTAGAGTATAAACTAACCCTGAAAAATGAGATCTCTTGGACAGAAAAAATATACAGAGACATAGACTGAAAATAGCACCAATTATGAGACATAGTTGGATTTTTTTACTGGCCAGATTTGGGCAGGAGTTGTGTGGGAGAGGCAGGAAAGTACAGATTATAATCAAACCAATATCTTAGTTTACAGTTGGGTCTGTATCATAGGAGTTAGAGCTGAAAGGAACCTTAATGATAATTTAATCCAGCCGCCTTATTTTAAAGAGGAAGAAACTGAAGCCCAGGGAAGTATATGGACTTGCCCGTGGGACCTAGAGCGAAGAAGTAGCAGGATCCAGGACGGTCTGAGGTCTCCTGACTTCTAATCCAGTGGAGAAATAGATTCAGAGCTATCAAATTGCTCAGTGCAAAGACCTATCATTTCAGCATCATTGTTCTTATAGAGATGTTCCCTAACTACAATTATAGAGCCCTCCAATCTCTGTGAACTTGACCTTGCCAATGGCACAAAGGATAAGGGAGAGGTTCATGGTATAAGTGTGTGTGAGCTACCAAATATTTCCATTTATGACCAATACTCAAGAAGTTGTGTGACCATCAAGGAAATGCATGATCAGGAGAAGAGATGGGAAAATCTTTTGGTACAAGTGAGGGATAACAGACTGATGGATAGTTGGAAGGCTCCATTGGTACGTTGTAAATAGCACGCACACACACACACACACACACACACACACACACACACACACACACACATAAAGATTTAAGGGAAGACCTCTGACATGGTGGTTGTACTTTCTGTGGAGAAACTATAGAAGATCAAGGGTAAGAATTACACACCAAGAGAAAACACAGATAGGTTGTAAACTGTAATGATGGAAAGCACACCCATACCACACTGATGATATCACATATTCTTTGGAGTATTAAAGTTAAAAAAAATCAGAGAAAAGTAGATGAGATAGAGATAGATAAGGAGATAACTGAGCATTGGAATGATTTGTTTCTTTGTAGTTTTTTGGTTTGGTATTTGAGAATAGAGAAGACCAGAGAATATTTTTAGTTAGAAGAGGAAGGCAGAGTCAAACACTTGAGAGGAAGATTTGGAAGACCTTCTGTGGGGATGGTGATGGAGACAGTAAGAGATGAATGCAAGAATTGGCATGGATCAAAGAAGGCCCACCTCAATTTACTTCTTCTAGTAGTATATGGACAGTCAGGAGTAGAAAGAATCTCTTCCTGTCAACTCATTCATTCCTTTCTGCCTACAAATATGCTTATGCCTCTCCCATTCTGGGAGCTGGGGGTGGGAAAAGTCCTCATGTGATGCTTCTACTCCATATATCTCTTCTGTCCTTCATAACTAAACTCTTCAAAAAGGACCTCTGCAGTAGATGCCTCTACTTTCTCTCCTCCCACCTTCTTCTTAACCCTTTACAGTCTGGCTTCCAGCTTAATCATTCCACCTGAACTGTTCTCATCCAAATGATCTCTTGATTGCCAAATCGAGTGACCTTTTCTCTGTCTTCCTTCTCCTTGACCTCTCAGTTGCCTCTGACACTGTTGATGACCCTTTTCTCCTTGATATTCTCATCTCTCTAGGTTTTCAGGGCTACTCTCAGTTCTGGTTCTTCTTCTACCTCTATTTCCTTTGCTGGATCCACCTCCAGATCATGTTTTCTAACAGAGTTCTGTGCTGCTCTCCTCTCTTTCTCCCTCTTCCGCTTCTCTGCTATTTTCCTTGATGATCTTATCCACTCCCATGGATTTAATTATAGTCTCTATGATGATGATGGCAACCAGGTGGCAACGTGGATAGAACCCCAAGTCTAGAGTCAGGAAGACCTGAGTTCAAATTTGGCCTTAGATATATACTAGCTGTGTGATCCTGGGCAAGTCACGATCCTGGTCACCTCAATTTTCTCATCCATAAAATGAGCTGGAGGAGGAAATGGGAGAAAAATAATAAGAACTTGCATTTATGGAGGGGCTTAAGGTTTGCAAAGGGCTTAACATCTATTATCTCATTTGAGCCTCGTAACAAATATGAAACGGTCCTTCTATTTGTTGTCGGTCGACTTTTCCTGATGCCATTTGTGATTTCCTTGGTAAAGATAGTAGAGTGCTTTGCCACTTCCTATAGGTGATACTGACATTATCATCTAATAAAATGAAAGTTCCTGGAGGTGAAAATGACTTACCTAGAATCATCAGCCAAAAAGTACATGAGGTTAAATTCAAATGTACATCTTTGTGAATATTAAGTCCAGAGGTTGATGCCCAGCCTATATCACACTGCCTCATTTCACAAGAGTCATATTGACAGAATTTGGTGGTGGACTGACTGTGAAAGAGGTAAAGAAAGGATCTCAGAGGGAATAGGGAGTCACTAGAGTTTTTGAATAAAGAAGAAGGGAGGTGACATGGTCAGATGTGCAATAGGAGAAGAGAAGTGACATCAAGCTTCCTCAGGATCCATACATAAGGGACATCTTAAGGGAAGAGCTACAATGTGGCAGGTGCTATGTTTCACACATTATATTTCAACCAAACCAGCCTCCCCAGCTGTTTCTCACACATGACACTCCATTTCCCAGCCTTACTACATATCGTCCCCCATATCTGGAAGGCTCACCCTCCTCCCTTTCAACCCCTAGCATTCCTAGCTTCCTTCAAAGTTCAACTCCTAGTTTCTTCCTATACAAGAAGGGTCCTACAAGGGCAGCTCTGACTGAGAAATCACTCTTTCAAGCTCCAGCCTTCAAGAGGGGTATTGAGGTTAGACGTATGTCTATTCCAAATCAGATGTTTGCCATCTAGGGATACAACACTCTTTTAGAGTTAAGGATAAAACCACTTTGACTGATCTCTCTGGGTAGGTAGTGGTCCTACTGCAAGCCAAGTAGGTAACAGTTATCTTAATCTCAGTTTAGCTCATATCCCACTAAATGCTTATTGCATAAAAGATGATGATTGATAGTAAGCAAACATATTTACTGAAGTCTTTAAACAGATTAATTTTAGGGGAAGGAATTTGTTAAAGTCAGAAGGTTCTGCAGGAGATAAAATTAAATCTCAAGTCAATCAAGGAGAAAACCATCTCATCCAAGAAGTCTGCTCTTAACAGGCACTGGGAATCAAGAGACAGGTTAAGATTTTGCTTTTCCTCAGTGGGGAGGGTTCTCAAGTATTCTTACAAAGTCCATGCCTTGCCACCGCAACTTTTCTCTCCCAAGTCTCTCCAGCAATCAGGAATCATGTCACGCTCAACTTAAACCGCATGAAGCATCACAAAGCCAAGTGTCTATGTGGTTTCCTCCATTAGAATATAAATTCCTTGAGGGTGAGAGGGGTTGTCTTTGCATCCCCAACACCTGACAGAATGCTTGGCACGCAGGCTTGGCACACAGGCACACTGTAAATGCTTACTGGCTGATCGACTTTTGGGGCACGGAGCATAAGATAAATTGAAAACATCTTTGACCTTCCATAACGTGCTTTCTCTGTAGGGGAGGAAATGTAGGATTTAGAAATTATAACAGGAATATCTTTGATCAAGAAGGGATTTTAGAGGCCATCTAGTCTAATACCTTTATTTTGCAAGAGAAAAAATTGAGACCATCGGAGTGAAGTGACTTAGGATCATAAATACAGACTCAGAAGGAACCTCAAAGACCATCTATGAATTCCAAATTCCTCCTTTTACATATGAAGAAACTGAGACCCTGCAAGGTTAAGTGATTTGCCCAAGTAGCATAGATAATAAGCATGAGATTTGAATTCAGGTCCAATGATCCCAGATTTAGAATTCTTTCTAGAGTCTTCCATATCTAAACAGATAAATAAACTAAAAGATAAGGGGAAAGGAGCAATTTGAAAAGGCTGCACCTTGAAGTAAGCTAAGGATTCTGAGAAGGTAAAAAACCCCAAGCAAAGGGGTCAGAGTTATGAAGGTACAGCGGCCAGCAGGAGGTGGGAGTGAAGGGAGAAGGACAGTCAAGTTCAGGGAAGAATAAGAAAAGGAAACTGAGGTACAGAGAGATTCACTGATTTCTTCAATGTCTCTCAATCCACAGAGACTGCTGGATAATAACTGGAGATTACAATTATAGGAAAAGCACAGATGTTTCTTCCATTTGAGAAAAATGGACAATATGGTCACTGATGCTTAGTGATGACTCCAAATGAAGACAATTCAAACAGACGCTCGGACTAGTCTTGTTAATTCAATTCCTGAATGAAATTAACATGGAAATATCCATAAATTCTCCAAACTGGGAGGGACTATTACTTGGAAATTTCTCTTAAAAGGTTGTAATTTTTTAAGCAGAATGAACCTGTAGTTAATTAGCCTTAAGTTTTCATGAAGTCTGACCCATGAATTTTATCTATTTCACATTCCACTGAAGCACTCAATCCCAATTATTGAATTTGGAAGATTGATGGCAAGCCTTGAAGGACCACTACTGACAAAAAACATTTGAATAACTCATATCCTTCCCCCTTCTTCACAGAATGATTCATCTAATGTCATCCGCATTTCATCTTTGACTCATATAAAGTACATCGTAACAGCCTTTGTAAGACTTGTAATTATTGCATCTATTTTTGGCCTGCTATTCACTGGCTCTTCCTAGGCCTTTGGAATTAACAATCAGGCTTCTTTCCTCTTCATTATTTAGTACCCGACAAAATGGAGATGGTGCCAACCAATCCAGATCCTTGGATCAATGACCCAATTAGAGTTAAAAGTTAGAGATACGAAACTTCTCCCAGGGAAAAACTCTCATGGCTCCCTCCAAAACAGTCAAACATGGGAAATGGGAGAGAGAGAGAGAGAGAGAGAGAGAGAGAGAGAGAGAGAGAGAGAGAGAGAGAGACTAAGCCAAAGTGAGAAATCCAATTAGTCTCAATTTAAAAAATCGTATTTAACACCTTAGAAGGAATCATTCTATGCTCTGAACAAAACCAAAACAGCCCCTGCCTTCATGGGACCTCCATTCTAATAAGGGGAATACAACATACAAAAAAGAAAATGTAAATGAGAAGCAATATGGAGCAGGGTCAGCCAGTTAATAAATATTCATGAAGTGCTTACCTCGTGACAAGAAGAAGGGGAAAGGAACAAATATTTATTAAGCACCTGCTATGTGCCAAGCACTGTGCTAAGTGCTGGGGACACAAAAGAAGGCAAAAGCTTAGTCCCTGCCTTGAAAGAACTCCCAATCTAGTCTATATGTGACCTTGGACAAATGACAACCTCTCTGAACCTGCTTCCTCCTCTGTAAAATGGCAGGTTTTGTCTAGATGGCCTCTGAGAACTAAGAGATAAATCATGGATGGGCTGTGATCTCTCCTGGTGGAGGGAATGCCCCACGTTGACAAAATTACCTTTTCCATTTCTGTGTATCTCATTAATCAGCTAGAATTGATTACCAGGCACTGTCCTAAGCCCTGTTCTCCTTACTATTCCTTGAACAGTGTTCCGTCTTCATTACACTGACCAGCCCTCGTGTCACAAACCCCTCTTTTCACCTTCCATGGTTTCTTTCAAGGCTCAGCTTCCCCAGGAAGCCTTCACTAGTCCCGCACCCTTCCCTCTGAGGTCACCTTCAATAGGCTCTGGATATACTTTGCAGGTACATAATTGATCACGTGATTTCTCACCCATTTGAATGTGTTTTTTAAAGCTCCAGCCAGTCCTTAGTACAGTTCCTGATGCTTAATAAGACCTTAATAAAAGTTTATTGACCGATTCTAATCCTAACTCATTGAAATTGGGAGGAAAGTGCTTTGCAAATGTTAAAGCATTATAGAAATATGGTGTTATTAATATTATTTCTTGTCATAAATTAGAAGAAATTTTACCTCAGCTTGTCCAGAATAAGACACTTAACCTCTCAATAATGCCCCAGGAAAATCTCTAAGATTCAGTTTCAGAAGAGTTGTAGATCTCTATTGGTAGAGGGAGATTCCACACATCCAGGTCAGAAAAACAAACGAATGAACAACCCCCTTCCCCTCCCTCAAACAAAAACAAATTATATTCATTTATAATTTTATGTGTGCATGTATATATATATATACATATGTGTGCATATATATATACATATATACACACATATATATACACCAAAGATGTAGATTATATATTATATTCATACAAACTATGTAGACATATATTATATATACTGATAATATAGGTCCATATTACATGCATATGTGTATACACACACCAATGATCTAAGCATATAAACATAAATAGATAAATACATGATATAAATATATATTGTTTATACTGATGGTATAGACACAAATCATATATATTACACATCAATAATATATAGATGATACAGCTATATTATATACTTTGATGATATAGATATATTTATATATATGCCACAATGACATAGACATGTAGATTTTACATATATGTATCAATGAAATAGACATATATATTTACTGATGACATGGATATATGTACATATATAGATAACAAATGATTTAGACAGACACAGATAATACAGATAGTGATACTTGTTCAAACTACCCTGTACTACTTAAAGCATCAAAATCTAGAGGTGGAAGAGACTTCAGAGGTCAGTTAGTGTCATCACCTCATTTTACAGATGGGGAAACGGAGGTTCAGAAAAATTAAATGATGTGGCCAAAGGCACAAAGTTAGTAAGCGTCAGAGGTGGCATTTGAACCCAGGTCTTGTCTATCAGGTACAGTGGATAGATACGAGGCATGGAGTCAAGGAAGATTTATCTTCTGAGTTCAAATCCAACCTTATAGACTTACTGGGTCACCCTGGGCAAATTATTTAACCCGTTTGCCTCAGTTTCCTCATCTGTAAAATGAGCTGGAGAAGGAAATGGCAAACCACACCAGTATCTCTGCCAAGAAAACCCCAAATGGAGTCACAAAGAGTTGGACAAAACCGAAATGACTGAACAACTTCCTTGCTCCAAGTTACATACTTTATGACACTGTGTGATTTGAACCAACCTTTGCATATTTTCATGTTGTAAACGTTCACGATGCTCTTCTGGCCACAGCATGCTCCTGGATCATGAGGTGGCAGGGCAGTGAAATTTTGTCCATTTGGGTGCATGGTTGGGAGGGAGAGTCAGGCAGATGGGAGGCAGCATGATGTAGTGAAAAATCTACTGAATATGGAGACAAAGGACCTGGGTCAAACCCTAGCTCTGCCACCTACTGACGTTGGTCAAATCACTTCACCTCCTTAAGCCTCAGTTTCCTCATCTGTAAAGTAGAGAAATTGCCCTTCACTGGGACAGAGGTAGAAAAGTAATCTGGAGACTCATCTGCTGAGCCAGGACAGATGTGAGCAGGGCACACTCATAGTTACACACAGTCCTTACCTCATCAGAAGCAAATAAGGTGAGCATTGACCCCAGTTTCCAGGAGAGGAAACTTCTGGGAAGTTGTCATTTGCCCATAGTCACACAGCTAATGAATATCAGAGGTAGGATTTGAACTCTGGTTTTCCCTTCACGAGATCATATTTGTAAAGCACTTAGCATGGTGTCTGGTCCATAGTAGCCCCATATAAATGCATGTTGTTGTTGTTTGTAAGTCCAGGACTTGATTCTCTACCTTACTGCCTCACTCCTCCTCTGAGATAGCAGTCAGCAAGATTTTTTTTTCCCTAACCTGGTTGCCTTCAGCTTCTTATGCTAGCTGCTAAAATCTTCCCCTCCTCCCTGCCATAAAAAGGTCAGGATGTCAGGGGCAAACCAAAGGGATTGAGACACCTAGATCTTTGACGAACTTGTTTCTTTATTCTCCATTTGTCCCTTTGATGGTTCCAAGTCGGTTTACCATCCTTCCACCAAGTGCCTCAAATGCCTTCTCTGAATATGGGACTTGTCAAAAGATAGAGCCTGTGCTGAGAGGATAATGGCTGTTTCTGACTCCACTAAGCCTTACCTTCTGCCTGTTCCTGCTGGCCCATTACCTCCCCCACCTGAGCAGCTGTTCGTTTTCAACCCTGATGACATCATGGGCAGCCAGGGGCCATCCATCTCCCAGCTCTGACAATGGCCCCAGGAAGCCCCTCATCTTCCTTGTCATCCTGGCTCAGGTCTCTCATACAGGCCAACTCTGAAGTCACTGAGCAGCAGTCCCCAAAAGCCGATAGCTCATTTTCCTACCACCTGCTACCTCCATCGACTTTGTTTGACCTCTGGGATCTTCAAACATACTCCGTTCCCAGTCCCCCTCCATTTTCCCTCTCAGGGAAACACTACCTTGGAACAGGTTTTCCTTTGTCTGTTCCTATATCCTTCCCTTCTAGACCCCCTACTCTTCTCATCGGCCTTCTTTGTCTATTTCCCAAAGAATAATAACTGTGTGCTTCTTACTTTCTGTAGAGATATCCTTTGGAAATTTCACAATCAACTTTAGGCCATTTCCTCTGAGGTCCACCAGGGTAACAGAAACAGTTTTGAAGTTCAGGACCATTAATCCTGGTGGCAAAATCCCACAATCTATGATGGCCAGGATCCTGAAACCTCCGGCCAACTCAAGTGAGGCTAGGAGTATGCTGTGCTTAAAACTTATGGCATCTTTCAGCGCAGTCTAATGAGTAAGACTTTCCACCTACACATATATGCACACAGGGAAAAATCACACAGGCAAATATACTCTTTAGGACTACCCTGACCTAGGGGAGTCTATCTCTTCTCTTTCTCTCTTTCCCTTTCTTTCTTTCTCTCTTTTTCTTTCATTCTCTCTTCCTCTTTCTTTCTCTTTCTCTCTTCCTCTTTCTTTCTCTTTCTCTCTTTTTTTCATTCTCTCTTCCTCTTTCTTTCTCTTTCTCTTTCTTTTTCTTTCTTTCTCTCTTCCTCTTTCTTTCTCTCTTCCTCTTTCTCTTTTTCTTTCTTTCTCTCTTTCTTGCTTTCTCTTTCTCTCTCTCTCTTTCTTTCTTTCTTCGTATAAAGACCACTGTAACACAAGCCCAGAGGAGAAGGCTCTTTTTAACTTTTATCTCTTGCCTACAGGCAACCTGAGAGTGGGAGAGAAAGACTGGTGCCCTCATTAAGTTATTGGCAACAGCTGCTGCCTTCCTCCCCCACAGACGCAGGGCCCTTTCTTCCTGATTATGGTAACACCTGGGGGACCTGCCTGATTAAAGACAAGTCTGAAAAGCAGATATTTCCTGCAGAATCTTTCCTGGAGTTTCCTATGCACTCCTTCCCCCCCCCCTCCACTCACACGCTCAAATACACACACACACACACACACACACACATCCCCTTCCAACCCCCCTTCTCACTTCCCTGACATATTCCTGACTTGCATTGTAAGTCAACATTCTCCATGAAGTTGTGAAGATGTCAGGGCGGACCTGCTCTGTTCAGTAAAATAAACACAACTGTTCATTTTCAAAAGGAAAGACTTCCAAGCTGTCCATGTTTTCCCTTCTGTTCCAATCCTCAGTGTTGCTACTTTGGTTGTGGCATTTGTTTTGTTTTTGCTACAGGCAGCTTTAAAATTAATTTCTGTGTGTGTGTGTGTGTGTGTGTGTGTGTGTGTGTTTGCGTGTGCACGCATAAGATTCTAAGACCATGACTTTCAGGGAAACTCAGAGAGTCAAATATGTCTTGACAGCTCTCATGCCCCAAATGGATTGGCACTGCCCAAAATTGTCAAGTATCAGCCCCTGCCCACTGCCAACATCCATGGCTTGCCCCAAGTGCAAAGCAAAGAAAAGCAAAGCAGCATGATGTAAGAGATAGCCCATCAGCTCCAAGTCAGAAAAGACCTGGCCTCTGACATCAGCCAGCTGGGTGGCCATAAGCAAATCACTTCTCTGAACTTAAATCTCCACATCTGTAAAGTAGGGATAATTATTCCTGCATTGAATCATTCCCAGAGCTGTGATGAAGGTCTAAAGTAACAAGATATCCGCTCAGTGTTATACCCTAATGACTTGAGTGCTGGAAAGGGAGTTGGGCAGACCTGGGTTTGAATCCGTCCTCAAACATCCTGGGCAAAGTCCTTACTTAACCTTTCTCAGTCCCAGTAGTACCTACTCCATAGGATTGTTGTGAAATTTAAATGAAATCATGGGATCCTAGTTCTAAAGCTAGGAAAGACCATGAAGGCCAACTAGAGCAGAGATATCAAACACGGGGAGCCCATAACCCTCCTGAGTGATGCTGGAATCAGATTCAAATGTAACTGGGAAATAGTGAACTGGAAACCATGAGGGAACTCATCAATTGTTTACTGGCGGAAAAAAAAAGTACATTGTGAATATGTATACTTTGTATACAAATTATATATATGTATGCTTTGTATACAAATTGAATATATGTATGCTTTATATACAAATTCTATGTATATATATTTTGCTTGTATTAGTCTTCCCTACACTTAGCACAAAATCTGGCATATGGTAAGCATTTAATAAATTCTTTTTCTAATTTGGTCTAATAGAATTTTATTATACAATAAGAAATGGAGAAAGGGAAGGTTTGAGAGAAGTGTATGAACTGATGGAGAGCAAAGTGAGCAGAACCAGGAGAAGGGTTGTTACAATAATAGCAACATTGTAAAGACAATTAGACTTAGAAACTGACCAGTGAATGATCATCCAGAATTCCCAGAGACCATTCATTCCAACAGGGTGCTAACTAACTGCAGCCTACTAACTCCCTCCTGCAAGAAGGCACAGAATGAGAAAACATGTAGAGACATCCAATGCAGGAATGGGTTTTCCTTGAAAACATATGTGTGTGTGCATGTATATATGTATGTATGTATGCATGCATGTATTAACAATGGTTTGGTGTGTTTTTGTCAGTATGACTGGAGGAGGGAGGGGTGGAGGAGAGATGCGAGGGAGAGAAAGTCAATGCTCATTCATTGAAAATAAAATAAAAGTTAAAAAGAGAGGCAAAGACAAAGACAGTCCTCAAAACTTACATTGCTATAGGAAGAGACAAAGCTTATATAGTGGAGTGAGGGCCAGGGAGTTGTACTATGGTATCTGAAAGATGGTCATAAGGAAGAGGGATTAGACTCATTTTCTTTGGTCCCAGAATCAGGACAGAATCAGGAGGAATCAGTGGAAACTGTAGAGAAGCAGAAATTGGTTGAATAGAAGGGAAAAGCTCTTAACTCCTAGATTCTTTCTAGCTGTTACCAAATGCACATAGCAGGTCCTTAAGGAATTGTTCATTAAAATGAATCCAATGGGATTGAATTCAGAGTCAAAGGATATGAATCTGACTATATGTGAACATGGAAAACTCACCCAGTTTTCTGGTCTTAAGTTTTCTTCTTGGTAAAATGCAGGGTCAGAGTGATTGATCTCTAAGGTCCCCTCGGTTTTATTCTCATCAGCATTATGCTCTAAATCCTTCAATTCCAGAAAATAGGCACTTGCTTTACTCTCTTGGTTGGGCTTGACTCCCTGCCTCAGTTCCCTGCCTGGTACTTCAGGTCATTCCAAAATCTTGCTTTTCCCCCTTAGTCTTCCTGAAGACCAGAGTTCTACCAAATTCAGTCCACATGGCTAGGTTCCCTTTTCCTGCTGCCAGACCTCTCCTAAAACAAACTGCCTACTTACCTGGACCTCTCAGTTCACAGGATAAAATGTAAACTCTTTTTATGGGTGAAAGGTTGTATTTAATTGAATCCCCAGTGCCTAGCAGAGTATCTGTCATATAGTCAGCTCTTAATAAATGTTTGTTGACTGAACTATAGAAGTTAAATTTCAAAGGGAGCTCAAGGGTCATTAGAAAATGACTTCCTCAAGGTCACACAGCTCTTACTACTACTATTTCACCTACTTCTAGGCAACTAACTGCCTGTCATCACTGAATAGGTTCACATGATGCTTCTGTGTCTGAATTTCTTTTTTCATCATACCCATCACTCAGATGCTGTATGAGACCAGGCCCGGTCCCCGACATATCTATTTTGGCCCATTCTAATGCACAAGGGTAAGCATGGGATCTTGGGATCATAGATTGAGAACTGAAAAGGACCTCAGTGGTCATGCAGTCTAACCTTCCTCTTCCCTTGTTTTACAGATGAAGAAACTGAGGCATGAGAAGTGAAATAGGTTTGCCTAAAGCCATCAAGACAGAAACCTAGGATCATAGATGGAAATGTTACTTCTAGCCTCACAGGCCATCTTGTGCAATTCCCTCATTTTACAGATGAGCAAACTGAGGCCTAGAGGGAAGTGATTGCTCAAGGTAACCAGAGTATGGAAGTTGAGATTTAAGCCCAGTCCTCTGACTCCAAACCTAGCACACTTCAAAATGTACCTTGTTCTGCTGAATTGGTACAGGGTTTTTGTTGTTTCCATCATATCCAATTCTTCTTGGCAAAGATATTGAAGTGGTTTGCCATTTCCTTCTCCAGATGAGGAAACAGAGGCAAATAGGATTAAGTGACTTGCCCAGGTTGACACAGCTAGTAAGTATCTGAGACTGAATTTGAATTCATGTCTTTCTGACTCCAGGGTCAGTGCTCTATCCACTGTGCCACCTAGCTAGAGGGCTTAATCCTCCTGTCTCTACCTTTTAGCCTCTCCCCCTCTCTAATCCATCCTTCCTACCACTGGCAAAGTAAATTTCCCAAAGCCCTTTGTAAACTATTGAATAGCTCTCCTATTCAATTGTTTCACTATGAAGTCCTGTTACATTAGCACCAGGATAGGAGGTGAAGTATAGAGTTAAATTGAAGGCTGAAAGTGGCTTCTTCTCATTCCTTAGTATGTTCAAAGGCCCATATCTTTTCTTGTCAATTTCATTAAAGGCTCCAGCTTCAAAATAACATTTGTGGCCAAGGGGATTTCATTTACCCCTCTGATAAACAGGCCTAATTCCCTTTTCTTTAATGTGGCTCCAAGTGCCTTAGGTTACAATGGGGGTTTTGTGATGCCCCAAAACATCTTTGAATCCATTCTTATCTTTCTAGCCTCTCATTTGCTACCCAGATCCAAATGTCCCTGCTCTGATTGCCTATGGGGGAGCCAACAGGGCCAGCCACAGGTAGGATGCTCCCAAGGGTGGGAAGTGGAGAAAGCCACAGGTGGATCTTTTTTCCATGCAAGTGAGCAACTCAGAACTGTACGGAACAATACCTGGCTTTGACAAGTCCCCTGAGGGTAAATGCTGTGGGATCATATTCTGGGTGAGGCCACCTCATGCCGAGGTCCTGCTGGTTCTTTTATGGGACCCCTGGGGCCAGTCCTGTGCACCATTCTGGACATAACTGAGGCTGCTGCATGTGCCTTCTCTAACCTATTGAGCCCTCTAAGAGATATCTCGAAAGTGACCAGAGATCTCCAGAAAACAAAACACCATTGGAAGGGTCAGGATTTGAGGCCTGGAATGGTTTACTCCATTCAGCAAAGTGCTATCTCTCCAAAGAGTCCTGGATCTGTAGACATAAGACGGGGGTTCAATCCTAGCTCTTCCATTTGATCCCTGGGTGAGCCTAGGCAAGTGTCTTCTCTGGAATTCAGTTTCCTCATCTGTAAAATGAGAGAACTAGATGAAATGACCTCTGAGGTCTCTTTAGATCTTAATCTATGACCTTGTGTCTGGAAGCTTGGATTCTGCCCCTGGGACACAGGCTCTAACAGGTGTCATTATTTTGCCTAGAACTGGGCCTCCTAGCCATTTCCTGATCATCTCCACATGCTATCCCCTTCCCAGTTCCCCTTTTTGGGTAGTCTTTCCCTGTTAGAATGTAGAATACTGGAGGGCAGAAGTTTTTTTTTTTGTATTCTCAGTGCTTCCTACAATGTCTGGCACATAGTAGGCATTTAATAAATGCTTACTGAATTGAGTTGAATAGTATCCTCAGCCCTTAGCCCAGATCTTGGCACATAGTAAGTGCTTAATAAATATTTATGTATATCTATTTGCCCATCTATCTATAAAATGAGGTATGTATAGAATATGTAACACAGTGCTGGGAACACAGTAGGCACTAAAACTTTATCTACTTCCCCTTTCCCCATCTATCTACTCCCAACCACTCTCATTTTAACTAACAGGGAAGTTATATAGGGTGCTAAGGACTATTCAATCACTTACTCAAAGTTTACAAAGTGCTTTAAGAAGTTTACTTTGGCAGGAGTGAGAAGGATGGAGAGGAGAAGAGGACAGAAGTGGGGGAATCAGTTCAGAGGCCACATATGAGAAGTGATGAAGCAGCATGATAGTAATGGACTTAGGAAGGAAGGAATGGTCACAAGGGGCATTTCTGAGATAGGATCAATAGAACTTGGAAATTGATCCAATATGACAAGTGATAAAGGATGATACCAAGGCTTCAAACCTGGGAAGATGGTGGTCAATGGGGATAGGAAAGGTAGAAGGAAAAGGAAGGAAAGGTTTTGGAAGGGAAATAACCAGATTAGTTTGAGATATGTTGAGTTTGAGGTGTTGACAAGAAATACGTAGGGATATATCCTAAAGGCAGCTGGAAATATGGGACTCAGAGCCTTGGAGTTATGTTTGACTTAGCGTGAAGTAATGGAAAGAATATTGGCTCTTGGGCAGAGATTCTTAACCTGGTTAAGAAACCCAGGATTTAGTTTTAACAAAAAAGAGCTTATATTATTTTCACAACTGAATTTCAGTATTTGTAATCTGGTGTGCTTTATCTTATGCATTTAAAAGCATTATCCTGATAAGGGGCCCACAGGCATCACTGGACTGCTGAAGAGGTCTGGAATTTGAAAAAGATAAAGAACCTCTGCAGCTAGAATAAGAGAGCTTGGATTTCAATTCCACTTCCAGACACTTAACTACCTGTGGGAGCAAATCACACAACTTCCTTGGGCCTCAGTTTCTCGTCAAAATGAAGGGATTGATCTAGATGGCATTCCATCTCTGGGTCTAGGATCTTATGTGTGACTCATTTCCACAGTCCTCAGTTTCATTATCTTTAAAATGAAGAAGTTGGACTTCTAGATGGTCTCTGAGGTCCCTTTCCAACGTAACTATATAATACTAGAACTTTCCCCATTCTCACCACCAATATGCCAGCAATTGCCATGTTCTATTAACTTTATTTGTGTGATAAATTTAAGGTCCTCTCTCTTCTTTCCTATGAAAAGCTGCAAAGGTGGTGGGCAGTGACTTAGGCAAATTTCAAACCAAGGCTTTGGATATCAAATCCAAGACTTTTCCCAATCTACCAAACCAAAATAGAGAAGGGTTACTATTTCATAATGTAACAACCAATCAAGCATTAACAAGCCTTAATGAAGAAACTGCTATATGCTAGAAATAGGTGTGCTGAATTTATCCATAGAGTTTGAAAGAACTGTAAATGTTCAGCCTAGAAAAGACTTGGGGGAAACATGAGAGCTGTTTTCAAGCAGTTCATTAGTCTTCCAGACTGGAAGAGATCATCTACTCCAATCCCTTCATTTTACAGAAGAGGAAACTGAGACCCAATGAACCTATATCACCTGTAAGTGGTGGTAAATAGAAGGGCTGGGATTTGAACTCAGCCCCTCTGATTCCCAAGCCAGTAAGTATCCTCTGTGTACCTTGACTGGGTCTGTTCATCACCAGAGAACAGAACTAGGATCAATAGGTAGAAGTAACATTGAGGCAACTTTGGGTGTGATGTTATGAAGATGGTCTTATGATGAAGAATTTCATTATGCCAAAGAAGAAGGGGCTTCCTGGGGAGGTAGAAGATTCCCTCTTATGGGAGATCTTTGAGCAAAGACTTTGGTAGGGTTCATATGGTGGGCACTGGACTAAACTGGCCTCCAAAGTTCCTTCCAATCATCTAAGATTCCATGACTCCTCCTGTCCTAATTAAACTGTTATATTAATGTGCTTCTCCTCCCCCAACCTTTTCCAATTCAGTTTGATTCAGCCAGCCCAGAAGCCTGGAACATCAGACTTAGAATGATAAGACTCAGAGGTCACTTAATCCTCTAGAATTTTAAATGAGGAAACTGAGGTCTAAGGAGACAGATAAAGTATCAGAAGTTAATCATAGATTTAGAGATAAAGGGACCTCAGAGGTCACCTACTCCTCTCATTTTACAGATGAGGAAACTGAGTCACAAGACAGTTAGATAGCTTATCTAAGATCACAAAGGTACAAAGTATCTGGGGTAGGATTTGAATCTGATTTCATAGCTTTCTGCATCTCCATTCACATACCTTTAGACAGCTAGCTCAGGAATGGGGAACCTGCAGCTTCAAGGCTACATGTGTGCCTCTGGGTCCTCAAGGGTGGCCCTTTGACTGAATCCAAACTTAACAGAACAAATCCCTTTAATAAAAAGATTTGTTCTATAAAACTTGGACTCTGTCACAAAACTGCACTCAAGGACTTTGAAGGCCACATGTAGCCTCAAGGCCACAGGTTCTCCAACCCTGAGCTGCTAGCTCATGACAAGTGGTCTAATTCAGTCCAGACAGCCAGACCATCTGAGTAGATTGAGGGAGGTAGAGTCCCCCTTCTTTCCCATGACCACCCCCATTTCGGAACTAAACTAGCTAAGGTAGCATCCCCCAAGTCCAGTCACATTCCAGTGGGGATCTGTTTGGGCTGTTATAGTCTTCATCCCTCTTCCAGCTGGTATGGCACCAAGGAAGCCTGGGAAACCCACAGAAGCAGCAGCAGGAGCTAGTGCTTAGCAGCTGTGACTCACCACTTCTACCAATGGCAAGGAGGGGGGAAATGTTCCCTCTCCCCAGGGGAAGAAAAAGTCCTCAAAATGAAAATCTGTGTTGATTATCCTCTTCTGTGACATGCTTCTTCTGTGCCAAGTATGGAAAGATGAAGGGCCCTGGCAGCCCCGCCCAAGGAGAAGCCTCTGTGCCTCAGAGTGTCATGACCACTTGAAAAGCTCTTTTTTTGGATGAGAACATGCCTTCTGGCATCCCCTTATCGAGGACATCGCGTCCAGCACTGCAGAGGGCTCTGGTTGTTTGTTTCTCCCTCCTAAAAACATCCAGCCACTACAATCCCTCTAATTTTTAGGGATAACAAGGCCTCTAATAAATCCAACTGGAGAGCCCATGGGAGGGTACACATCCATGAATGGCCTTGAATTAGATTGGGAAAATATTGGGAAATTTTAAGACCCCAACCAGATGCTGTTGGACTTGGGGACCCAGTCCTGATGTCCAGGACATGTTATGGCATAATGGAAAATACACTTCACCGGTCTTTATGCCAGAGAGAGGACCTACGTTGGAATTCACTTCTGGTGATTCTGGGGTAAGTCATTTAACCTCCTAGACCTCAGTTTCCAAGGTTAGATTAGAGATGAACTCTTCCAGGTCATTTAATCTTATGACTGACAAGGGAGTGAAATTCCAATTCATGGGAATCACAAATCATGAGATATTGGTGTTTCTTTACTAACCATACTATTTTTACTAACCATAATATTTGTTTGAAAACTTTAAGATACCTCAGTGAACCTACCTAATACCTTTTTCTTTTTTCATTGCCAGTATAGGATTGGAATACACAGGCAGCATTGTGTAATGTAGAAGTATCAAACACATGGCAAGCAACATCCAGACTGCTGCCCCCAAACACTCAGAACCAGACTGACATGGAATTGAGAAATGTTTAACAAAATACACAAAAATACAACAGAACACAGATAATGTTAATATATAGTTTTCTAAGTCATTATGCCCCAACAGGAAATCTTATGCAAAGTTTAGTGGTCATCCTTTCTATTTGAGTTTGATACCAGTGGAGTAAGGAGTAGGATGAGGACCTCAAAGTGAGGGAATCCTGGGTTCAAATCCTACCTTTGACATCTACTGACTGAGAGACCTTGGGCAAGGCTCTCTTCTCCACAGTACTCCCAGGCAGTTCTGTAAAACTATAAAGTGTGTATAGGTATATGCTTTTGGAATTCATTCATTTAAATATGAATTCCATGAGAGCATGGATTTAAAAAAAAAACAACATTCTTTGTATCCCTAGCACTTAGCCTGGTCCCTTAGCACAGAATAGGCAACACTTAATAAATGTCTATTGATAGACAGGTTTTGACTGATAGGCACTGGTAAAGAGAGTTGCATCACTAGAAGCTCCCTATGCCAATTAAATCACAAGTCCAGTCCAAGTAGTAGTAATAGTAGTAGTAGTAGTAGTAGTAGTAGTAGTAGTATTAGTAGTAGTAGTAGTAGTTGTAGTGTGGTGGTGGTTGTAGTAGTAGTAGTGGTAGTGGTAGCAGCAGGAGCAGCAGCAGCAGTAACAGAAATAATATTGCACTGGCGTTACCCATAGAACATCATGCTCAGCACTAGGAAGGTAGGTAAGAAAAGAAAGATAATCCCTGATATCAAGAAATTTACAATCTTATAAGGGAAAACAACACAGAAGGAAGTTGAAAAGCAAGGGGGTGGGTAGCAAGAGGTACCAAGAGAGCATGATGCCCTGTGAAGTTGAAACCAAAGATTACTGCACTTTGAAAATGAATAGTACCTTGGAAAGTTCCACTGCCAGATCTCTATAAAGGAAGACTCTAAGAGTGCTTTCCCTCCATCCTTCCAATCAGAGGAGAGAGCTGACAGAGGGAGTTGTGAAGGTGCTGGGTATGCGGCAGTCAAGTAGTGTAGTTGATAGAGCACCACCAGGCTTGGTTGGAGTCAGGAAGACTCATATTCCTGAGCTCAAATCTGGCCTCAAACACTTACTAACCATGATCCTGGACAAGTCGCTTAACCTTGTTTGCCTCAGTTTCCTCACTTGTAAAATGAGCTGGAGAATGAAATGGCAAACCACTCCAGTATCTTTGCCAAGGAAGCACCAAAATGAGGTCATGAGTAGTTAGACTGAAAGGACTGAAACAATTGAACCACATGAGTATCCAAAACTAAGTCAACCAGTATTGATGAAAAGATCAGATAAACCTGTGTGAAGCATGATGTTTTATGGAGAAATGCTTTTTTAATACATTCTTCTAGGAACACTAGATAGCTATGAATGATGGAATCCAACATTCATACCATACGAAAGATTCATGGAATACTAAGCAGAGAATACTACGGATTTATAAAATACTGTGGATTCATAGAGTACTAATCATGACTAATCCAATATAACTTTAGCTCTCCAAAGAGTTAAAATCATGGGTCACCCAAAAGTGGGTGAGTTGTAATATATCATCAGTAAATAAACAGGTAGGAATGATAAAAGAAGAATTGAAGTCCCAGGAAAACAAAAGCTGTGCTGGCCCTGGGACAAGTGTGAAGGATTACTGAGGGACAGACCACATGCTCCCCTGATTTCCTCAAAATGTCAAGAGATCTAGAGGAAGGTCCCCAGTATGATGAGTAGGGGTGGATGGTAGGCTCACCCTTCACAACCCTCTAGCCATGACCCCAACCCATGGAAAATCTATAAGAGGACATCAAAAAATGTCTCACAGATGGACATATATGTATGAGCTGTCATGATCACTAAGAAAGGTCCCATTGATTAGATATGGAAAAAAACAAACAAACAAGAAAGCACCTTTAATACTGATTATGTGTCTATAATACTATGTAATGGGATGGTAATCCAATTATAAAAAATGAGAGAGTACCTGACCTCAAAAAATTTAATCAGAACCCTAAAAAGAAAACACCATGTTTTTGAAAGCAACCCAGTCTCTGAATTTCCCCATTCATTTTAGTAACCCAGATCACTGGTGCTTAGACCCAAGGCATCTGGCTCACTCCAGGCCACCTTGATTTTATTTAATTAGTTTACTTGACACTCCTTAATCCCATCTAGCCACCTTTCTCTATTACCTTCAGACTATCCCAGGCTACTTGTTACTCCAAGATTCCAGTGTTTTTTTGAATAAAAATATCTGTCCCATACTTATCAAATATGTAGATTCCTTAGGAACCTGGTCTGCTTCTGGAATGCTTGACCCCTGCCCTGGTATTTCTAATACCTCTAGACCACAACAATTTCAATAAGAAAACACATGCATATAGGATAGTAAGGACTAGAAAGAAGCCTTTTGGTCAAGGTAGTCATACGGATGGTGTGTCAATCCTTAAAGCAGGTAATTATTACACCATTTTTAAAGCCACCCTGCTATTCCTTCCTTTTCAGATCCCTCTTAGTAGATGTGACTTTCCTCTGTTGATTATCTCCAAATTTTCTGATCGCATAGCTTATTTGCACACAGTTGTTTCCTTATTGTCTCCCCAATGAGATTATCAGCTCTTTCAAAGCAAGAACTGTCTTTTACCTTTCTTTGTATCCCTAGCACTTAGCACAGTGACTGATACATGTTGCTACTGTTCAGTCATTTTCAGTAATTTCAGGCTCTCCATGACCCCATTTGGAATTTTCTTGGCAAAGGTACTACAGTGGTTTGCATTTTCTTCTCCAGCTCATTTTACAAATGAGGAAACCAAGGCAAATAGGGTCAAGTGACTTGCCTATGGTCACACAACTAATAAGTGTTTGAGGCCAGATTTGAACTCAGGAAGATGAATCTTCCTAACACCAGGACCTACACTCTATCTACTATGCCAGCCATCTAGCTGACTAGCACATAAAAGGTACTTAATAAATGTTTATTGACTAACCATTGATTTGATTATTGGGTCCAGAGTCAAAGATATATTTGGGGATGGTTGGAAAGGGAGGGTGTACTCCTTGGGCTGCAGGGCATATGGCAAAAAGACCAAGGTAAATGGATGAGTGAGCAGCCAAATGGGACATGAAGTGAAGCGGAGTCTGGATGCCAGCGAGATGTGAAAGGCTAAGAGAGTTTGTATTCACTAGAACATCCTGATCTTTACAACATATACCCTGAGGAGTCCAAGATCCTAGTATGAAGCATTTTTCCTTCATTAACACTAAGGGAATGAGCTGCTTGGAAAGTCTTTACTTTATAAAATGGCTGGACTCACCTTTGGCCATAAAGAGAAATTCTACAAAGTGGAGGTTGTTTTTCCACAGAACAACATAAATTCAGAACCAGCTTGTGCTCACTAAGAACAAGTACCTTTCTGCATCACAAACTACTTTTAACTGCCTAGTATAAAAATGAGGGATGCTAGGCGGCACAGTAGATCCAGCACCAGCTCTGGAGTCAGGAAGGCTCATCTTCCTGAGTTCAAATCTGCCCTCAGACACTTACTATAGTTGTGTGACCCTGGGCAAGTCATTTAACCCTATTTGCCCGTTTTCTCATCTGTCCAATGAGCTGGAGAAGGAAATAACAAACTACTCCAGTATCTGTGCTAGGCAATTCAGAATGGGGTCACTAAGAGTTGAACACAACTGAAATGACCAAATGACAACATAAAATACACAAGATTAACAGGGAAACTAATTCTATTAAACTATAGCTATTAAACATATATACATTTTTTAATTTCACAGACTCCAAGTTAAGAGCCCATGTTCTAAAAGATCTCAATCAGGTGGTTGCTTGACTTATAGGAAAGAATCCTGGATTTGGAGTCAGAGAACCTGGGTTTAAATCTTGACATTTCTTTCAACTGAATCCAGTAAATATGAGAAAGTAAATGACAATGAGACAAAAAGAGGAGGCTGTGTCGAAAGAATGAAAAGTTTTAAGTGTCAAGCTAAGGCTACTACAGACTGAGACAGAATCTACATTTTTCTCATTTTTTAGATCAGTGTGTCAAATGTTTCTGCTTGTCTAAAAGATACATTCCTGCCTTGCCATCCATCTTTAGGGAATTTTATTCCTTAAAATTAGGATTCCTATAAATCAACAGGCATTTATCAAGTGCCTACTATAATCCAGACACTGGGTTGGGTGCTAGAGATACTAGAACAAAAAACAAAACATCCCAAGTCTCAATGAGTTTCCAACCTAATGAGGGAGATGGTAAGTATGTTCCTATGGATACTGAGCAGGAATTCATAGATAGTTCAGGTTCTTTTAAAAGAATTATTTAAAGTAATATAATAAATAAGAGACTAATTTCTCTTAAAATTTGTAGACCACATAGGTAGATTAGCTGCATGTTTTAACTGAATTTCAATAAAAATGTTATGAATGAACTTGTGTGTTATTTACCTTTCCAATTCAGTGAAATAGGAATATTCTAGTACTTTGTTTTGCTTAGACCATTAAAATATTGACAACCATTGAAGAAGCAGAAAGAAGAGAGAGTCCAGATAATACATCCTCAGTTTGATGAGAGACTGAGAGAGAGACGGAGAGACAAACAGACAAAAAACTAATAGTCTTACCAAATTATTAGAAATTAATCTGTCTCTGAGAAAGAATGTGATATAGGGGAGAGGGACTGGGAATCAGTAGACTTCAGTTTAAATTCCTGCTTTGCTACTTAGGACCTATGTAATCTTGGATAAGTCACCTCTTTGGGTCTCAGTTTCCACATCTGTAAAATGAAATGGTTTGTAGTGGATACTCAATAAAATTCCTTCTAGATCTATGAGCCTGTAATCCTATGTTTGCCTGGGGAATTGTAAATCCCAGACTGACAGGAAGTGGATTGTTGCCTTGATGTCCTTTATTTTTTCCTTTTGGTTCCTTCTCTCTCTCCCCCCTTTCCTTCCCTCCTTTTCTCTTTCCTTCTTTCCTTCTTTCCTTTCCCTCCTTCCTTCTTTTCTTCCTTTTCTCCTTCCTTCCTTTCTTCCCTTCTTCCTCCCTTCTAAAAAAGGGACTGGCATATGAAACCCCAGTCCTTATAAATAGTCATAGTGGACTCTGCCTAATGCAATGCTGCACATGAACATTGGAGCTTTTGGCAGTATTCAATGGTAATTTTTTTCCTGTTCTCTTTACTTCAAGGTAAAGAAAAAGTCTTTTGGTTGGCTGCTGAGCCAGGCCTGAGTGTGCATTGAAAGAAACCCTAACACAGCAAAGTATCTTCTTTCTATTGAATTGAATAAAAAGAATGAGCTTCTTGAGGTCTATGGTCCTATTGGACTTCTGTCTCTTCTGCTTATTTTGTATTCTTAGGTGCAGTATTAAAGATTGCTTCAGTATGAGCTTCAAAAAGTCGGAAGAGAGACCTGCCAGTGGTACAGGAAATGAGGCCATGCCAGAGACTGTTGATAGCCTCACCTGGGGAGATGTGAGAACTCAATCTCTATGACCCTGTGTTACAGAGTACAGGCATCCAGGACATGAGGTCTTGCAGCAAGGATATGACATGTCCAGTAACTAACTACATTTGGAAGTGAACTTGATGTATCAAACACTTTGAAGTAAGCTTGAATTCATTCTTCCCCTGTACTGACGTGGTATAAAGTAGAGTGTGTGCCTAGTTTAAGGAAGATGCGTTTGCTATGTCTCCTCAGTTAGCAAAGTTTTGTTAAAGCTAACTGATTTTAATCAATTAAATGACACTGGGGCACCAATCACTAGATTAATCAGTGATATAAGGGAGGTATTAACTAGATATTGGGAAGAACACTCCAAATAGGAACTCAAGTCACTGTCATTAGAAAGACAACCTAACCACTCAGAGAAACCCCTAGAACTCTGAAGAGGGGACATATCTAACCAGACTTCTGGGGATCTGATTTGATAGTGAAAGCAGGAGTTCATGCAAGGGCCTCCAAAGACTATGTAGCTGCCCTCTGGGGAGCTAACAGAGTTAAGGATGTCCGGAGTTTACATTGGCTATACTTTCTTCTTTTCTTGCATCCTTCCCTTTCTATTTCCTTGTTTTCCTTTCCTTACCTTCTTTCTATTATACATGTAGTTTTCTCATTCACTGAATCTTTACATCCAGATACTCAGCTGGATCTGTGTGAATTATATTCACAATTCCAAAGGTATCTGGTTTCAGGTATAGCTATGTCCCAATTTCTGAAATCAGACTTGGGCCCAGAGAGACCCCACATCTCTACTCCTAGTGAATGATTGCTAAGGGGTAAACATCTGGAATTTATAGGAATGAAGAAGTCTTCTTTAAATGAGTCCTGCTAGATCAAGGCCCCATTGCATCCTTCCAGGACTATAAAACACGTGAACATGGTTATATCACATCTTTCAGCTGGCTTGTATAATAGGTGATTTTTGTCCCAGGAGATTTTTTTAGGTCATAAAGTAGGTAATTGCCCCTTTTCTGAGGGGTGTTTCTGAATACAATACACCTAGGATAGACCACCCTTGGCTTTGGCTGCCCATTTCCTGGGAATTGCTTTTCTGCTGAGCTTTGTAAATCCTTCCATCATACAACAGCTTTACACTTTCAGGAAGAATAAAATATCCTCCGTGTTTCCGAGTGCCGAGGGTCTCTGGATGGCTCCCAATGGCCAATATGAATGGACAAGTGTCTCCCACTTCCATAATGACTTTCATGTGGAAGGAAATGATAATGTGGACTTTCAGAGTGGGGTGACTCCAAACCTGGTTTTAGTGCATTGGGACACAGAGCCCCACCCCCAGCTAGCTTTAAAATTTGTCAGAGTGTAGAAATGAAGGGTTTTGTGACATACATAGACATACATGTACATATAATATATGTATATGTACACACACGTGTGTGTCTATGTAAAACTGCTAAATTTCCACCAAAGTCACCAGTACCAGGCTTAAAACTGGAAGGCAGCCACTAAAAATATCACACTGGATAAACACATGCCCTCCTCTATCCCCAGAGAATAATCCCCTGGTGTAGGGCAAGAGGCCTGGATTCAAATCCAGGATATGTTATTTATTACCTATGTGACCTTCATCACATCACTTAACTTTTTTGCATCTCAGTTTCTTAATTTAAAAAGAATAAAGTGGCGAAGGAAGAAGAAGACTGGGCCAACTGATTCCAACTCTGACGGGAATTATTTTAGGACCTTGGACAAACAAATCACTGCACTTGTTCAGTTGTTCTCTGCTTTAGGAGAGAAAGTTTTTGCCTTCCTTTATATCCCTGGCACTTAGTACAGTGCCTGGCATATCAATGCTTGTTGACTGATTTAACCTCCCTAAGTCTCAGTTTCTCCATCTGTAAAATGAGAGTTAAATGTCTGAGTTACAAATTAAAAAAAATTAAGATATATGTAAAAGAAATTACCTTCCCCCCACCAAATAAGATAGAAGCCACATAAGTTAAAACTTTCCAAGTGATGGGGCAGAAAAACTAAGTAATTTTTTCTAGGGGGAAAAAAATTAAGCAATATTTTCTAAGGGGAAAAAATCTGAGAACTCAAACACCTTTGAGGTTTCTTCCAGCTCTAGATGTATGATGCCATGATCTTCTCTGGGCCTCAGCTTCCCCTTAGGAGGTTCTTTCTAGTTGCTAATCCTGTGATTCCAAACTCTCATTCCCTGTGACCACTGGAAGTTGATTCATTAGGGTCCAGTAGTGAGTTGAAGCTTTCATTGCCTGATTTGATTCTTGCTTTTGGAACAGCACCTGGCAGAGCGTCTGTATTTTGTAAACATTTTATCAAGTCAAATTCCAAGGAGTGAGTAGCTGAGAAAAAGCCCAGTGCTAGATGAGTTGACCCAGATAGCATCTCAGGAGAAAACAGTCTCCTCCAGTTTTTAGCCTCTAGGTTGTTTCAAAGTTTCCTATAGGACAATACAAGTACCTATGAGGACTCTTCCCCCTTGAGAGCCATGGAATATGTTTAACAAGCCTGGCGCCTTGTTGCAGAGGTTGCCAATCCAGGATGTGGTCTTTCTACCTGGATGGGAACCCAGGCTGGGGAAAAGCATGCCAGGGGGGTTGGCAGCTGTCTACCTCAAATGGGGTCCAAATCTGAAGTCACCATTTTCCTTGCAAAGAATATAGGGAGGAGAAGCCAGGGAACAATTGATGAAAGGACCTAGGAAGCCAGTTCAGCTAGTCATCACTAGCCAAGAAAAGAAAGGAGAAGTAGAAAAAAAAAAAAAAAGGAGCAGCCGAGAGAGAGGCCAAAGAAATAGCCAGCAAGGAGAGAACTCCATCACACTGTCTTGAAACTAATCCATCAAGTATCTATTAATTACCTAAAGTATACAATGCAACATGTTAGCGGTTAGAAACATAAAGACAAGAGTGAAACAGCCCCTGTTGTCTAAAAAAGTCTTATACGCCTTGAACTCATGGGAAGGTCAATAAAAACCAAGGTATATTTCAGAAGTTCTCCATCCTGGTCCATGGAACAATTGTCATAAAAGTTCTATAAGTGATTGCTAAAGCATCCAAAACAATAATGTCCCACAACTCCAAGGCTGCAGAGCTTTTGTTAGAATGGGACAGAGTGGGGGTGGGCGGAAGGGGCGCGTGAGGAAGAGTTGAAGAACTACAAAAGCCCAAGAACCAGCTCTGGACAGTCTACTCTGTCTACAAAGGCAGTTATTGGTTCTTGCTGAAATGTGATGACTAGGTTACCTATGTGAGATCATTTTACCTTAATTTCCAGTCCATAGGGAAGTTTTTTTGGTTTGGGTTGTTTTTTCTTTTCTTTAGTTTCCTTTTTCTTTTCTTTTGTTTCCTGAGAGGGAACATGATATAGATAGAAGACTGGTTTTAAAGTCAGGAAGATCTGAGCTTGATACACACTCTGGAAAAGTCATCTTAGATCTCATTGCCCTAGGCAGAAAGTCACAATATTCACAACAGAATTGGAAACAAAGTAGACACCCATCAAACTGAGAAAAGCTAAATACATCCTTTGTACATTAATGGAATATTATTTCACCTGAGAATTGCTTGAACTGATGAACAATGAAATAAGCAAACAGTGAAACAATATACACAACGACTACAACAGTGTAAATGAAAAAATAGTAAAAATCAAACTGATTGATCTGTAAATATAATAATCAACCTTGACCCTGTAGAAGAAATGATTAAAGGTATCCTCTAAATGTTCATTAGAGAAGTAGAAAATCATGGGTGTGGAATGTTGTAGATGCCATCAGATCTGGTCAGTGAGTTCATTTGTGTTACTGAATTGATTTTTTTTTTGAAAGGGGGGGTGGAGTTGACTTGTTTGTTTCTTATGAAGATTCATTGAGTGTAGGGTGGTGGGCAATAAATTATATAAAAATTAAATGTGACTTTTGTGGTAGAACTTGAAACAAAGTAGATGCTGACCAATTGGGGAATGGCTAAACATATTGGAGTACCTGAAAGTAATAGAATATTAGTATTGTTACAATAGGAAATGTCAAATGTGAGAAAATACAAAGAAGCATGGAAAGGTGGATATGACCTAATGCAAACTGAGGCAGAGACAGGAAAATGATATACACAATGAGTGCAATAATGGAAATGGAACAATGACCACAAAAAAAATCTTAAAAGGAATATTGCAAAATTATAAATATTTGGGGCCAGTCTTGGCCCCTTAGATGAAATATAAGAAGATATTTCTCCCCACTCCTTTCCAGACATCAGATAATGCGTATGATGTCAGATTTTTTAAAATCTATTATTGATTTTGGTGAATTCTATTTTCCTGTCTTCCATCTCCTTTTCTCATTTTCTTTTCTTAAAAATAAAGTTCTTTGTTATAAGGGCTAGTTCTCTAGGATAGGAAGTGTTCCAAGAGAAATTTCAGCAAAAAAATGATTAATTAAAACAATTCGAGAAACTGGAGAAAGGCATGAATACATTTTTAAAATGTATTATCTCCTTATTCCTTAGTGCTGTCCTTCATGAAATTAGATCTCCTCTACTTCGGATTTCCCGATGCACAGATTGTATCTGCCTAAAGAATTTTCCCCACTCTTTGCCATAGATTTGTAAACAGAATCTAGATGGAATCTAAAGGAAAGAGAGCGTTTCTGAATCTGAAAAATTCCCAGTGATTGGTTGACAATTCTTTGAAAACTTGAAAGATTTATAGAAAAGGTAATTCTTATTACTAACCATATAATAATATTCTCCCCATTCTACAGGTAAAATTCATGGCAGGGAGATAGCAAGGAGCATGGCGGCCTCTGACACATATTAGCTGTGTTTATCCAAATCACTTAAGGTCTCTCTCTCTCAGGTTCTCCCCACCCCGCCTCCCACCTCCCACCCCCCAACTCTTTAAACCTACAAGTTTGCAAAGAGGTGTCAGACTGCCCTGGTGCATTGAGTTTCTACCTCTACCTTCAATGAAATCCAAGCAGATCTCTAAGACTAAGTTATAGAGTCATTATAAAACCACCGAAGTAGAGCTAAAAGAATCCTGAGAGGTCATTCAGTCCGGTGCTCTCATTTACAGAAAAGAAACTGAGGCTCGAAGAGGTTAAGCAAATTTTCTAAGATCACAAAGGTGGTTAGCAGGTATATTGGTACTACTGAGTGTGTTGTGTCATTAGTTTTCTAGAACCAAAAGTGATCGCTGAATTTAACCTATGAAATCTGCTAAGGAGATTAAATGACATCATGGATATGGAAAGTTCTTTGAAAAGCATAAAGCCAACAGAGAGGCAGCCAAGAAATGTAATAGGGGAGAAGGCGAGGCAGAGTTCATGGAGAAGGGAGGGGAGGCAAGGATAGTGGGATGAGTCAGCTTGAAAGCAGATCCAGGCAGAGGCCAGGTGAAGCAGCCTGGATAGAGACAGTGGATGACAGAGAATTCACAAACAGGCATCCCTGGACACCCTCTTCCCTTTAACTTTCACAGTTGTCACTTGTCAAAGGGATTTTCCTTAAGAACAAATCAGATCTTGTATCTCTCTCTTCTATTCATTTCACTACTGTAGCTTCCTATCCCTCTGGAATAAAATACAAACCTCTCTGCTTATCTGTTAAGTCTTTCAACTAATATATATTTGCATGCATGTGTACATACATACATGTTTTCATACACACATATATGCATGAATGCAGAACTACACATACACCCATATATCCACATACACATATATCCACAGTTATACATTTATACACATGCCTCAAACCACATATTATATATACATGCATGTACATGTATGATATATATGACATATACTTGTATATATCTAGACCCACATGTTTCATATATATATATATACATACATATGTGGATTGTATGGACTGTACGCAGTCCTGCTTCATAAAATCCCTTTCTTACCTCAAGACTCCACATAAGCATTCCCTTCTCCGTGAAGACTTCCCTGTTGCCCTCACCTCCTAGCTCCCTCCCTCTCTAAATGACCTATACACACTGTGCACATATTCATGTATGTTTTTGTCTCCCCTTCCTTGGAATGTAATCTCTTTGAGGACAAAGGACTCATTTATTTTTACCTTTGCACCTCAAGTACCTAGTACAGTGCTACTAGGTACATTGTAGGTGTTAAATAAGTGACTTTTGAATGATTGATTAAAGGTGCACTCTCCAGGTTGTGAAAAGTTCTTAGAAATGTCCATGGCATTATTAGCTTTTGATATGTGCCAAGAGATTCAGCAAATAAATAGGTCAGGAGTGTAGCATACCAGCTGGACCCAGTCAGAAAGACTTGAATTCCAATCCTGACCTTAGAACAAGCACTTATTAGCTTAGACACTTAGCCTCTCTCTGCTTCAGTTTCCTCACCTGTAAAGAATTAGGACACTAACAGCACCCACTCCCAAGATTGTGTGAGGATCAAGTGAAATATACATGCAAAGTGATTTGGAAACCTTATAGGGCTATATAAAGGATGACTTGGAATTAGTGTTTTGTTATCAGGTAGATATGAAGCCACTGACTTATCGATCCATTGATATTTCTTCATGTTTCTATTGCTTAGACCTGTGATTTCATGTGCAGAGAGAGCTCCTAGCAGGAAACAGCTTGTAGTCTATACAGATTTCTAACTTAGCACCTTAGAAAGATACATAGGTAACTGAAAGATTAAAGTATTTATTCAGGGTAACAAAGGTAGTATATGTTCAATCAGTGCATCAATAAACATTTATTAAGCATCTACTATAAATACAAAGAAAAACAAAGACAGTCTCTGACCTCAAAAACACTTACAATCTAATGGGAGAAGACAAGATCCCAAAAGGAGGCTGAAAAAAGTGGAGTATGGGGTTGGAATGAAGAGAGGTGAATGGCAGGATTTGAACTCAGGTATCTCCCATGCTGCCTCTTTGTTACTAGTATTATTATAAATAACAATTAATAGATTAGTAAGTTTTATATCATAAGATATGATTTGTCTAAAGTTAAACAAGCAGTGAGTGGCAGAGGATTTGAACTACGTGTGTGTGAATGCATACATGTGTGTGTTCGCAGGCACACACACACACACATACCCACGGGAATTTTATACAATCAACTCTGATACTTTGGAGTAAGAATAAATGAACCTTCATGGAAATACTTTTATTTACACCTCACTTCAATCATCTAAAATTCCAGTGAGTTTTTTTCTCTGTTAAGCTTTTCCTGACCCCCCCCGCCACGCACAACCCTCACCCCACTGGTAACATTTACTCCTGCCCCAAGTTACTTCATGTTGTGCCCACTTAACGGAAAGAACACTAGTCCTGCAGGCAGAGGAGGTGAGTTCAAATACCATCTATGACCCTACTTGTGTGATGTGGAGCAAGTTAATTGTCCTCCCTGGTGTTTAGTTTCCTCACCTGTAAAATGAGACAATGGAATCATAAACTTAGATCTAAAAGGGTCCTAGAGAGTCTCAAGGTAAACCCCTTCATTTTACAGATGAAGAAACCAAGGGGGGTGTTAAACAATTTGCCTAGGGTCACAACAAGTACACAAGACAGGACTCAAACTCAGACCTTATTAAATCCTCATCCATCACTGCAGCCACCAAGCTACTCACCTGCCTGGTGACTAGGTTAGATGACTTCAGAAGTCATTTCAAACTCCAGATTTATGATCCTGTGAAAGAGGTATATATATGATCAGTCAGTCAGTCATCAAACATTAAGGACCTACAATATGCCAGATACTATATGTTGTTGTTCAGTGATTTTTCAGTCATGTCTGACTCCTTGTAACCATATTTGAGATTTTCTTGGCAAAAATACTATAGTGGTTTGCCATTTCCTTCTCCAGTTGATTTTACTGTGGAGTAAATTTATGAGGAAATTGAGGAAAATGGGATTGTTACTTGCCCAGGGTCATACAGACAGTAGTGAACTCTGCTTTTCCTGATATAGCACTCGGTGCACTGAGCCACATAGCTGCCCTAAATTTGACTTAATAAGTATTTTCCTTTTCATTCCCATGGCATAGTAGAATGGGATCCATAGATAGGGCAATTAACCTCTCAGAGTCTCAGGTCCCTCACCTATAAAATGATGGAGATGAACTAGCCAGAGATCTAAGCTGTGATGGCTATACCTATGCTGTGCTGGGAAAAAATATGATTATAAAGAGTGCAAGGCAAAACACAGCATAGATTTGAATCATCAGCTCCTAAAAATAATGGTTTAATCTGTATCAGGGAAGAACACTTAGCAAATACACAAATTATATTCCTATTTATACATTTATTTTTATGTTATACACATATATTATTTATATTTCTATTTACAGATTTACTGTATATCTATATATACATATACTATAGTATACATATATTACACATATTATATATAATATATGGTATAGTACACATATACATTATGCATATTATATATTATACATATATTTTATTTGTATTTCTATTCATATATTTATATATCATACATATACAAGATATAGTATGTTATAATATAGTTTATTTATATTTATGCATTTATTTTATATATCATACATATAATATAGTATACATGCAACATAGTATAAATATACTATATTATACATGTATTTTATTTATATTTGTATTTATACATTTATCTCCAAAGTTCAATTTGAGGGTAGGAACTTTTGACCTCCTCTTCTGAGGTCTTAAGTTCATATCCATATAAGAACCCTAGGCTTGAGATTATGAATTGGAGTTCTGGCTTTGTTGTTTACTGGCCAGGTTGCCAATGGGCAAATTAATTGGCCTCTCTGTGCCAATCTCCTCATCTACAAACTAGAAATAATGGAAAGAAAGTGGAGTAGGAGATGGAGCATTGAACCTGAAGTCAGAAAGACGCATCTCACCCCACCCCCAGTTCAAATTCCACTTTACATCCTTGCTAGCTATATGATCCCAGGCAACTCATTTAATTCTCTTTATTTGTAAAATATTAATAAATAAGGGGATTAAACTCAATAGTCTCTATGCTTTGTCTCTTTCACTTCTAAATTTATGATTATATCATTTTAAAGCAGGTTCTTAACTTTTTTTATGCCAAAGATCCATCTGGCTATGAATCCATTCTTGAAATAATGTTTTTAAATGCATAAAATAAAATACATAGGATTACAAAGGAAATCAATTACATGGAAACAAATGCGTATTTTTCCCCATCTAAGTTAAAAGACCCTTTGAAATCTCTCCACAGAGCAATACAGTGTTACTGTTACCACCACTTTTTTTCCCAATGGCCAGTAACAAACCATACTAAGTTGAACTATGATTCTGTTTTGTTTTGTTTTGTTTTTTCAAATGACGCCCAAGCTACAGTCCCTTGGAAAGTTAGAGGAATGGAGAGGTATTTTTTGAGCCACACACTAGAGGGCACCCACATTTTTCCATTCCTGTAGAAGGAGCCCATAAACAGGGACAGCTGTGGGTTTCAGAGGAGGTGCCTTCATTCTACCATGTCCATTTAAATTGGGCCAGTGGAGAGGAACCATTAGATTCCCACCACTGGCTTCCTTCCTTTGCCCAAGCATCCCCTTCCTTCCCCATGGTTTCTCTTGCCCTCTTCCATCAACATTCCATCTGCTCTCAGCACAGCATACTGGGTCACAAATTCAGGAAGGCTTTCATCCCTACATGTGTTCAGAAAGCTTCTTTTTTTTCCTTTTGGCATTTCAGGAGCCACTGATGTCCAAGTAGAGGAATGGTAGGACAACTCTGATTGCTTTAAGGGTCTCTGTTCCTGTCTTTTCTAGTTGTGGGGAGAAATCCTGTTTTGACTTTAATCAACCCAGCCTCCTAGTTGGTTTCTTCATTCCCTCTGTGCTTCTTCATCCCAATCCATCCTATGCAGTGCTAACAGATTCACCTTGGTAAGGAGAGTTCTATTTGTGTCACTCCCCTATTCAAATACTTTCTATAGCTCCCTCTGTCCCATTGAAAGAAAGTCCAAACTCCTCAGACTGGAAAATATTCAAAGCCTTCTATAATCTGGTGCCAACCTGCTTTTCCAGTCTTAACTTTTAATCCTCTCCTTTGTGTGTCCAAGCTGGAAAATTAGGGAATATGATAAATAGAGAGAGCTAGACTTGAAGTCAGGAAGACCTGAGTTCAAATCCCACTTTGGATATTTATTAGCTGTGTGACTCTAGCCCTTTTCTGTGCCTCAGGTCCCTCATTTGTAAAGTGAGGTGTGGGAGAAGGGAGGTGGATAGTCCTTTCTAGGTCAAGACCTATACTCCAATGACTCCATATTTCCTGAATGTAGTCTCATTCACACATCCATTTGCATCTTGCATTCTTTCTGCTCATGGATTCCCCACCTTTCCCACGCCCTTTGGGGGTTCAGTTAGAATTCTATCTCTTCCATGAAGATGGCATTGAACTTATGGCTTATAAGAATGAGTCAGAGAAGGAAAGGATGTTTAGCCTGAAGAAGAGGAGAAAGACAGAGGAGGGGAGAGACAAGAGTTGGGGAGACTGATGCAAATATCAGCTTGATCTAAGTATTAGAAGGGTTGTCATGTGGAAGAGGGATTTTTCTTGTTGTTCTTGGGCCCAGAGCACAGAACTTGGAGAAATGAGTAGAAGGGATAGAAAGCTAGAATGAGGCACTACATAAGTTGGGGTTGTCTGAAAGTCTAGTTGAAAGCAGAATAAGGTACCTTAGGTGTTAATGTCTAGGGTACTTTCAGCAGATTAAATGATCATCTTTGAAATTTGTTGTAGAAGGGGTTACTCTTCAGGTATGGAGTTGGACTTAATGGTCTTAAACATCTCTTCCAACTCTAAGATGATGGAATTCTAGAAGTTTCCTTATTCTAGCGATTGAATGTAATCTACTTCTGTACTGAACTCCAATTGCATTTCTTTATTGGGATTAATTTTTGGCTACTGCCATAGTGACTTAGTTGTTTTGGTACCTTGCTTAGTTCCCTTTCCTGATAGACTGTGAGTTCTCTGAGGGCAGAGATCTCTCCTTATTCATCAGTGGATCACATTCAATATCTAGCCTAGTGTTTGGCACATCTGATGGTCAAGGGAGAAGCATGATGTACTGGAAAGGACAGTGGAATTAGAGTAAGAGGACCTTGGTTTAAATCACATGTCACAGAATTAGAACTGGAAGGAACTTTAAAGAATCTTATATAACCTCATTTTACAGATCAGAAAACTAAGGTCCAGACTTGTCCAAGATTGCATGCAAAAGTAGCAGAGTAAGGAGTTGAACCCAGGTGAAAGTCAGATGCAAAATTTAGTGATTCTGCTTCCTCTTCCCACTCCCAACCCCACTGTTTTAAGTGCTACCCACTTTCTATATGATCATGACTTCACTTTCCTGCTCTGTGCCTCTGTTTCTCCATCTATAAAATGAAGCTGTGGTGGTTGTTTTTTAAACTAGATTTCTCTTTAAGATCCCTATCCTACAAATAACCCAGAAGTTAGAGCTATAGTCTGAGTTAGAGAGATTATCAAGGTCATAGAGTACAACTCATTCATTACACAGATGAGTGAAATGGGCCCCCAAAAGGTTAAATGACTTGTCCAAAGACCCTTGTGTTGAACAGATCTTGGGATTGTAGATTTGGAGCTGAGGGAATTGCAAAGGTCATTGACTCCAACCTCCTCATTTTATAGAGGAGGAAACTGAGACCAGAAAAATGAAGTTGCCTAGAGTTCTATATTCTGCAAAGATGGTTTGGAGCTTAACATATTGACCTCTTCTTCCTCTTTGCATTGACCTAAATCCTCCTGCATTTTAAGGAGCAAACAAGCCTCTTCTTTTTAGAATGGTGTCAGAAGTCTTCTGAGGTTGCAGCCTTATGCCAATATACCAGACAAGAAAAAAGTCTTTGGGGGAGAGTTATTTATATCCCACAGGCATTACAGATTCAAAAGGTGAAAACAGGAGTTGGATGATCTCACCATGAGCACATCCTTACAGCTGTCTATTTTGGTGGTGCACAATTCCCCAATCTCATTGGAGGACTTTGCCAGGCATCAAGCCCTATAGTCATTTGGGAATTTGAGAATGACCCATTAGATTCAGATTAAATGGGGCTTGGTGACCCTAATTGAAACTTGTGTCCACCTTGAAATCTCCACTTTCTAAAGGTAGCCTTTTATGTCATTGGTGGTGGTGGTGTTGCACATGACTGTTGTTATTTTTCCACAGGGGCACATCACCATGTAAGTATCCAAATGTTGACAAGTAATCATATGACACATTTACTGCTTATGGTTTTTTCATTTTTTTGTTACTGGAATTTGCCAGGGGAAAAAAAATGGACCTTTTTTTCCAGTAGTTATTACACTGTGACATATTCATATCACCCAACGCAGAAATGTGGACCATTTTCCAAATTGAAATATACAATAATCACTACAGGAAATTGCTTTCCCTATTGGAAACTGATCTCCAGCATCTGAATGTTTCCACCAGCAAAGCTGATGACAATTAGGGCTTGCTGTAATTTTGGTTTTATTTGATTCAAGGGGGCATAAATTAAAAGCCAATTATCCCTTGAGGTAATTGGGACTATGGAATGGAGGGCCTTCTTGAGTTGGTGTGTCAGGACCCAAGGAGGTCAGGACTTTGATCAAGTAAGTGGGGCCTTCTGTCTTCCCAAGCAACATTAAATCGGTGGGGTAAGGTGATATGCGCACTGTGAATTCTGAGAGATCACAGCCGACTTGGTTACATGCCTTCAAATAAGCTTGTGAGCTCTTTCAAACATCTTGGAAAGATTAAAATATGTGGAAATCACAATAGGGAACAGAGGGCAGGCTGTGTGTTCTATAAGGGAGCTAAGCAACACAGCAAAGAGAGAGACTCTGGTTTGCCCCTAGCCCAAACACAGAGCACAAGATCCTACTTTTTAGTACTGGAAGGGACTTTGGTTATCATCTGGTCCAGGCTACCCATTTTGCAGATGAGGAAACTGAGAACCAGATGGGTTAAGCAACTTTGCCTAACAGCAGCACATAGCATAGCAGAGATTTGAACCCAGGTTCTCCAAACTCCCCTTTGCTTCTCCTTTGAGAGCTAGCTTGAATTAGTATATTGACCTGGTTGACTAGAGAGATACCACATCGCAATTTCTAACTTTTCTTATTTTGCCAAGCAGGGTGGGGGAATCCAGAGAGAGTGACCCATTTCTGAAAAAAAATTCAATTGAGTTTCAGAGGCAAGTGACAGGAGGAAGCATCAGAGATACAAAGAATCATTCTATCTTTAATAGTTGAGTGACTTACCCAGGGTCACACGACTAGTAAGTATCTGAGGGCAAATTGAAATTCACAAAGATGAGTCCTCCTGACTCATTTCTCTATGCACTGTGGCGCCACCTAGCTGCCCAATATTCAGGATTAGGTATGTCCAAAGAATCATGGGTTTAGAGGTGGAAAGGACCCATCTACAACAGTCTTCTCATTTTATCATTGAAGAAATTGAGGCAGAGAGCAGTGAACTGACTTTCCCAAGGTGACCTAGGGGTAGTAGGTGACATTGATGGCATTTGAACCCAAATCCCCTCTATGATGCCAGTGATACATATTCTATACATTTAACAGGATAATCTTGCTCTCTGACTTTAAAAAGTCACTACTCTTTGATCTGTAGTTGGAATTTGAATCTTCCCTCTGACGCTTACAAGCTGTGAGACCTAAGGCAAATTAATTAACTTCTCTGAGCTTCACTTTCGCCATCTCTATTGTTGTCTATGTGACCCCATGGAGAAAGTTTTCTTGGCAAAAATGCTGGAATAGTTTGACATTTCCTTCCCTAGTGTGTCCCCATTTTACAGAGGAGGAATTGAGGCCAATTGGGTCTTAGTGGACTTGCCAGTATGTGTCAAAGCAGGACTCAAACCCAGGTCTTCTTGGCTCCAAGATCAGCCTTCTGTCCACTAGACAACATTATCTCTCCAGCCATTGCTAATGCCCTATAAAATGGAGAGAGAATGCTGCACAGAAAATCCTCATCCTACACAGTCTTAAAGCTTTCAAAACTCTTTCCTAATTACAAGCTTGTGAAGAAGGAAGTGGAAGAATTCACATCCCCATTGCACAGATGAACAAACTGAAGCACAGAGACATAGAATGGTTTGCCCTTAGTCAGGAGGCCAGGATGTGTAAGAAGTGACACCCCTTAACCCCAGTTCACAATGCATAACGATGAACTCCCCTAATGTTAGACGCTCACCTTTCATAACAGGAGTCTTTATGGAAAGTTGAACAGAAAAAATGATTTTTCTAAATAAAAATTACAAACAAAATGCATTATTGGGGAAGCTAGATGGTGCAGTGGGTAGCGTGCCAAGCAGGGAGTCAGGAAGACCTGAGTCCAAATCTGGCCTCAGACACCAGCTGTGTGACCCTGGGCAAGTCTCTTAACTCTCTTTGCCTCAGTTTCCTCATCTGTAAAATGAACTGGAGAAGGAAATGGCAAATCACTCCAGTATCTTTGCCAAAAAAACCTTAAATGGGATCACAAAGAGTCAGATACAATTGAAAAAATGATGGAACAACAAGGGGAAATATGGAAGTAGGGGAAATATGGAAGTAGAGGCAATCCTGGGGGCAAACCTCATTGTAATTTCTCAAATTGTGTCATGATTTTTTGATAGAGCAGTTATACTTATGAATCAGGGTCAGCCTTGAAATCATGAATTGTATTGTTGTTAAGTCATTTTTTTCCAGTTGTATATCATTCTCCATGACACCATTTGGAATTATCTTAGAGATCCTGAAGTGATTTGCTATTTTCTTCTCCAACTCATTTTACAGATGAGGAAACTGAGGCAAACAGGGGTAAGTGACTTGCCCAGGGTCTCACAGCTAGTAAATGTCTGAGGCCGGATTTGAACTCAAGGAGATCAAGCTTTCTGGTTCCAAGCCCAATGCTCTATGCACTAAGGCACCCCTCAGCTGCCCTTAGATCTGGATGGAATCCCAACTCAAGACATTTAGTAACTGAGTTGTCCCAGGGTGAGTCCCAATTTCTCAGCACTCCACAAACCTCCCTAATAGGAGTTTCTAATCTTTTTTGTATCATATACCCCTTTGGAGGGTCAGTGAAGCCTATGGATCCCTTGTCTGAATAATACCTTTAATGCAAAATAATAAAATTAAATGCAGAGAAATAGAAAGGAAACCAATTATAATGAATAACTATCCTTTAAAAAAAAATTCCCAGACCTCAAGTTAAGAATCCCTATTGCATGACCATAGTTTACAAACCAAATGCCAATCTGTGTCTATAGAGGGAGTTTTCAGAGCAAGAGTTTCCCCTCATCAATGGCATCATAGTTCAAGGGATCATAGATCTGGAGCTAAGCAAGGACCTTTATTAAAGTCTCTCTAGCCCACCTGCCCACCCACCTTTTACAACTGAGAAAACTGAGGTCCAAGGACTTGTGATTTTCCTCAAGTGTGTCAGGTAGCAAGTATCAAAGGTAGAATTTGAACCTAGGTCTCTGACTCCAGGGGCAGCAGCTAGGTGGGGTGGTAGATAGAATGCTGGGCCTGGTCTCAGGAAGACACACCTTCCTGAGTTGAATTCAGACACTTACTAGTTGTGTGACCCTGGGTAAATCACTTAACCCTGTTTGCCTCAGTTTCCTCATCTGTAAAATGAGCTGGAGAAGGAAATGGCAAACCACTCCAGTATCCCTGCCAGGAAAACCCCAAATGGGGTCCTAGAGAGTTAGACAAGGCTGAACAACAACAACCTCTAACTCTAGAGCTGGTGTGTCTTCCACTGTAATACACTGCCTCCTATTAGGAAAATGAGCTATGTTCATACAGTACTATTCAATGAGAGCTGATTCTTTCCCCAAAATCTGACAGGGGAGAGCTGTCACTCCTTCCATCTGGAATCATATTGTCAAACAGGATTACAGATTTCAATGTGCAAGGAACCTTAAAGGCTTTCTAGTTCACACACACACATACACACACGTACACCCTCATTTTACAGATTAGGAAACTGATGCCCAGAACAGTGAAGAGACTAGCAGAGCTGGGATTTGAACTCAGATTCTTTGTCTCCCCAGACAGGGCTGTTTTACTGTACTAGACATGAACCCATCACTAAATTTGGAGAGGTCCAGTTTAGAGCTGCTGGAGGAATAATCCACAGCTTTAAAAGCCTTAGATTTCAAAAGGTGATAATTGCTATGGGGTCCATAACCACTCAGAAAGCATGAATCAACCCATTTTTCAAAACCTCCTGAGCTTCCCTTGAATGAAAGGTCTGTAAGCCAAAAATAAAGCCCACCTCTGGAACAGAATACCATTCCACCAGAGAGCCCCGAAGGCCAAACTAGCCCCCCAGGCGGTACAAAGCTACAACTTCAAACTCCAGACCATTTAAGGGTCCCTAGAAATCAATCAGACCCTACTTGACCAATTTCTAGGGAAAGATTCGACTTCTTCTCTTGGTTTTTCCCACCTTGTTCCATAATTCCCCTCTTTTATCTCCCCCGTCCCTAAGGAGCAGGACAAATCGTGTCTATAAAATATCACAACTAGATTCTCAATGGCCAAGAGTGGGGATGCAAAGTATATATTATAAATAGAAAAACAGCTGGCTTTGGAGCACACCGCAAAACCACTAGCACACTGGAGGGATTTGCATGACATCATAACCCTGGAGAGGGTATTACTGGCCAGCTGGTGTTATTTCAGAATATACACAAATTGGAGGGGGCAAAAAAAAAATCCCCAAAGAGGGTCAAGGTAGGCAAGGGGGAAGAATGAGGGGGGAGAAATAGAGAGCTCTCAGGTGCCCTCTCTGGGAGTCATCAGGCAGTCTACCAATTAGGAGAAGGAAGGAAAGAAAGAGAATTTTCGTTTTTCTTTCTTTCATTTTTCTTTGTGGCTGATTGTCCAGCCCAGCACCAGGATACCGGGCAAAGAGCATGAGACAGTGACCTAAAGTAGGCCGTTTGCATCGCTGCATTCCCCTTATGTAGGTTCTAGGAAATGAGATCATTCCCCCTCACGTGGCTGCTGGGAGCTCACCGAGGTATTTGCTCCCGTGTGTTACAAGTAAGGGTTCACCGGGGGGCAGCCGCTGCTGGGGAGCCAGCTTCTTCTCCCCCTGTCTGGTCATTTCATGGTTAAACCTGGAAGGCTGCCCACCTAGACAGAACCTTTTCTCTGCGCTAGGAGACAAAGGCACTCCGTGCTCCCCCCTTTCTCCCTCCGATCCCCCCCGTTCTGCTATTGAGAAGCCACTAAGGTGTACGGGCAAATGTGCTTCTCAGCCCTGGGAAGGGTTAATTATCACACAACTCCTTGTTTTCTGTGGCAGCCCAAGGATTTTAATGTCTGCTAACCCTACCACTAACACACATTCTTTTCGGGGTGGGGGGGGGGCGGGAGAGAAATGCTTCTGTGCTCTAGTTTTAAAATGCAAAGGTATGATGTTATTTGTCACCATGCCCAAAAAAGTCCTTACTTGATAACTTTGCCAGAAGAGGGAGAGAGAGAGAAGGCAAACGTTCCGCCAGCTGTTTCCTGTCTACAGTGTCTGTGTTTTGTAGATAAATGTGAGGATTTTCTCTAAATCCCTCTTCTGTTTGCTAAATCTCACTGTCACTGCTAAATTCAGAGCAGCTAGAGCCTGCGCAATGGAATAAAGTCCTCAAAATTGAAATGTGACATAGCTCTCGACAAATTCCCCATCTCTCTGGATTCGTCTTCTCCTATTATTACGGCTCACCAATTCATTTTCAGACTTTGCATTTCAGAAGCAATGGACAAATTCAACAGTCTTTCAACACAATTCTCTAAGTGCTGCCTTTGTGATTTCTTGAAGGTAAATCTTTCCTACTCTTTGCAAGCATGTGGGTATTTTATTTCATTTGAATATATTTTTCAATTTTTGGTGTGTTGCATGCTCTCTGCCTGGGAGGGGGATTTACTTGTAAATTACATTGTTTGGGAGGGGAGATGGTAATTTGCAAACTGCTGAGTGTGCAATTTTGTTGGGGGGGGTCTAGAAAATAGCTCTGGGGAATAAGTTGCATTTGCACGGAAGACAGTCGGGGATGAGGAAAACTGCTGCAGGTACTTGGACTGACTTCCACTTTTGCAAGCTTTCATGTATATCATTGCTGGAGATTCCTTTGCATCTTATCTATAGTCAGAGGCTGTGAACCCCCAGGGGGAACAGAAACTCCCAGCTGTTTTCTGCAGGTGCAGATGTTATCCTTTGAACCCTGGGGGCTTGTTTCGGCAACTTTGTCAGGATTGGGACTGTGATCCATGGCATATGTGTCCTGAGTGGCACCCAGGGGGTGATGTTATAACTTTTGCATTTTTATCTTGGTGGCTAAACTCCTGGCATTGGCTATGTAGGCACTTACCTCCGACTTCAGCCATTCAAAGTTAGAGGGAAATTAAGTGGACTCTGAGAAATCAACCTTTGCGACTCGTGCTGACCTTGCATATTCCTATAGACGAGAGCAAATGTATACTGTATAAGGAAAGCGGAAATTACTCCGGCAGCTGCCTGTCCAACTTCTCCCTTCTGGGGAGGGCTTCTGGAGGCAAAAGTTTAGCTGTGGGGTTTCATAGCAAAGAGCTCTCTCTCCCCTTTGGGCTCGCTGGTGGCAGGTCTCTGAGTAGGTAAACCTGGCTTGCTGAGGATGCACTGACCTCTCTCTCGGCTCGTCTCCCCTGGCCCCGCTTCAAGTTTCCATTCCTGACACAATCAGAGCCTTGGAGACGGGTGTTTTTGCAATTTGCTAACACTTTTGTGCCGGCGACACCACCACCGTCAGCTCAATTCATAAATGGTAGCTGTTGCTTAAAGGCAGCCTTCATTCACTGTTCTTTCAATCATCCCACCGAGCGAGGGGGGATGGGGGGGTCGGGGTCAGGAGGGAGGCTTCATTAGACAAATCAGGGACTTGGGCATTTCTGGGACCCATATGCCGGGGGCACCCGATCCTGACCCCCTGGAGGGAATTCAGCGAATTTGACCCTGAGAATAGCAGTGTTATAAAAGACATGAAAAGCAACCAATTGTCTTTGTCTGGGTTCCTGTCCAACACACAGGCATGTGGCATGTGGCAGAGTCCACGTCATAACATCGTACCTACATGTTGGCGCAACTTTTGTCCTTTTGCAACCAACTTGCCGAGTCCTTCTGTTTTGCGTGCCGGGCACTTTTCAGAGATGAAAAAACCCATAGCGGGGGTCACTTTCCTTTTACACCTAAATTGGGCAAATGACTTGGTTCCAACCTTAAAATGCAGTTGAGTGAGCTACCGGGGTCCTGCTGACGGGCTTAAGTCTCTGCCCTCCACCTCACCCCCCCACTCCACTTGACTCTAAACATTTCCAAATAGTGGAGTCAGGAGAGAAGAGGTGGAAAAGGTAAACCAGGCGCTCTGGGCATTTGACTAACCTGCCGCAACCTTGTGCTGCGGTAATCATAATGGAATGGAAATTGGTCTCTTTATTGGGGATTGGGCGGGGGGGGAGGGGTGGGGGGGAGAGAACAAGATGAGGAAGGACCCACTGGAATTCCAGCTGAGTAGTGAGTCCAGTGTTTGAATGGACAAAAGGCCGTTTACCCAGTCCCCTGGTATACCTGCCCTGAGTGTCCAAATGTAACTAGATGCTTTCATAAACCCCACCCACAGAGCAGCACATGTTTCTTAAAGTCTTCAGCTTTCAATTCACATCAGCCACATAATACCCACCCTGACCTGCTGTAAAAGACCTGCAACCCAATTGTCACACCTCCGTGAGTATTTTCTTATGAATATTACCCTGCAATTTCCTTGGCCCCCTTGACTGGAGCCCAGACATCTTGAATCAATTGAGGGGCCATTTAATTAAAATTCAGATCAAAGAAGTTTTCTCTGTGGATTGGGTTCCTGAAGGACTGTTGAGGGATTGGTGTTTTTAGTTTAGATTTTTTTCTTTCCTCTCCTTTTTTTTCTGTTTCTTTCTCTTTTCCTTTCTTCTTTCTTTCATTCTTTCTTCTTTTTGGTAGAATAAAGAAGCTACAGTAAATGGTGAACATATGGGTCGCCTTCTTTCAAACTTTTTACTCACAGGCAAGCTCTTTATTGTTTTCTTTTTTGGAACACTGTGTGGATAAATTTTCGGGTTCTCTCTGTGGGTGTACTGGACTGTTCCTTTGGCCTTCATTAAAGGAAAAACCACTAGAGGATCTATCTTGTCCTAGGAATAAAGTGCTGATGTTTATCTTACAAGTAACCCAGCTGAAAACTTTATAAAGCCCAAGTTGTTCAGTACTGGAGATTTATGCTTATAACTTGCCTTAATGTTTTCTAGCTGAATGAGCTGTTAAAGACAAAAATTCTGACAGATATCAGATATATATATATATACATATATAGGTACATATATATATATACACACACACATATATATGCATGTTTATGTATATGGTACAAATGTATATGATATATGTGTGTACATATGGTATATTGCATTTTATATGTAAATGTAGATATATATATCTCATATACACACATATTCTAGTGTTGAGTCCACTGAGGCTGTGTAGTGGACAATTTTTCCAATGTATTTTTTTTAAGAAGTGAGAAATTAAAATCCAATTGTGATTACAGGTGCCTGACCTACCAACTCAAGATCTGGGGAGAATTGATTTGCATAAAATAAAAAGGGGAGAAGAAAAAAAGAGTTTGTGGGGAAAAGAAATGAGTTAGAAATGATAGATTCTAGAAATGGTCATACCTAGGCAGTACTGTTTCTTTTAACATTTTTCAAGGGTGAATGCTCTTTTTAAAAGAAAGTGCTGAAATCACATTGGATTATGTTTGGGGTGCATTTGTTGGGTTTTCTATTGGAAATGTGGAAGAAAAAATTTTCAAGCAAGAAAATGGAAATTGGATGCTTTCTTGTTTCTTATAGCCTTGGTGGATTTGGATATGTGAGTGGTTTCCATTCAGAGGTGCCATTGAGAAAATGGAAGAAATGTTCAACCTTCTCTTCTTCACCTCTTCCATGTCATGTTGGTTATTTATAATGCTTAGCTGTGTATTTTACAAGCATTTGCTAAATATTTATGCTGTGTTAACGAGAGTCAAGGGTTTAGGTTCTTTGCCAAGAGCAGAAATAAAAAGTCTGGCCACAAATATGGAAATCTTAATTAAAATGACCTAGCAAACTTTACAACTCATGTAAAGCTATTAAGTTGAGAGTTCACAAGAGTGCAAAGGCGGTGGTCAGGAAATAAATGATTGCAGGTCTTCAGAGGGGAAGGGTTCATGAATCGCCATTGTGATGAGGTTCAGAGAAGCCTACTTCAGAATGATGGCTCCGTGTTCTACCTGCCCTGGAGACATAATTCATTTTACCTACTGTCCCGGCAGAGTTTCTCTCTGATTTCACTGATGTTGGATACGACCAAGAAGGAAGTTATGCTTCTTAAATTTGAAGACTTTTTGAAAAGAGCCAAAACTTTGAGACATGAGTTGGCACCATGGAAAACCAAACAATCATTTTCAAATTGGTTGTATTCTTTTTGAGAATAGACCTGGGACTTGAGCCTTGGAGATCCATTTCCTGGCTGGTTTACTATTTTGTCTCTCTGTGACTGGTCAAGTCCCACCATTGGGGATGGGGGGGGTCCTTCTGTTTATTTAGCTATAAAATGGATATGATGACCTAAGAGCCTCTGAGAGGTAAAGGGAAAACTGTTGCAGAGGAAGGGGGGTAGGGAACCCCCAGAAACAAAAAAAAACTTTGAAATGTTTGGCAAGTTCCACATGCACAGTAAGCAGTTACTAAATATTTATTGATTTGATTCCAATTGGATGAAATGGACTTTAGAATTCCGAAGCAGAAATTCATTTGGAGCAGCATGACATAGAGGGTAGAGATCCGATTTATGAGTCAGGGAAGCCTTGGATTCAAGTCCTTCCTCTGACGCATGCCAATTGTGTGACCTTGAGCAAATCATTCTATGTGTCTCAAGCAGCACCTTAACATTCAAAGCTTCAGAGCACATGCTCCTTAGGAGGAGCTAGCTCCCTCTGTCCATAAAATCAAAGGTTCACACCCAAAAGAAGTCTACCCATATTGATCCAATGTAATTATGACTTCTGGTCCCTTTCCTCCCCCAGCCCCAGTACCTGATTGTGATAGCTGCCAGTATTTCACAGATAAGAAGTCTGATTTTTAAAAAAAAACAGGAAAAATATGGAGATTTGTAACAACTGCAGGACCCTTAGTGATAGAGTAGATTCTTGGAATGAAATGAAATAGAATGAAATGTTCTAGTTAATCACACATTCTAGTTCATAGAGTGTTGTCATATATAGCAAACACAGACAACTAATTTTCAAAGCATGCTAATATAATTAAATGTACTCAAGACCAAATAGTACACAATGTGATCTTAGAAAGCACAGCACAATAATCATTAAGAACTTTCCTGGTCCTTTTTGTGACCTTGGCAAGTCATTTAATCTCTAGAGTCCTTAGTTTCTTCATCTGTCATATGCAGGAGTTGAACTAGATGACCTCTCATCTATCTTCCAGCTCTAAAATGATCAATTATCACATAATCTTAGAGTTGGAAGCAGGGGTGGTCTGGTAAATATTTAATGATCAGCTGGCTCTTCAGGAGGAAAATGTACACAGGATATACTTTTAAGTATAACCTACACTATTGACATTTTCTCCATCCCTTTCTTAAGTGTAGACAAATGATGGACCAAGCCCAAATCTGCAGTGTTTCTGATTTCTGAGGTATAAAATTTAACAATCTGCTCTCACAAGCCAGTTTGAGTTGACTCCAGAACATGCCTGGTTGGAAGGGCTCCCAGAGACCATGTAGTTCAGCTAATGCAGGAACCCAAATCCCCTCTGAGAGATCATCAGCAAGTAGGCATCCAGCATACCCCTACTACCTCCCAAAGAAGCTCTTTCCCCAACTTCAACCTGTGCAAAATTGCCAATTAAAAGTGTCATTAGGATATCAGTTTACAGAGAGGACCAGATACATGAGCAGGGTTAGCTAGAGGAATGTTGACTCTGAAGTCAAAGGTTGTGAATTTAAATCCTGGGGCAGTAGGTGGCTCAGTGGATAGAGCACCAGCCCTGGAGTGAGGAAGACCTGGGTTCAACTCTGGCCTCAGACACTTGACACTTACTAACTCTGTGACCCTGAGCCACTTAACCCCAATTAACACACACAAAACTAACAACAGCAAAAAACAAAAACAACCAAGTCTCTTAACTATAGGGAGCCTTGATTTTCCCCTAACTGTAACAGATGACTTCTGAAGTCTTTTCTATCTTGAGTTCTAACCTTTTATGTTCCTGCCTTGTCAAGCAAACTACCATATTTTCATGACTACCCCTCCTAGAATGCTGGGGGTTTGGTCCCTTTATCCCAGATGGGGAAGTATGACAGTCTTTCTGCTTGTTTGGCAGGTGAAGATGCATACTGTGTCCTCCCTCCATCTCTTCTACCTGGCCTTGTGTTTGCTCACCTTGACCAGTTCAGCCACGGCGGGGCCGGAGACACTCTGCGGAGCCGAGCTGGTGGATGCTCTTCAATTTGTTTGCGGAGAAAGAGGTTTCTACTTCAGTAAGTTACCATCTCCCTCGTCCCTCAATTTTAGATCCTAAAGTCTGAAGTGTTTGCTTCTGTGGATTTTCAACTGCAGAGTGCATTTGCAAATGACTGAACCATAGACACACTACTAACTGCTCTCCTAAGGCTCTGTGATTTCTTACCTTAAAGTAAGCATAGTGTTTCTGAGGAGAGTTGGCAAAGGAAGTCATCTGGGGATGAAATTTTCCTTCTTAATAATCTGCCTTTTCACTGCTCATGGTTCATCTTTCTCTCTACCTTTGAGGTAGCATGGTACAGTACAAGGAGCGCTAGTCTGGGGTTAGAGGACTTAAGTTTAAATCCTGCCTCCTCTCTGAGCATTGGTGAACCACTTGCTTATAGGTACCTCCGTTTCCTCATGTATGAAATGAAGGGGTTGACCCAGATAGCCTCCAAGCTCACTTCCAGCTCTACATCTGTGATCCTGTAAGTCTCTTAACCACCTTGGCTCTCAGGTGACTCACCTTTGAATAGAGAGAGATACAAGGTCCCTTCTAGTTTGGAATCTATGATCTCATGATCTATGAAATGAGGTGGTTAGACAAGACATCGCTTAAGGTTGTGTGCGTGTCTGAATGTGTACAGCGGTACATATACTTGTTTTTCAAGTATTCATACCTCTGGGCTAAATATAGCTTATTGTGGCACATTGGAAGTAATGCAAATTTTGGAGTCTGAAGACCTGGGTTCTATCTATGGCTCAGCTACTAATGACCTTCATTTGACTGTGGAGAAGTCACTTTCCACTACTCTAGCCCTCAGTTTCTTCATCTGTAAAGTGAGGGCATTAATCTAAATAACCATTTCTGATCCAGGTCCAAATGGTTTACCTTTTTGAAGGAAAATGGAAAAAGTCCACTGGTGGAAATTTACTACCAGGTTACATGATTGATCAATGCTATGGCCAATTAGGATGAAAGGACGAATCATGGTGACTAATACAATGTGGAGACAAAAGAAATACAAATTAAAATCAAAGTTTGTTCTTTGTGAGAGCCAGTTTGTTATTTTAATAAATAATTTTAATAAAAATAGCATTGACTTTGGAGAGCTGATGAACTATAGACTCATTCTCTGATTGCTATCTCTACATGAAAGGGATTTCTTATGAAAAGGACCAGGTCATAGTAGGGCTACTTTTTTTTAAATAAGAGCTGGCTAAAAGCATGACATTTTAATGCTTCAGAGACTCTCAAGTCTTCCTTGATACAATATACATTCATGAAATCTACAACATTCAAGCAAACTTAACCCTTTCGGATTCAATTATTCCATACCATAGGGTAGGGAAAGATCCCAGAACCAGATATTTCTTCTCACTAGCTCTGTGGAATTTTAGACTTCCACTGGCCATTGACTGGGTCTTGTGATCCAAGCAATGAGAATCTGGCTCACATCATGTGTGAGTCATCCTGAAGGGTATGTATCATCAGAAGGCAGAAAAGTTTTCTCAGTTCCCCTCTCAGTTGTAAAGAATAGATTCTCATCTCTTATCCTCTTCCCAGATCTTCTCTCTCCAGGAAAGGAGAAACCTGATGATCTGACCTGTCTACTGATTTGGGAGAGAGTCTTGTTTAAGATAAAGGGCAGGGGAAGGATAGTTCTATGTACTCTTTGGTGCCTTTTACTGTCTTATGGAATGAATGGTTTGTCTATTTCCAGCGGATGATTGAATCCAGTGCAAATACTTTATTTTCTCAGAATAGATAATTTCTCTTAATTCTTTGAATTTCATATTAATAAATCCAGAATATAAATGAATTTTAAAGAAATTAATGTTGTTTTCAACATTTTGTGTTCATCCTTCGTTTCCAAAGAAGACCATGCCATCAGAGAAATAATGATATGACTTGCACTTGACTTTGTTTTGAGTGAGGGAGGGCAGTGCAGGTTACCAGCTTCACTTCTCCTCCAGAGCCATCTGAATCCAGTGACCAGATATTCATCAGGATGACTGGAGATGACCCAGAATGAGGCAATTGGGGTTAAGCGACTTGTCCAAGGTCACACAGCTAGTGAGTGTCAAGTGTCTGAGGTGAGATTTGAACTCAGGTCCTCCTGACTCCTGCACTGGTGCTCTATCCACCGCACCACCTAGCTGCCCTGTTTTCAACATTAAAATTACAATGAAGGTGATGACCTTCTGACATAAACATGATTTTGTAAAAACGTCTAATCCTTCTGTGAATCATTGTTCTTCATTCAGTTTTCTGAATTTCAATGTTTCCCTCTTAGCCCAAAGTGGATTTTCTTTTTATTTCAGCCATCTACTCTTACTGTCACCATTAGCTTAACTGAATGACTACCAGGTCTCCACTTTGTTTGGACCAGTCAAAAAAATATGACCAATGATAAGATATGCCTCCATGTTCTAAGCAGACTAGAGGTATGGAATGAGACATTGTTAGTTATGGCCAATGTGCTCATTTGTCTTAAAGGTTCTTCTTTATTAGAAAGGAGAGTTTAAAGTTGTCAGGGGAGGGGGAAACATTGGCAAATATCACTGATTTTTAAAAGAAAAACATCCATAGAACATTTTTTAAAAACTCCTAGAATCATAGATCTTGAAAGGACCTTAGAGGTTGTCTAGGAAGTCAACCCCATCACTTTACAAATGAAGGGGACCAAGAGATGTTAAGTCATAGAGTTGGTAGGTAACAGAGCTGGGATTCAAACACAGGTCCTGTGACTTCAAATTCAGCAGGAGATGCACTGCACCATGCTGCCTTGATAACTATGACCATTCCAAAAAAATCATCCACTGGCTGGTCATTTGAACTGTAGAATGTAATATGGCATTCTCCAAGATTCCAAAGCATAGCCCATGGAAATGGAGCCATTTGGTATCCATGACACATATGTGTGTATGATTTTTTTAAAAAATAGGATAGAAAGCAGAAAATAGGTCTTAAGCCAGTTTATTATGATGGTATATATGCTTACCACCCCCTCCAGATAATCAAAATTCTTTAGCAATGAAGATGGATTTCCACAAATTTCCCTGGATTATATTTGCAATACAAGGATCTACATGCTTCCTCCCTGGGGGTAAGGGGTGTGGATAAAGGTTGCATCTGAAATCTAATTCAGTAAGTTCAAAGAATAAGAGTTATGTGTAAAAAATCTTGATATATTGAATATGGCTTCTTGGGAGAAAAGTATTCTATGAATTCAAGGGAATCTTCTATTCATTTATTTGTGAATGGTATGTCTCTGCTGGTTTATAAAGTGGATTGATTTTATTTGGATTACTGGTCTGACACAAGATTCAGATGAGGTCCTTTCTAATCATCACACTCAGAACAGGAAAATACTCCTCTTACTCTAAGTAGAACAAACTATTAAGATCTCAGCCTCATTCTTTTCTATCAGATTCCTTCTCTAACCAAGTTCCATTAAATCTAGTATAATTTTCTTTTCCCCAGAATCCAAATTCAACTCAGAGTAGGCTCCCATTCAGATGTCCCCTGGTGAATTTCCCCCAAGAGAAGCAAATGAGACAGATGCTCTCCTCACCAGAGGAATCTCAGTCTGAGAGATGTCAATAGAAATTTGCAACACTTCAGCTCTTCTCATTCTCACTGGGTTTCACTAGCAATACTTAAGGCTGCCAAAATGTTTGGAAGTTAGTGGTGGTGGTTATTGTTTTATGACTAAGTAAGATGTCAACTGATTCTAAATTAATTGGTTGCATTAGAGAAAGAGATTGATAATCTGCCTTGCATCTCAGCCAGTTACTCTAATGGGTATTAACTGTCATCAATAAATTTTTATTGAGTTAACATTTTTGTCCTTTTGAAATTTATAGTGAAAGGAGATATCTGCCCTCAGGGTTTATATTCTTCAGAATATCTTTTAGTATAGAAAAGAGTTAGAGAATGACAGTCCTAGATTTCATCAGAAAGCCTGAATTTTCAAATATATGAAAGCACTTGGTAACAAAAAGCTATGAAAGAAGAAACCATTATTATTATAGATCAGTTGTGTTCTCACTTTTCTCCCTCAGGAACATAGAGAAATTTCCCAACCTCTTATACATGTTAGATCATTAATCTATTCAATTAATTATTTTCATACATCAAAGGATCACAGATTTAAAGCTGTAAGAGACCTTCAGAGACTTTATAGTCCAAACCCCTCATTTTAAATATGAGGAAACTGACACAAGTGATTAGTAGGTATGAGGATTCGAAGACAGATCCTTTAACTCCTGCCCCAGCACTCTTTCCACTATATCATGCTGCTTCTCAAGGTTACCCATGGAATCTCAGAGCTTGGTGCAGTGTCAAGAAAAGCCTTCCTTACCAATAAAGTTGTCCCAAGGTGGAACAGGCTATCCAGGCAGTAATGAGTTCCCCATCCCTAGAAACTTTCAAGAAAAACCTAATGATAACTTATTAGAAATGAGGTTGAGGCAACTCTTGGTTAGGTACAAGTCAACCCAAATTACCTCAGAATTCTCATACAACTGAAAGTTTCTATGATTTTTTTTCCCACATAAGCCACATTTCCATGACTTGATAGTGAAAATATTTCATGGAACTTCCTTGCTTCATTGACATATTTTTAGTGAGAGTGGAAGACTTCATAATTAACCTGAGTTTCACAGATGTTTCATGAGACTGAATTCCAAATGAAGATCTAATGGCCAGCTCTTACCAATGTGTCATAGTAATAGATATTAATTTCAAGACTCAAATACTCTATCAACATTTTATGGGAAAATTAGTGGAATACTAATTACCATAGCATTCTTTAATCAGGGGAAAAATGAAATGCAACCTGATAGGACTCTGAGTCCTTCAAGAAGGCTGGATTATCCTGGCCATCATCACACAAAAAAATGGAAACAACCAGCTGCTGGTTTAGGTGAAAATCAGTCAAGAGACAGGGGAGCTAAATATACCAATCTTTAGAGGTGCCTTCTTGATCTACATTTTGTCAAGAGTTTATACAATCTAATTCCATTCAGGAAATAATTTCTAAGGAGCTATTATGTTCTAGGCACTGTAAACCAATTGTCTTAGTGTATTGTGTTATTGTTGCATATGTAGTCTTTTACCTGATTCTTTATAATTATTTTAATAGTTATGTCTTGGGACCACCAAGCTTGATAAGTGGTTATTATGAGTAGAGTTGGTTCCTAAAATGTTAGCTACACTATAAATGATCCTCTAATTAGAGGGTACTAATGAGAGCTTACAACCTACCAAAACTTGGCCCCAAGAGCACTCTAGACATTTCTGAAATCGACTACCCCGTTATTAAATAAACAAGTGTGCTGGGCTATCCTCTGTGCACAAAGATGGTGCTTTCTTCACAGTGAAGGTGCTGGGTTGGAGCTGCTCCATCCAGCCCCCTGGCATCTCCCCCTTGTGGTCAGAGACATATATTTGCAACATAACCAGTAGAAATTAAGGTGCCTTCAATGACTACAAATCAATGTTTCCTTATGTGAGGCAAATCAGCCTATGTGAGAGTTGACCCTCATGATTTTGATGTTTTTAGCATCACAACCCAATACCGATGCTTCTCTTTCCTATACAACTTTAAGGATTCCAAGATGCTTTTCTCACAAGTCTAAGAGAACAGTATGGTACAAAGGGAAGGGCACTGGTTTTGGAGGCAAATGATCTAAATTCAAATCATGCCTCTGAAGCTTACTTTCTGTGTAGCCCTGAACAAATCATTTAACCTCCCAGTACCTCTTTCCTTATCTATAAAATGACAGTGTTGGACAAGATGACATTTAATTTCCCTGCCAGCTTTAAATTTATGAGTCTAAATCACTTTACTACTCTGGGTCTCAGTTTCCTCATCTGTAAAAAAGATGGGGTTAGACTAGAAAGCCTCTGAGATACCTTCCAACTTTGGAACTATGATCCTTCAGGCCCCTTAAGTAGCTTTTAAGTCCTTTTTACCAAGATATTGGAGCATCACCATTTAACTCCCTGTGCACACCCATCAAAACCCCCTGGCACAAGTGCCTGATGTTGTTGTGAATTTATTATCATTGGTATTATTTCTTAGAATTGACATGCAATTATTATATACAGTGTAGTTAGCGTAACAGTCAACATGCTAATAGTCTGTTATTGATACAGTGGACTTAATTCTTCAAAGTACTTTCGCATGGTATTGAGGTTAGAATCCAAAAGACCTAGCTTCAGCTTCTACCTCAGGCATCAATGAGGTGTGTGTGTGTGACACTAGATGAATCACTACCCTTTTCTGAGACTCAGTTTCCCTATCTCTAAAACAGAATGATAGGAGCCCCTACCTCACTAGGTTATTGTAAATGTCGAGTGAGATAATATGTGTAAAGCAGTCTGCAGATCTTAAGCACCTGTATAAATGTAGCTATGTTTTATTTGATTATTATTGGTAACTGTAGTACATTGTGAAGACTTACTGTGAAAAATTTATGGAAGGATAAAGACAGAAAGGCACACATGGGTTGGACAGCCTTGGATGAGATGCCACCAACATCATTGGAAAGAACTTCCAATGAAGGAAGATCATGACACTATTGGAGCAGCAGAATATTACTTATTACAGTCCTTTATACTCGGGACAATCTCACTGTACAGAGATCAATGATTAATTATTAATAATAATATCCCTAATTGTCAGATGAGGAAACGAAAGCATGGAGAGTCCTTGATTTCCCATCCTGTACTCTAGACATGACCTTATGCTGTCTCCTATCAATAAAATTCAATTCCATACAATTCCATGCAACAAGCATTTATTAAATACCTACTATATCAATCAATATGCATCTATTAAGCATCTAATGTACCAATCAAAATCATTCACTAAGTGCCTGCTATATAATTCAAAGAACATTATTAAGCCCCTACTATGTGGTATGCACCATACTAGATCAGGGATACAAATTAAAAAATGGAAAATGCTGTTCCCAAGGAGCTTTCATGGTCATGGAGGAAGGGGTCAAGTGGTCATGGGTAGGGAGGGTACAACAGGTATACAGATAAATAAACTTATAATAATGCAAAATAAATAAATAACAGAGATTAAACAAATGTTCCAGTATGGGCAGGTGGATCCTGAATCATCCGATGCAAAGAAGAAGCGAGGAAATCATTCGTGCATTTCAAAGACAGCAGCCTTCCCTTTCAAAGATTTCCCTGTAATTTGCTCTCTACAAAGACTACCTATAGTTATATAATAGCAAGAGCAATGATGCCATCAAAAACACCAACATTAATAATATCAAGTAGGAGGAGCAACTCTCTAGGACTATACATTACAGAACAGCTACAGATCTGCATTGGTGGAGGTTGTTTCCTCCCTGGGAGTTCCCTACATCCGTGAAATCAGAGGTCTGATCCTATCAAAATATTATGATTAATAACAAGAAGGAAAATTTTACAGATGGCAAAGTACTTTATAAAGATGATCTCATTTGATCCTTTCAGTATCCTGTCAGAGACAGAATTCAAACTCTAGTCTTTCTGAGTCCAGATACTGTACTCCATCTGCTATACCAGTAATTTTTTTCCCCACAAACCCTTTCAATATCAACAATGACAAAAAAGTATTGTCAACCCCCAGAGTGATTTAATAATCTATTCATGGTTTATTCATTAAGAGGACAAGCATTTATCTATTAACCTACTATGTGCCCAGCACTGTGCTAAATACTTTACAAATATCTCGTTTGATCTTAACAATCCTTTGACATTAGCATGGCTATTATGCTCATTTTATAGTTGAGGAAACTGAGGCAAACGGTTAAGTGACTTTCCCAGTGTTACACAGCTAGGAAGTGTCTGAGACTGGATTTGAACTCAGGTCTTTCTGGCGCCGGGCCCAGTGTTCTATCCATTGGGACACCTCACTTTCTCAGTGCTTGAATTAACTATAATTATAACTTTTGCCCACCAAAAGCTTCAAATCATTGCAGAGATAAATTTACAATGTTTCAGACACGCATGTATCTCTTGTCACTGAGGACTAGATAGATAGATACATACATACATACATACATACATAGATACATAGATGCATAGATACATAGTTAAATAGATAGGTAGACAGATAACATAATATAGATAGATAGATATAATTGGGCAATTGTTAATGACTTAAGTCATTATGAAAGAAATTTTAGTGTAAACTCCTTGGACCAATTCCTTCAATTTCACTGGACTTTAGTTTCTTCCCCTATAAGTCACAACACCTACCTCTGAGGGCTACTGTGAATATCTCAGTGAAATAATTAATGTAAAGTGCTTTGTAAACTCTAACACGTTGTAGAAATGTCAGTTCTTGCTTTTGATAGTAAAGAGAATGCTTATAATCTCCAAATGGTGGAATGAAAAGCTTTCAAAATATAGAGAATGAGCAGAAGAAATTAAAACCAGGTGGGGAAAGGGTGAGGCTCCCACTTTTCCTATCATTGTCTGCTACTGAAGTTGTCTTGGATATGATTTCCATCAGGTTACCGAGGGTGTGCTGATATTCCTATAGTCAATTACAAAAGGCATCCGTTTTATCCACTGCACAGTGTTAAATATAAAATAATATTATTCATTTCAATACCAGTATATTGACAGGTTCTAAGAGTGCCTTTATCTGAACCCCACCCAAAAAAAAATTGAGAACAAGATAATGAGAAGAGATCTACAATGAAACCACAGATTTGTACAAAAATACTAGTATATATGTATATAGAATCTTAAGGTTTACCAAACATTATATGTAAGTTATATTTTCTGAGTCTCAGAACAATCCTATTAAGATGACATTATCATCCCCATTTTATAGATGAGAAAATTGAGCCACACAGTGCCTGAGCAGGATTCAAACCCAAGTCTCCCTGACACCAAGTCTCCCTACTCATTCTTGGCATTAAAGGATATTTTCAAGGCCAATCTGGATGGCTGCTCTCCGAGGATGTTTGTAGAGGAGGTCCTGGTTGGACCAGATGACCTCTACAAATCCCTTCCAGCTCAGAAATTCTGGGGCTTCTGAAATTCCCAGCATTCCCAGCCTTGCCTTTAATTTGGCTAGGATCTTGAGGACTTCTTTGGTGGCATTTGGGGGAATAGGCCTAGAGTGGAGCTGCAGCCTTGGGCAAGATGCCATGACAATACCTCTCCAAGAAACACCTCTCCAGGAAAATGCAAAGGAATGACTTTTCCGTTTTCTGGAAGTTCAGATCCCTAGACCTTATTAGCTGTTAGGCTAAGGGGATGACAACATTGCATTCTGTTTGTCTTTATCTATAGGCTAGATCATGTTTAAAACCCAGAAGGAAAAAAAAAACTGTTACTTGACATCTGATTCCTTAACTACAGTTAGCTGTATGCCTATTTAATGCATTGTTTAGTCTCATGTTGGCTAACGCCACTTAACAGGGAGAGCCGGCATTCATTCTTGGCATGGCTGTCCCCTCTTGCTTTTTCACTGAACCCTAAATACCAAGAAAAACCCTTGACTTACTTTACTTTTGGCATGTTGCTTTATGCAATTGGCCTGAACCTTTGCACGGGGCCCTCTGCATTTGTCCTGAGATAATTAATGGCTTTGCAATATTTGATCAGCAGCAGCCACAGTTGCAGGGAGGAATTATGCAACTGGCAGAGACCACACAGTCTTCTAATGAAAACCTCTTGCATTAAATGCTCAGGCAATCTGTTTCAGGGCAGGAGAATCACATGGTGACCTCCAGAAGCAACATTCAAAAGACTGGAGTCTCACTTAATGGCCCATCCTGTGGAAGGCAATATAATCTAAGTGGAAAGTCAACCTGATCTGACCTCAGCAGATTCAGGTTCAAATTCCAGTTTAGCTACTTTCTGCCAAGTGTAACCTTATATAAATTACTCTATCTCTCTAGGCCTCAGTTGTCCCATTTGTAAAAGTGTAAATTTGGATTGAATCAAGAGCCCTTAAGCTGGAGACTTCCAAGTAATCTGCAGATAGATTTCAGGGGGTCTATAAACTTGGATGAGGGAGAGTCATTACTATACTTATAACAAAGTTATTTCTTTACTAATGTCTAACTGAAATTTAACATTTCTTTCAATTATGAGCTTAAAAAAATTCTGAGAGATGGCCTACAGACTGGATGATACCAACCGCCAGTGGGGTCTACGACAAACTCCCAAAGATTAAGTACCCCTAGACTAGATCACCTTTAAGTCCCCTATCAGCTCAAAATTCTATGTTCCTCCAATCCCTTCTGCATCTAAGTGGGACAGTAGGTAAAGTGCTAGGCTTGGAGTTAGGAAGATCTGAGTTTGAATACTACCTCAGACACTTACTAGTTATGAGTAAAGCCAGGCAAGTTCCTTAACTGTTCAGCCTTGGTTTCCCCATCAATAGAATGAGGATAGTAACACTTAACTTGCTCTAAGGGTCAAATGAGCTAAGATATGTAAAACACTCTGTTAAAGTTTAAAAAAAAAAACATGTGAGCTACTACCATGACTATTCTCACAGTGCTAAAAGGAACTTTAGAAATAATCTAGAACAACCCAATTATTTTACAAATGAGGAAACTGAGTCCCAAGGATGTTCACTCAAGGTCACATAATTATGGGCAGAGCTGAGACCAGTACCCTAGCAGTTTTCCTGACTTGTAAGCTATTTAGTCTTACCATGCTTGTTTCAGACTTGGGTAGAAAGTGTGAAAGGAAAGGAGGCATCTGCGCTGTGAGAAGTTCTCATATGAAATAGGATGGGCTTTTTTTATCAGTAGTGATGCTACAACATCAATACCCAGAAGCATTTGGAAAACCAGTGCACACAAATGTACATCATAGCATCAAGTCTCTTTCTGTCTCTGACTCTGTGTGTGTGTGTGTGTGTGTGTGTGTGTGTGTGTGTGTGTGTGTGTGTATCTCTGTCTCTCACTCTCCCCTCCTCAATCTGCCCTGGGTAAAGACCATTTCAATGGAGTCTCTCTTTCCCAGCTTCCATTTAAAGTCACTGTTCAGAATGTTATTACATATTCTATCACTCCTACTCTTGGATTGCTCTCTCCAATGTCAACTCAGCTCGAGCTGCTTTGGAATGACTTTATAGCACCGGGCTATTGGAAAATCTGAAGCAGGGTGATGAGTTATTGATTGGGCCAGTCACTTTTGCTGGAGTTTTCGGTGAACTCAAAAGTCAACACTGCCCCAGACCAAGAGGGATTTTTCACTCCATTTTCTGCAGAATTCCAGGACAATGGTGTACGAATCTCTCCTGAAAAACCTCTTCCCTGAAGTCTCCATGAAATGGAGTAGATTCTTTGAGTTTGAAGACTTCTCAGGCAGGATGATAGGTGCCTAAGAGCACAGGATCACAGATGTAGAGCTAGAAATGACCTCTAAGATGACCTAAGCTAAGCTTTGGTTTTACAATGTAAAAAAAAAATCAAGGACCAAAGAGGTAAAATTATTTATCCAAAGTCACACAGTTAATAAATAGCAGAGCCAGAATCCAAGGCTACTTCCTCTGACTCTGAATTCAAAATTCATTAAACTACAGCAGGCTGTATTCATTATCTTCTGGATTCCAGTGTCCCTTCTTTTAACTTTAAAAATATGTCCATCATGTAGCCAATTCTCATAAGTACCGGGACGATGTACCACATTCCCTGATGAAATCGACCTTTCATCCTTGACATATGATTGAGAAAGTCTGCACAAAGCCAACCCACAATCAGTTAGGTCCTAATATGCACAAAACTGGGGGAGGGAATGTATCTATTGGGAACCCTGGGTAATTTTGGGATAATCTGGAGTTTTCAAACTCCTCTCCCAAGAAATGCTTCCCTCCCCTTCAAAGGCATTTTTGAAATTTCACCTATCTCATTTTCCCCACTCACCTTCCAGTGGAAAATGAATGGGTTGGGTTAGACCCAAAGATTCCTTCCAGCTCTGACATCATCTGATTGTGGGATATTAGGGAGTATTGTTAGTCAGGCACCGATCACAAGCTGGACCATTATTGGTCCTGGAATGATCCCAAACTGATTCTGACAAATCAGAAGAATCATGGACAAGAAGTCATTTTGGTAACCTTTCCTTTAGAAAGGAAAAACTGTTCACACAGGTTATCTTAAATGATTTTGAGTAGTCTTCCACTTCCTTATTATCAAACTTGAGGATGTTTTTTTAGGTTGGCCAATAGATGAAATGGTTTGGGGCAGAGTCTTCTGACTAGAAATTTGAACATCTCTATCCAGTTATTTTAGTCATTCATTCTTTTACCAACTGGTTATTTTAGTCAGTCATTATCATTTATTAAGGGTTATTTTTGTCACTTGATCAACAAACATTTAATAAACACCTACTATTTACCAGACGCTGTGCTAGCTATTGAGGACACAAGGCAGAAACTCGCCATTTTGAAATGTCTATTTTAGCCTGTCCTTCTTTGTCTCAAAATCACTCAACTCATTTCTTTGTAAGTAAAATCAAAGTGTTGTCAATATAGGGTGGCGTAGTGTGGGACACTGGAGTGGGAATCAGGAAGATTGGGTTCAAATCCTACCTTAGACATTTATTAGATGGTTCTTCTTCTCTGATTTAAGCCATGACTTTGGACATCCCATTCCACTTCTCTGAGGTCCCTGCTATAAAGATAAAGAATTTAGAAAGATAGCATTATGTCAGAGCTACTAAGTCCTGATTCAGTCATGTGACAATTCAACAATTTATCTACCCTTTCGGTGTCTTGGTCAACTCGCTAAGGAGATAAATTGCAAATGAGTTGACATTTGCCTAAGTGGAGGAAATGTACTATCCAGGAGTTCCAGATACTAATGAAGGATTAGACCTAGACCATTCTCCCCACTGATATTATGAATAGGAATGATTGTACGAAGAGTTATAAGTAGTAGAAATGGAAATTATAATAATAATGAAAATGTCAATTATCTTGTTAATGTTTTCATCCATCTCCTCTACTTTCCCTCTTGAATACTTTGAAGCAATGAAGAAAGGACTGAGATATTTCTAATGAAATCTAAATGATCACGGATGTTTCCACAATGCTTTAAAGTCTGAAAACTGCTTCATAAGCATTATCTCATTTGGTCTTCATAGTAACCCTGTGAGGTAAATAGTACAGATATTATGCCCATTTTCTGAGGAGGAAACTGGGTTAAATGACTCATCTGTGGTCATAATACTAGTAAGAGTCCAAGGCAGGATTTGAACCCAGTTCCGCTTGCTTCCAAGTCCAGCATGCCTCATTCATGCAACCCTTGTTTCCAAAGTGTTTAGCTCATATTAACCTGAGTGGTATACATCTTTCATTTTACAGATTAGGAAACCGAGGCTCAAAGAGGTTGGAATTCTTTGCCCACAGTCAAGCATGACTGCTCATCCTCATCCCAAGTTTTCTGCCTCTGAGTTAAGCATATTTGCCCCAACTATATCAGTTCTTTCTCTTGGGAATCAAATGTTTACTCAGAAGTCTGAGTACAGGCCTATGATCTTACTACATCTTTCCTATTCCTACAAATTACTGGGTCACTTATGAGATAATTCTATTAACAAGAGCTTATTTTCTGTGATATTGATGTATAAGAGTTGTAGGGAGTCAAGTACTTAACTAATCCAGAAAAATTTGTTAAATTCTCACTATGTTCTAGGCACCATGCTTTCCATGATCCCTCTCAGTTGGGTCAGTTGCGTATGTGCGAGAGTATGTGCGTGTGTGTTGTCGTTGTTTTCAAAAACTAATTCTTTTGGAAAGCTTTCCTCATTTAGAAAATACCGTTAACTAGTTACTTCCTTCCAACTGGTCACCAACTTGAAACCACCAAAGATAAAGGCATCTTAACGTCTTGCCCCTGTGTCCCCTGCATTCCTGACGTACAAGTCAACAGGTCTTCCATGAAAAAGCTTAACTTTTCCTACGTATTTTGAGTTTTATGTTTCTTTCCATTAAAGTTTCCAGCCACTCATAGACATATTTAGTTTGGCAATGAGCAGCAGTGACTCATGGAATGAAGAAATTTGAAAGCAAAGCTACTGAAAATGGATCTAATTTCTGTGTGTGTGTGTGTGTGTGTGTGTGTGTGTGTGTGTGTGTGTGTAATTTGGGAGCCAGCAATTGATAATTTGTCTAATTTTTCTGGGTTTCATCAACTGAAGCCCTGCCAAGTATTTGTGCTGTATGGATAGCTTTGTTATTCCTGAAACATATAATGAACTTCAGCTATGACTCTATTGAATACAGTCAAAATGTAAGACCAAGGTTGGCTCCTTTTCTCATTGTTTTTGGCTGAGACCCCTCAATCAATGGGTATCAGTGCAAAAACAAGATCATATTGAAACCATTTTCTGCATGTTCCTTCCTATGGATCCAACCTTTTCACTTTCGAATTTTCCAAGCCGGAACAAATGGCCCCAATTAAAGGGATGACTCCATCTTGGATGGAGAGGGTGCCCAAAGTGGAACAGGCTTGGTAGGGAGGTGGTAGCTTCCCCACTGGAGACTTGTTGGAGATATGATGGAGGAGAAGGAACTCCTGGAGGGCTGGGTGGGATTGTGTGACTTGAGAGAACCCTTCCAATGTTGAGATATTTACATTTGCCAATTAATTGCATTCTCCTTTATTATTTCTCTCTGAAGTTTGTGCAGGTATGTTTTTGGCTAGGGTAGCCATCATTCCCAAGGGATTCCAACATGTTCTAGTAATTCTTGCTTCCTCCTATTGAGCATATACTTAAATATAAAGATGAAATTTATGATGGGGTCATCTAATAGAGCTCATTCAGCCTTCCCTTGATATATAGTAAGACCATTGGTCCCAAGTACACACACACACACACACACAAATTGAAAAATACATTAATACTCTAAATCAATCAACAAGTATTTATCAAGTGCTTACTTTCTGTCAGGCACTGTGGTAAGCTCTGGGAATCCAAAGAAAGGCAAAAGATATAGTCCCTGTCCTCAAGGACCTCACATTCTAATGAGGTACTTAGGAGAACTTTATGTATAATTATGGAAATTTCCAATCTCAAAAAGGGTAAGATTGAGAGAATCAGAGACTCCTGAAGCACATGGCCAATAGGGAAAAACCTAGGACTGACCTCTAAGTCAGGGGCACATCATCTACTACCTGAAAGTCATCTGGTATGGCTTGGTCTGTGCCATCCTTAGTTCAGCTCTTAAACAACAAAAAACTAGAGGAGTTCATCTCTTAGGAGAGACTAGGCTCCACTGGCTACAGAAATATTTTTCTGGCCAATAAGTTAGCTTTGATTTATGATGGGAAAGTTTGGTTTTATAATCAAAGCAACAGATTCTTCATGCTCCAAGAAGTACAGAAAGCAAACACTATGTGGCATGCAGAGAAGTGTAGTCATTTGAGAAATACTGGGGGCCAAAAGGTACCCGTTGATTGGCTTGGGTTAGATTTCTCCTCTCTGAACCATAATTATTAAATCTTGTACCCAGGGCTGGAAACAAACAATAGTCCTGGGTCAAGCAATTGATAGAGTGAGAGAGACCATAAGGAGAAACCATAGACTTTGGGATAGAAGTTTTTGTGTGGGGAGAGACCCTGTCCTACTGATGACAGAGACTTGGGGCCAGTAATGTCATGTCACTTGTCTGAGCATCAGTTTCTAGAACTGTAAGATGAGAAGCCTGGCCACCCTACATGACTTCCAAGGTATCTTCCATTCGTCTTTGACTTTGTTGACGACTACACAGGGCCAGAGGATGCTCTAGTGAAGGAAGAGAATGGGGAGGATTCCACTTAGAGCTAGACTTTGCCATTGCTGTAGGATGTGGCTACCAGCAAATGGAGGGTGGGGGAGAAGGAGGATTTGAGAAGCTCAGCATCTGGTAGCTTCTTATTTTAACTCATAATTCTTGCTAACTACCAAGACAGTTAGTAGAGACAGCTTGTACAGTGAGTTCAAATTCACCTCACTTACTAGCAGTGGTAACCACTCTGAGCAAGTTACTTGCTGTCAGTCTGCCTGTTTCCTCTTTTGTAAACTGGAATCATTATAGCATCTACTCACAGAGTTGTTCTAAGGATTCAATTAGATGATATGTAAGGTTGTGCAAACTCAAAGATGTTGTATAAATGCTAGTTATTGCTTTAATTTTTATTGCTACTTATTAAGTGCTAACCTCACTCAGTTACCTGCTAAAAGAGTATAAGGGCTGGATGAGAGCTCCGTTCACCCCACCTTGGTTACAGATAAGCTTTTGACCCAAGCTTTGAATAAGCAAATTCTACCCAACCAGCAATTCATGTGCTGACTCTACTGGGCAAAAGGCTTTTTATTTCCTCTCTTTAGTCCTGATTTTCCTTGGAAGTAAGATTCAACTGCTCCAAGGATAACCCCATCGCCTGACCTTCTGTGAACTGGAAACACTAATTGCTGTGGCTGCAATTTCCACACCAGTGGTTGGGCCAGGACCTCAACTTCAGCTCTTAGGATCTTGCCAGGGTTTTTTCCTTCTCCTTTCCCCCCCACAAGCCCCCACTAGTGACGGCCAAAGAATAACACTTTAAAAAAAGAAAGAATTATTTATCTTCACAATAAGTAGATGAATTTGTTTCCCATTCCTAATCCAATGACTTCCCTGGTCATTTTTATCAGGATTCTAATGTTGTTTCTTGTCATCCCAATCTGACAAAAATTATCCAAAGTTTGACTTGGGAGAAGAACTGAAGAAATAGTCCAGAGAAGCTCAAGGAGGGTTTCAGTCAGTAGTCTGCAGGCTGTAATAAGCCAAAAGTTCAAGCAGAGACTCTTTGGGAAAATCTACCCTGGAACAAAAATGACATACTCTAGCAAATCTACTTGGTCATCTGTGGTCATAGAAACAACCCTAGACACTATACTATAGGCACCGAGGATACGGTGATCACATGATAATCAATCAATTGATCAACAAGTTTATTGAGTACCTATTATGTTCCATAAGCACTGCAGGGGACTCAAGATACAAAGACTTGAATGAGATAATCCCTGCCCTGAAGGAGCTTATGTTTTGGGAAAATAACATGTCTTTAAGTATTCAAACTATTGTTCTACCCCCCCAGTGGTTAGAAAGTCTTTTTGGGACCATCTTCTCTTCCATAAAGATATATTCCATAGGAGGTTTGGGGAGAAAATAATTGTGTCTGAGAATTAAGGGAGTTGAATTATAGGAAGGAAGGAAGGAAGGAAGGAAGGAAAGGAGGGAGGAGGGGAGGAAGGAATGAGGGAGGGAAGAAAATAAGCATTTATTAAGCAGCCCAGGCACCATGCTAAGCTCTAGAAATACGAGGAAGGGGAAAGATAGTCCTTACTCTTGAAGAATTTATAATCTTACAGAAACATATTAGAGTTACTGTTAACTGTAATAGAAAAGATATGGACCTTTAGCCCGGCATCCTCAAGTCAGAGTCCTTTGAAAAATGCTTCCTTACTCCATTACCTATTCTCCTCACATGCCAATGCGGGTATGGCTCATCCAGAACCTTCTCCATTACACAAAAAGAACATAGAACTTGGAGATCTTGCATTTAATCAGAAGTCCCCCTGACCTGTAGAAGTCAATTCATATCTTAATGCTTCACTTGCCTCCTCAATGTTTGGGACTAGATCATCTCTAAGGTCCCTTCAAGCTTCAAAATTCTATTTTCCTTCTCCTTCACTATATGGTAAAGTGAAAAGACAACTGGACTTAAGGGTCAAAAGACGTATTTGAGTCCTGCATTTGTCATATGCCTGCTCTTGGATTCGGGCAAGTCGCTTAACTTTTCTGAGCTTCTGTTTCCTTATCATTAAAATGGGGATAATCACATAATAAGGACCCCTGATTTCACACGGTTATTATGAGGAAAGTACTTTGTAAGTAATTTTTTATCATGAATGGGTTACGATAATTAACATCATCACCAAAGAAATCGTTCTGCAGCTGGCAGGATGGTGAGGCTGCCCCTCACATGGAGCATGGAGGAATCATTGGTGTGGCTCAAGGGTAGGAGATGGGACATCTCTAGCCTCTTCCTCTCTTCCCACCCCAGATCTTTCCAAGATAAACTTGATTTCCTTCCAGGAAGGGAAACAAGAAGTTTTGGCCAGAAGCATGACTCCCCTGCCCTCCTTGGTGGGGGAGGACAGGGAAGGGGGTACCAGATGAGATTTACAATTCTCTGCTCCCTTGACTGCTCTTAGTTGTTGCCATTTAGTTTCTGGGTTCAAGCTAAACTTCTAAATACTGTTCATTAATTAGGGAGAAAGAAGGCCTCAAGGTTTATATCCAAGGCTTAACTTTCTTCCCATCAAAGGCCAGTGCCACAACAAACACACATAACACTTACCCAGGAGCCCATTTATCCAAGTAAATAACAAAACAGACATCAAAGAAAGTATGCATGGGAGAAGATATATCAGACAATACCAAGTGAAGGAGCTTTCCCATTGGGTGTGAGGGAACTCAGTGCAACTTGGAGGGGGAGGGGAAAAGAGAAACAGAGACAGAGACAGAGAGATAGAGACAGAGGGAAACAGAGAGAGAGTCCCAGATCTCACCCAAGGAGACCCTGAAGTCTCTAGCATAGCAAGCTATGTCCAATGCAAAGGAGAAAGTCTTGAATTATCTGATAGTGTCAAGACCAAACCATCTAACTTAGGGGTGGGGAACCTCCAGCCTCAAAGGCCACATGTGGTCTTCTAGATCCTTGGGTGCAGCCTTTTGACTGAGTCCAGGTTTTACAGAACAAATTCTTTTATTAAGGGGATTTGTTCTGTGAAATCTGAATTCAGTCAAAGGACTGCTCTTGAGGACCTAAAGGGCCACATATGACCTCCAAGTTGCAGGTTCCCCACTCCTGATCTAACTGAATATATTGGGAATAAGTGGGTGTGATTTGGTTTAGCATAAATGTTCCTACTCAACCACTACAAAGTCACAGATAATTATAGAACCTATATAAATGATATAACCTGAATCTTAGAATGTCTGTAAACAGGTAGAAGACAATCTGGATAAAGTGCAGACAAATCTGAGTTAGGAAGATATCAACATTCCAAGGAAGTTGAAAGTAATGAATGAAGAGCTCTGGAGCCAAAGGAATTCCTGGGGAAATTGAGGTACATGGAATATGATCTTTTCAGTTGGAAGCTGTCTAAGATATCTAAGCCAAGCTCCCATGAGTTAGATCATGAGATCCTAGTTCTAAAGCTGGAAAGAATCTCAGAGACCATCTAATCATCCCTTCATTTTACCGATGAGGAAACTGAGGCCCCAAGGAGTTAAGTGATTAATCAAATCACAAACCTAAAGCTATAAGGGACCCTAAAGGCTATCTAGCCCAGGGGTTCTCAAAGTATGGTCCAAGGATCCCTCAGGGTTCCCAAGACCCCATTGGGGGTTCATGAGGTCAAAATTATTTTCATAATAATATTAAAACTTACATTTTTGATAGATAAAATATCGATAGATGTAACCCACATAGGTAAAAGCTCTTCATCATCCTCAATAATTTTTAAGAGTATAAAGGGATGCAGAGACCAAAAAATTTTAGAATCACTAATCTAATCCAACACCCCCATTTTACAGAGGAGGAAACCAAGGCCAAAGTCCTACCAGTCATAAGAATCAAAGAGGAGATTTGGACCCAGGTTTTTCTGACACTGTGACCAGCTTTCTCTCTACTAGAAAGCCATGCTGCCTTGACAATGTCCTTCCTAACATACTACAACAAGGCCTGAACTGGGTCTACTGGCCTGGATCCTGGATAGAATAAAGGTCTGGAAAAAATTTCCCTTCAAGGAAAAAATCTTCTAAATTCTACTTCTTGCCCCATCTTCCTTATCATATTAGATTCCACCAGAATGGGACAACAGCAAATATTGTTGGTTTTTTCCATCTTTTAACATAAGGATGCTGGGAGGGACCTTTTAAAATTGTGGAGGGGCAGGGGACCAGAGGCATCTAAAAATTATTTTGGTGCCAATATCTCCCTCTGAAAATGTTAGACACCTAAACTTACAGCATCGAGTTCTGATCCAGGATTTTGGAATGAGCCCAAATGAAGGAATGCTAGACACAGGCCAGGTCAGGAGGCATTTTAGAGTGGACAGCAGCAGATGTTGGGAATTTCAGACTTCTCTTTTGCCTAGAGCTCAGGTGCCCCATTTGGGAGATGCAGCTCTGCCCAGAGCTGGGCCACAAATGCTGTTTTCTGGGTCACAGCAGCCTTCACCAGACTGATATCACATGACTGAGGATAGTCCCAGCCATGGCCACATTCTGCCACGTGTTGATGAAGAGAAAAGGGTTGATTGGCTCTTTGGTGGACACATGACCTTTAGAAGGCCATGAACATGTAGGGAATTCACTACTGAGAAATAAACCAAACCATTGGTATGAGTTACAACCCTATTAGCTACTCTTTGGTTGCCAAATTAACACTTAGCAGAAGACTAAAGTTAATTAAAAAGAGGGGATTAAATGCAGACAAAATATTGTTAGAAACTCTTTTCCCCTTCAAAAGTGATCTGTCAGTTTCCCCTTCCCAAAGAATAATGTTTGACATTTCCACACACATAACTTATTCTTAGTTGATCATTGAGTGAGATAAGTGATAGCAAGTTTATCCACATTTTATAGATGAGGATACTGAGGCTCTGACTTTCCCCTGGTCACATGGTTAATAAGTGACAGAGGCCAGAATTCAAATCTATGTTCTTCCTGTTTCCATGTACTGTGCTTTTCCCACAACATCCATCGGTCAACCAATTAACAAGTATTTAGTAAGTACCTACTATGTGCCAGAGATTTTGCAAGAAGTTTACATTCTTCCAGGACAACCGTATGAATATATACAGTTATATACAGAACAGATGCAAGATAAATTCAAGTTAAGCTTAAGCCTTCCCTCTCCTTTTGAGATTAGAATTTGGTGTTGCCTTAGAAACCTTTGCCTAATGTCTCCCTGCTTTTTAGAAGCACTAACAGAACTGGACCTAGTAATGTTGGCACCTTGAGTAAGCACACTCTGATTAACTTTTGAATTCCAAGATGGAAACTAATATAAGAAGTTATTCAGATACATTTACTTCATGAGATTCTTTACTCCAGTAACTTCTAGCTCCTCTCCCATTATTAATCAGCATGGATCATTCCATTCCTCTTTAGGCAACCTGGTGGACCTCAGCTCCCGGGCCTCATTATTTTAGTGCCAAATTTAGTGTGGACACACCATTGGCATCAGCCACTGAAGTTCAGAATTCTGGAGCTCAAGAGATCTGCCAGCCCCCCCCTCCCCTGTCATTGGGGTCAGAGGCATGCACCATCATGTCTATCTCTCCTTTCTTCCCAGAAAGCAGTGGTCAGGAAATGTCACTGCTGAGAGCTACTAGTTTGTGATACATACAAGGCAGGGGCCCTCTTCCATCCAAGTCTTCACTTGGGAGTTTTGGCCAAGTGAGATCTCAGTCCTCTAGGTCAGGTGAAGTTAGTTCCTTCCTTGTCTTCTGCTGGTGTCCACGACTCATTTCAACCAAGGCCAGAAAAAAACAACCTCCCATCTTAAAAGGTTGGTTCATTCTGAGACAACGGGTGGTAGGCTGAGTATGAGGATCATGGCCAGTCTACACATGATGCCTGATAGGGTGAGGAAGAAGGGAGGCAAGCAAGTTCATGTTTTACTCCCTTGTTGGACACCTTGTAGTTTCACTGCTAAAGATTCTGCAGAATCATACATGGTTCCCCATATCTGGCCTTTGCCTCCATACTACAGAGCATAGGGCTAACCATGTCATTCTCCTGTTCAAGAAATTGTTATGGCTCCCTGTTGCCCCTAAGATAAAATACAAATACTTTTCTTTGGCATTTAAACCTCTTGACTTTAATCAGTCTTTCTAGGCTAATTAGACATTAACCAAATATACTATTTCCTGTATTTGGAATTTTATCCCCCATCTCTGAGCCTTTACCCAAGCTGTGTCCCCTCTCTGGAAGACTCTCCCTCTTTTCTCTGTATCTTGAAATCCCTAATTCCTTTAAAGGCTTTCGCCAAGTTCTGCTTCCTACAAGGTCTCAGGCCCACAGTAAATAAAAGAGCCCGAATTTGAACTCAGACACTTTGATTCCAAATCATGTCCTTCCCATTGTACCACACTGCCTATCATCATAGACAATCCACTCAATTATTCTCTGACTCAGTTTCCTCATCTGTAAAAAAACAAGTTAGTCTGTCTTTTCTAACTCCCCTAGTTATTGATCTGTAGCCCCAAAGTTACTTTGTATTCATCATCTATCTTGTACTTGTTTTTTCTGTCTACATGTTGTTATGTGTCTCATACCACCCCAGCAAAAAATAAGCTCATTGAGAATAGATGTTCCATTCTTTTTAATCTTCATATTCCCAACACTTCTATCTAGTGTGCATCTGACACATGCTGACTGTGTGATCCTAGACAAGTCACTCTCGGTACTCTAGTTCAGAAAATTTGTTGAACTACATTAGTAGAAGGAGTTTCCTTTTCTAGGAGTTCCCCAGACCAAGGAGATCGCAGACTCAATCCCCAGCTTCCAGCAAAATGTAGCGTACACAGCAAGTCCTAAAGAAAGATGTGTGGAATTAAAATTGAATTCATCAAAGCCGCAAGTGGAGGCTCTGGGGGGTAGCACAGAGATCAGCCCTTTCTTCCTCCCTCCCCCCTAGGCCTTTTCAGTGTCCTCTCATGATTTCAGTGTACAGTGTAATAAAATACTCAAAGGCCCCTTAGCCTCTCAGGGGAAGAGTGATTTTCTGATCCCAAGTTCACTGGATATTTCTGGAAAAATACTAACAGGAGTTTGGAAAGACCAGGGCCTTAACACATAAAGAAATATATTGAATATTTTTTAAAGATATAAAATTCTTAGAACTGCTGGACAGGTTTCTGTGTGTGACCTCTCTCTTCCAAGTGGTAGTTGCTCAACAGCCCGACTTCCAACCGAAGGCTGACATAATCTTGTTGTGCAACCCTGATCCATAGCAATGTCACTTTGGAAATTGCCCTCTCTGTGCATTTGTCTAAGGGGGGAAAACCCAACCCAGCAGCTTTAGGTCGTGAGTTGAAAAAGCAACAGTGTCCAGAACTATTGCCGCGAAACCCGAGCCCTCCCTCCGCCAAAAAGGCAAAACAAATTTGGGTCTTGGGGAAAACGAGAATATCAGGACTGGCGCTTTGCTCTTTAATCAGAACCCAGGAACGACACTGTGGGTGGCCATGGCCCTCCCTCCCTCCTCCTGTTCTTTCCCTCACCCCCATCCCACCCCTGTGCCATCTCCTGTAGTTTCCCCAGAGTGCTTCAGCAGAGAGAGTGGAAGGGGTGAGTAGGGAGGACTGATTCCATGCTCTTTCTACCCAAGACTTCTCTACTGAGAACTGCAACGATGAGGAACCCCAGGGATGGGACACCTGGTAGCAAAGGAGAAGACTGAAACACTGAGCTCAGTGCCTTAAGCCCCTAGACTGGTTTTTAAAAAAAAAATATCAAATCACAAAGTCTTTTTCTTTTTTCTCCTTTCTCTTTTTTCTTTTTTTTTTGATATCAGTTGGTCTGGATCCCACCCAGCGGTCTGAAGATTAAAGGCTATACGTCACATTCTAATCTTCTGACTCACTCAATCCCCATTGGATTACTTGTCTGGTCCTATCTGAAATAGGAAACAGGATCTGAAAAAAAAATGAGCCTTCCCCCACTTTTGTTCCTAAACAGCCCATCCCAAAGTTCTCTCGGGACTTGGTGAAGGGCAGTTGAGGTCTGTCTTCACCAAGGGCAGAGCAGGATGATGAAAAGAGCTCTGGATTTAGAGTAAGAGGGCTTGGGGATAGAGGAAAGCTCCGTTGATTACTACTTGTGTGGCCTTGAGTAAGTCACTTCCCCTCTCTGGGCCTCAGTTTCCTCATCTGTAAAATGGGGGGGGGGGGTGTAGACTAACTTTATGGGCAACCAAGTTGCCAAGCCTGGAGTCAGTCATCTTCCTGAGTTCGAATCCAGCCTTAGACACTTCACTAGTTGTGTGACCCTAGGCAACTCACTTTACTCTGCCTCGATTTCCTCATCTGTAAAATGAGCTGGAGAAGAAAATAGCAAACTATTCCAGTATCTTTGCCAAGAAAACCCCAAATGGGGTCAAAGAGAGTAGGACATGACTGAAACAACTGAACAACCCGATGATATTGTAAAACTATTCCAGCCCTAAAAAGACTCAGGAGAGAAGTTCTTGTCTTGATCTTGTCACTATTTAGTGGTGATCAAACTTCAAAATTCTCATAGTGTCAGAGGCTTAGACTTCCAATGCAATCTAGTGCAATCTCCTCAATTTACAGATGAGGAAACTGAGTCCCAGAGAAGGAGAAATGCCTTACTTGGGTCTTAGACACAGTAAATGGAAGAGCCTGAATTTGAACTCAGATGCTCTCATTCTAAATCAAGTTCTTTCCATTGTACCACACTGCTCATGACCATAGAATCAACTATTCTCAGACTCAGTTTCCTTATCTGTAAAAAAGCAAGTTGGTCTGCAAGATCTGTAAGGTTTCTTCTAGCTGTGGATCCTATAATCCTAAAGGTCTCTATATAGTCTCTACTTGGTGACCTATTGAAAAGTCCCCCATGGTCATCTGGATGATGGTTGAGTTTTATCTTTTCCTTCCTTGCTAGTAATCAGCTTTCAATCAAACAAAAGAATAACCTTGGGCATGCCTAGATCTCATGCCATAGTTTATATTCATAAGATAGGGAGAAGAAAGAGAAGATAATTGTTCTTCATTTGAATCCAATGCCCTCCCTCCCTTCCCCCTTAACACTTGGTGACCACATTGGCTGATGCCAAGAGTCAGAAATGATGTTGTCTGAACATCCTGAACTACTGTTTTCACCTTTCTTTTTATCCCCAGAGCTTAGAACAGTTTCTGGCATAGTACATACTTAACATACACTTGTTGACTTCTTGAATTCTTCATTCCAGTCAGGACCCAGATACCCAGAGCCTGAAATTCTGTCTTTGCAGCATGTGCATTTGTGTCATGTGTCTTTTCTCTCACTGATATAGGGTTAAAATCTTCTAGGGTCAACTCTTTGGAGTTAAGTGGCCTTCTTTGAAACAGAATGACTTCAATTCCCATGGCAACCACTAGGGAGTGTCCTTTTGGGTAGCATTCTTCCAGTAATTGAACTATCAATATCATGGGCCCCATGATAGGCATTTTTGTTAGAGTTCGAATAAGGTCATAAAAGAGAAGGAGAGGGGGGTCCATGCAAATAATTGGATTTCTTGGGTTTGCATGTGTCTGGCCTGTCTCCTTCCAAAGCTGTCAGAAGGTGTTCTAAATTACCCTTGGACTGGGTTTAGGATGGAGTAAAACTTTCCTTAGAATCCATAAGGGAGCCAGAGAAAGTCCCATGCCAAGGACCCGAATCAGTCTTTGATTCTGTCTACTAGCAAGTGCTTCTCATCACTGAGCTAAGTGATTTCATACATGCCAGTCACTCAGGTTGAAAACAACAGTTTCTGGGGAAACATCTATACAGAGGAGTTGAATACAGTGGAGACACAATGAGATTATGAGCCAGGCTCCTCATTTCAGGAACCTGGCCCAGCTGCCATCCCAAGGGTGAATACTGAGCAGGACAATGCTCTTTTCTGTGGTCATCTGTCAAATGTATCTGTTATAGTAGTTTCACAAAGATGGTGTAAGAATGGAGTGAGATAACATGATGTGAAACGGTTTCAGTCACTTGAAAGAAAGGAACTGTGTTTGTTCATCCATGGTCTTTTTTTCTTTTCTCTTTTTCCAGATTTATTAATGTATTTGTTTTATATTTTCAACAATAATTTCCATAAGTTTTATATTTTCTCCTTCTCCCTCCCCCCTCCCTCCCCAAGACAGCATGCAATCATATGATGGACTCTACATATACATTTTCACATTCATGGTGGTTTATTTTCTTATTGTTAATGTAAGACCTCACTAAATGAGGGAGGCCCATTTTGAATAAGAGAAATGTCTAGAGAAGAGATTTTTTAGAAAAAGAAATATAGTTGCATAATTTTCATATGATACAGTAATAATTACTGATATTTCTGTAATGCTTTAAAATTAGTTTTACATATATTAACAGAAAGCTCTATGGTACAAGGGAAAAGATGGTTTTAGAATGAAAGGTCTTATTAGAAGTCTCTTTTCTTCTCTTGATCTAAGTTTTCTCACCTGCCAAGGATGCTTCCAGGTGTAGACATATGATCCTGTGACCTCTTTTGAGACTTACTTCCCCCTGGTTAGGTAGATACTAGAGGTACTATTAGGCCCATTTTAAAGATGAGGAAACTGAGGCCCATGAAGGTTAAGTGACTTGTTTATGGCCACGTAGTTTGCAAGTGTCAGAGGTAGAATTGGAAGTCAGGTCTTCCTCCAGCTAGGATCATAAACCTGAAGTTGGAAGTGACAGAGAGAAGCTGCTGGTAACTTGCCCAAAATCACAGAGGGAAGTGACTGAGTTTAATGACTGGATTAATAAAGTGTTGCCTAGTAAAAGATATGTCATAGCTCTAACATGACATGGTTTGTGTTCAAGCAAGTCCTTAGGAGGACTAGTTAAAAATACATGAAGGATTTGAAATGAATACGTTAGCTGTCTGGATAGAAATGCAAACTCCTAAAGAGTTTTCTCTGAGATAGTTTAAACATTGCCCTTGTGGATCCTTTTTTTTTTTAACTATTGCTCTTTTAAAAAATTGTAAACTTTGTGAGTGGGGACCATATCCCCTTAAACATCTTTGAGGCAGAGGCTGAATCTTTTCTTTATATTTCCCTTTGTGGCTAATACAATGCCAATCAACTACATCTCCAGTCCACTAGAAATATATTAAGAGCCTACTACGTGCAAGGCCTGCATTTTGGCTCTTCTAATCTTGACCTGTGTTGACCTGGATGCAACACCTGTCTGTCCTTGGGAGATCTGGGTTCAAGGACTACCTCTAACATAATAGCTGTGTGAGCCTGGGCAAATAAATCCCTTTATTTTCCATCACTATGGCAACTCTCCATGACCCTGTGTTACAGAGCAGATGGTGATCTGTATTGGTAGAGAGAGTTTTCTTCCTGGGAGTCCTCTGTACCTATACAAACACAGGTCTAGACATCCCCATCCCCTCCAGAAAGATTGGCCAAGGTAAGGTACTAGGTGCTAAGGATACAAAGACATTCCAGAAATCTATGTGTTTGTCTTCAAGGAGCTCTCAGTTTACTGGATGAGAGGATATGAGCGCATATGTGATTGTTTGTGGTCCTTGGTTACCTAATCAGCTCTTCATAAATGCTTGATTGACTGGTTAATTAGTAGAAAAAGGAATGAGCCTTTTCCCTTGGGTGAGCAGCCTAATATCTTTTCAATTCTGAGCATAGATTCACAAGAACATGTATGGAGCTAATCTACAAGAACAAATTACTAAAATTATTGTAGGTATGATTCTAAACACCTACTGACACCTCACTAATGGGGGACTGAAGGGTGGAAATCACTTTAAAAAAAACTAAATGCCTAGCCTTTCTTCTTGCCAGTCTCACATCCTGTTTTTCCTTCCCTCCTTTCCTCCTTTCTCTCTCTTCTTCCTCCCTCTGCCTTCTTTCTCTCCCATTTCTGTCTCCCTGACTTCTCTCCCTTTCCTTTTCCTTCCTCATCTCCATGTCCTTCTTCCCTTCCTTTTCTCCCTTTATTCCTTCCTTCCTATATTTTTCTCACTTTTCTCTCCCTTTCCTCTCTCCCGACCTCCTCCCCTTCCTTTTCTCTCTTCTCTTTCTCCCTTTTCTCCCTGTCACCTCTCTCCCTCCCTCCATTCCCTCATCTCGTGTGCTTCTGAATCTTCCTTTTCCTCTCCTTTTCTTTCTTCCCCTCTCCTTTCTCTATCCCCACCAGAGCCTCATTTTATGACTCATGCCTTAGACTATTAAAATGGAAACAGCTTTCATCATTTCCTCAGCATTATCCCTTCAAATGATTGCTTAAGGAGGATCAGCCTGGAGAAACAGGGCCAAGTTTGCAATGGGGAAAGGTGGCTATGTATCCTTTGAGAGGGGGAGAGGAAGGATCTAAGGAAAGAAGGGAATTCCTATCAATAGTACCTTCTGGAGTTCATGCTTGAAAATTCTGCTCTGTTGGGGGTTTTGATACTGCAGGGAAGTTTAAATTAAGAAGCTGTCTTCAGAGAATCATAGAGCTCAGGGGGCTTTAGAGATGATCTGTTCCAACCCCCTCCTCCTGAAAAGGAGGAAAATGAAAGCCTAAAGGGGAAAGTGATTTGCTTACAGTCACATACCTACCTAATAAGCATCTTAATTACCAGCGTGACCAGGGGCAAGTGACTGTGTCTCTCTCAAGAGCTCAGTTTCCTCCTCAGTGAAATAAGGAGGCTGGCTGGACTAGATCATCTCTAAGATCCTCTCCCAGTTCCAAATCTATTATTCTATGGTCTGTCTGGGCCTCAGTTTTGTCACCGGTAAAGTAGTGGCTAGCATTTTTATAGCACTTGAAGGTTGGCAAAGTGCTTTGCAAATTTTTCTCATTTGATTCTCATAACAACCCTAGGAGGGGGGTGCTATTATCATCCCTGTTTTACAGATGAGGAAACTGAGGCTAGTTAAGTGACTTGCCCATGGTCAGGTAGCTAGTAAGTGTCTGAGGCAAGTTTTGAACTTGGGTCTTCCATGTCTCCAAGTGTAACATTTACCCATGTAACCAAAGGACATATCTCTCCTCACCTAGATCATTGTAATAACTCCCTAATGCATCTCCTTATTTCCCATCTCTCTGCTCTATAATCCATCCTCCTCATAGCTGATCTGGCAATCAAAGACAGTATGGTTTAGTAAAAAGAACCTGAGTCAGAAGACCAGGGTTCAGATTCCACCTCCAGTGTTTACTACCTATATGGCCTTGGACCCTGTAAACCCCCAGTTTCCTCATTTGTGAAATGGGGTTGCACTAGAGGACCTCAGAGGTCCTTCCTAGATCTAGGATTCTGTAACTGACATGGCCTTCAGTTTTCTCATCTGTAAAATGACAGGGGAGGGATGAACAAGTAAAGCCCTGAGATCTTTTACTTCCAAATGAGCCTGCCTCTTTTCTCAGAAGCCTTAGGCCAGATTCTTAGGCTCAAGGTCTAGGGTTGGTCAGAAAAGTGAAGAGTCCCCCAGGCCTGTATCTCTAACCCTTGGCTTCCAGGGAAAGATTCAGAAACAACTGATTTAATTAAAATTGTTTTTTTCACATTGAAGTCAGATTTTCACAGGTTTTCACAGGTGTTTCTACCCCAGCACATTCTTTTTTTCAGGCAAGGTGGGAGCTGCTTTCCAAAAGAGATCTCTATCCTTAATTACTTTTCCACTTTGATGATCTTCAAGGCCAAATTGCTCTGACAAGTCCCAACGCCCCAATCTCTTTATATTAGCCCTGCTCAGGCTCTCTCCTTCTGAGTGAGAGTTCCCCAGGGAGTTCTTTCTGAAGGCTTATTCTAGGCATCAGCTCTCTTCCTAGTCATGACGACCTGACATTCCTATATCGCTCTAGAATTTGCCAAGTGCTTTGTGAAAAATGGAGAGGAGTAGTGGATCTCTACAGAGCTAACCAGGAAGACCCGGGTTCAAGTCTACTTCTTATACATACTGACTTTATGAGGCACTCTCTGAGTCCTAGGCAAAGAAGGTGCTGACTTGCATTAATTAGTAGAAGGAATTCTCTATGCCAGTGAAATCATAGGTCTCATCTTTATCCTCTAATAGGCCATTTCATCTGCATCTCAAGGCAATCATGGGAGATAAGTACCCTCAGGTAATGAATCAAGGTATAATAAACGTAAAATGCCTACTCCATAGTTTCCCCAAATGGCTTCTGTTTAGGTGAGGCTTAAGTATCAGCTGCTCAGGAGAATATGACAGTTATCATTTAAGTCTTTCTGTCAGTGTAACCTTATGAGTCTTTGCATTAATCATTTCTTCTGAAAGTAGGAAATAAATACCTGTCCCATACCTGATTCAAATTCTACATTGAGTATCCTTCTTCTCCCCACTTTGCAGAGACCTTGGACATGAACCTAAAACTAAACTTTAATAAAAACATTGCTGGAATGCTAAGGTAGAGGCATGAAAAGCCAAAGGAAGTGAGAAAAGGGAATGATGTCACTCGCTAGAAGCTGGGCTTGCATTTATATTGCACTTTAAGGTTTGCAAAGTTTACAAATATTATCAACTTTTATTTTCATGGCAACCCTGGGAGGTAGCTGTTGTTATTACCCCTCTTTAACAGATTGCTTATCTCAAGTGAATCAGACAGAGGTTAAGTGACTTGCCCAGAAGTTACACAGGTAGGAAATATCCAAAGCTAGATTGGAACTCAGGTCTTCCTGACTACACTTTAAATAATATTGAATATTCCCATAGGTAAAGTGGAACTGGGAAGTCATTCCAGGGAGGGAGACCTACACAAAGGGTGGGGAGAGGATAAGAGGGGAGGGTGGCATGAGTCAGACGACTGGTTTGAAAGAAGGAAAGAAAGAAACAGAAATGAGAAGAGTCTTACTTATCTGGATCTTGAATAATTTGGAGATTACAGAGCATCTTCCCAAGCTCCCATTTCTTTCTCTGTTACTGAGATCTCTTTTCTAAGCAAGTTCTGCCACCTATTTTTCTTTTTTTCCATGTGTTTCTGGAATGCATACTATATAACAGAGCTTCCGGAGCATTACCACTGATATTATGCCCCTGAGGGGTCCAGACAGGGCTAGAACCTGAATCTGAGAGAGAGAGAGAGAGAGAGAGAGAGAGAGACAGAGACAGAGAAAGAGATAAGGAAGGAAGGAAGGAAGGAAGGAAGGCTGGCTCATTGGATCCAGTTCTGTTTTCTGTGGCACAGAAAATAGCTACCATCCTCTTCAAATTGAAGGGATAACAATGGTCCTCAAGAGCAAGGAGCAGGGTGCAACCTAGTTGCATGGTGGATAGCACAACCTGAGTTCAAATGTGATCTCAGACATTTACTAGCCATGTGATGCTGGGCAAATCCTTTAACCCTGACTGTCTCCACACACACAATTCCTTCTAACTAATTAACTAATGTTATGACTGGCAGCATGATATCACAAATAGCGGAGTCAGGAAGACCTAGGTTCAAATCCTGCCTCTGACATGTACTGGCTAAGTGACCCTGGGCAGGTCACTTAACTTCTCAGTGTCTTGGGCAGTTCTAATACTAAAAATTACAGGATTACCCATCTGAATTGGGGGAGGAAGTTTCCACACTGGAAGTTGCTGGCACTGATGAAACAACCTGTCCTTCCCTCTTATCCCCCCAAAGCAAGTTTAATGTCATTTAAGTGACTTAGAACTCTATCTCCAAGGAGAACATCATAGGGTTGGTCTCTTCCCATTCCTGGTTGAGAGCTGCCAGGAACAGGCCCAGCAAAGAATTCTCACAAAGTCAGAAAGTCAGGGCCCACAGGGAAATGCAGCTGGTTGCTCTAGGAGCTCAACTGCTGACTCAGCTGCTTGTGTGGGGGTCCCTTCCTCTGCTAATGGGACACTTTCTGTGATAGCTGTGGAAATGCAAATCACATTTGGCTCCCAGCTCAGATGGAGCAGGAAAAGTTTAGAGGAAAGTGAAGAAAGCTTGGAACTTGGAGAAAGAAGGGCTAGTGAGAGCTAGTGTTTCTATAGGTTTTTAAGGCTTCCAAAAGCCGTTTACTTACATACATGAGCTCATGTGAGCCTCCTCATCCTGGACAAAGATGACCAGCCTCATTCTACTGAGAGGGATGCTGAGAGCGGAAGCCACTGGTCCTGGATCACCCACCTAATCAAAGTTGGCAGGTAGATTCTAATTCAGCATCTAACATTCTATTCGTGACACCATCCTCAGGCATCATTCTGGTTCTTTCTTTGTATTTTCTAGTGCCCAGCATAGGGCCTGACACATAAGAAGTATCTAATAAGGGCTGATAGATTGACTGACTGATTGATCCTTGCCCCAGGGCTTGTAAGATAATTCTTCCTCCTCACCTTGGCCTCAGAGAAAGCCTAATTTCCATCAAGATTCAGCTTAAACATCCCCTTCTACATGAAATCTTTACTGAGCATGCCCTCAGTCCATTCCATTACATGAAGACCAGGGTTCAAGTTCTGTCTCTGACATGCACAAACTATGTGATCAGAGGCAATCTGTCAGTGCCATAGGCAACTCTCAAAGACTAGAAAAAGTGCTCACCTACATTAGCAGAGGGAGATTTTTCCCCTGGTACTTCCCTATCCCAATAAAATCACAGATCCAGTCTCAATCCCTCTATTTCGTGTGTGTCTATTACACACACACACACTACATAAGAATATCTATCCCTTGATCAAAAGGGAAAAAAAATAAAAGTTTCATTTTTATCTTAAAATGCTTCCTCCTCTTCCTCCCCACACCCCACTTTAAGAAAACCTGAGTTTAAATCTGACCTCAACTACTTACCAGCTGTGTGATCCTAAGTCCCTTAAGCTCCCCTTAGTTTCCTCATCTGTAAAATGGGGGTAATAACAAATAACAGCACATTTCCCAGGATTGTTTTGAGGATGAAAATGAGATAATATGAGTAAAACACTTCTCAAGACCTAAAGCATTGTACAAAGGGGATCCATTGTTGTTATTAGCTTTGAAGGGAACTAGGTGTTCTCAGAGATATGTGAGGAGAGAATAGATCCCACTGAGAGGGTGGAAGCCTCCTGAGGTCACAGACTGTTCCACTTTGTCTTTGCACAGAGTTGATACTGACTATACATTATTGAATCATCTATTTCTTGGCTGTTACCGAAACCAATCAAGCCTTTGTAGCACATTCCTGATGCTTCTCAGGTTGTTTCACCAATGGGCCCCTGGGAAGATCAGTGAGATATCTGCTGAGTTCAAGTCCATTAGACCAGTGGTTTTCAAACTTTGTGATCTTGAGATTCTTTTACAGTCTTAAAAATTACTAAAGAGTTTCCACTTATGTGGACTAAATCTGTTGATGTTTATCATATTAGAAATTAAAACTAATGATTTTTTAAATATTTCCAAATAATAACTGATAATTAAATGTAAACACAAATAGGTATGTATGTGTGTGTATATATATATGTACATATATATATATATATATATATATATGTGAAAAGTAACTATCTTCCATGAAAAGAAATTAACAAAAAGAGTGGTGTTGTTTTATATATTTCTTTAAATCTCTTTAATGTCTAGCTTAATAGAAGACAGCTGGATTCTCATATCTGCTTCTACATTCAATCTGTTTTGATTGAAATATATGGAGAAAACCCAGTCTCAGACATGTAGTTGAAAAAGGGAGGGGTATTTTAATAGGAAAATAACATCTTAACATTGTTATGAAAATAGTTTTGACCTAAAGGACCCCCTGAAAAGGTCTTAGGGTCCCACACTTTGAGAATTGTTGGATTCAACTGTACCAGTTTTCAAGGACTGATGAAGGGAAGCATTTAAAGTTTTGGAAAGCCATGTCTGACTCAGCCCAGACAGAATTACAGAGCTAGGAGGAGTATTCAGGACTGTCCAGTCCAACCTTCTCATTTTGTGGAGGAGGAAGCTCAGAGAGGTCACCTTCTTTGGGCGGAGTTGCATGATACCTGGCTGAATCAGGACTACAACGTGGATCTTCTCACCCCTAGCTTGGTTCATCACCTTGTTATGTCTTGGCAGAATGCTCAACATGTGAAAAATAGGCTCTGTGACCCTAGGCAATCTCTCACTGTCATCAACATATTTACAACAATTGCAGAATTCTCTAGTGGAAATATCAAGGTCTTGGAGCATGTTTTAAATCTAAACAGTTTGATTGACACCGAACTTTTCGGGAAAATACCTATTATGAGATCATAGGATTAGATTATATTTGCCTTGGCCCTAAAGGGGACCAGTGGGTAGAAAGGGAAGGAGGTAGATTGAGACTCCACATAAGGAAGAACAACACAGATTGCATAGTTCTCTGGCACATTGAGTAAGTCCTATGTTGAGGATTTATGGAAGGGCAAAGACAAGAATCACACAGAGTTAAAGAGGATGGGCTGCCAGTGAAAGGAGTGCCCACATTCAGGAAGTCATAGAAGCATTTAAGGATCAATTTTGTAACCAATTATCAATCAGTTAATGAGTATTTGTTAAGCATCTATTAGGTATTAGGCACTGTTCTAAGCACTGGAGATAAAAAAGCAAATTAATCAGTCCCTTTTCTCAAGGTACTTCCATTCTCTGGAGTAGGGATATGCATAAACAAATATATATAAAATTAACCCAGTCAGTTGTGGTGGGGAAGTCTCCTTGGGAAAGCAAAAAATGGTTCATGTAGAAGGTAGCACTTGAGCTGACTTTAGAAGGAAATTAGTGATTCTCAGAGGTAAATATGAGGAGGGAGAGCACTCTAGGCATGGGGCACAGCCTGGGCAAAGTCATAGAGGCAGGAGATGGTCACATGTAAGGAAAAGCAAGAAGACTAGTTTCTCTGGACCAAAAAGTATACGAAGGGGAGTAATATATAATAAGGCTAGAAAAGAATATTTGAGCCAAACTGGGAAGAGCTTTAAATGCTAATCAGAGGAATTAGCATTTGATCCTAGAGAGAAAACAGTGTTTCGGTCACTGGGTGGAGGCTGGATTGAAGAGGGGAGAGAATGGGGAAAGGGAGCTGGGCAAGATGTATTCTGAGAGCCCTTCTAGTCTAAATCTATGATCTAAGTCATTTCCTCTGCTCTGGCCTCAGTTTCCTCATCTGTAAAATGGAAGTAATAACAGCACCTACTTCCCAGGGTATCATAAGGATCCAGAGAGATGATATATGTGAACCACTGGGAAGCCTTGAAGTTCTACAGAAATGTTAGCTATTGGACTCATTTTCCTGGCTCTGTGTTGATAAGATAGGTTGGTACAGGAGTAATAAGCTTTTGGGTTTGAAGTCAGAGGATGTGGGTTCAAGTCCTGACTATGTCACTTACTATCTGAGAACTGTAAGGCTGCTGCTTAGCATCTGTGCCTTAGTCTTTTTATCTGTGAAATGGGCAACTGGGGAGGGGGAGTAGACTAGGTGACCTCTGAAATGCTTTCTAGCTCTCAATCTATGGTCCATGAATTTCACAGGAGTCATCAAGAACTAGTCCCATCGTAGCACCCCTCCCCACCCATCCCTGCCTGTACCCCACCACCACCTCATCTCCTGTTTACCAGACAGAAGGAGGTGGCAAAGTACATGATCGGTTTTGTGAGGGCTGGTTGCCCTTAGCTGACTCCCAGATGGGTGAAATCACATTCCTCGCTCCTGGAGACTTTGTCACAAGAAGTCAACCTGAGAGAAGCATGGTCTGGTGCCAAAAGATTCGTGTTTCATTGGCATTTTCCCCAGGAAGATCCTAGAAGAGGGAGGGGTCACCCTTCTCCCTCCTTCAGGAAGTAGAATGAGCTTCTTCTCTCTACTACAATTGGTAGAGTGCTCCTGCTCTGTCCTCCTCCCAGAGGAGAGTGTTCCTTCTCCTTCCTTCCAGAGACAGAGTGCTCCTCCTTCCTCCTCCCAAAGTGCTCTTTCTTTTCCTTTCCAGAGGCAGAGTGCTCCATCTACGTTTTTCCTCCAGAGACAAAGCGCTCCCTCATCCCCCTCCTCCCAAAAGTCAAATCCTTTTCTCCTTCCTGAGCAGTGATCCAAACTTGGAAGGTGAAGCCATTGTGTGAGTGGGCCTGAGGCTTGGGAGACAAGTGTTCCCTTCCACTCTCACTAGCTTAGCTGTCTCTGTGTTCTAGCAACCTGAGCAAAGGTCTCCAAGGTGGCATCACTATTACTCATCCCACTCACACATCATGAACTTAAGACTTCACATAAGAGTGGAATAGAGGACAGAGAACTGACCTTGAAATCAGGAAGACCTAGGCATGAGCATTGTGAGGGTAGAAAGGGGACCTCTGCTCTCACTCAGTGTCCTCAGAAATTAAGATCTCTAAGACCAGAATTTACAGATGTCACCCATCTGCACTGACACCTGGAAGGTCTGGAACACCTGTTCCAGAAGTTGCCGCCACCCAAACAGTCTCCAGGCACATAGCAAGGATTTAATACATCTCTGTCTCTATCTCTCTGTGTGTCTCTATCTTTCTGTCTCTCTCTGTCTCTCTCTCTGTGTCTCCCTGTCTCTCTGTCTCTGTCTGTCTGTGTCTCTGTCTCTTTGTCTCTCTCTGTCTCTGTGTCTCTATCTCTCTGTCTCTGTCTCTCTCTGTGTCTCTGTCTCTGTCTCTCTGTCTCTGTCTGTCTGTCTCTCTCCCTCCTTCTCTCTCTCCCTCTCTCTCTGTCTCTCTCTCTCCCCCTCTCCCCCTCCCTCTCTCCCCTCCCTCCCTCTCTCTCTCTGTCTCTGTCTCTCTCTGTCTCTTGCTGTCTCTCTCTCTCTCTCTCTCTCTCTCTCTCTCTCTCTCTCTCTCTCTGTCATATCCAAATAAAGACTAATTTGTCTCCCTGTGAGTTTAGATTAGATTTCCTGTTGCCCTTTCTTGGTCTTTCTCCTATGGACACCTGTGTAATACCTGGGTAAAGAGGGGGCCGAGCGGGGGCAGAAGGGTGACTGAGGGAGGGACAAGAGGCCCTGAGGGTCCAGATTCCACCCACTCTCAGATACACAAAAAAAGAGAGCAAACCCCCAGATGTCCCTGGTGAAGTCTAGACCCAATTGTGAAGTAGACCAACTCTGTCTTGGGCATCTTCTCTCCTCCCTCTCGCACCCCTCCACCATTGGTCTCCCTCACACTCCCATGTTCTCATTGCACCTCTCAGCTACCTGAGAATGTCTACTCAAGTCTGCTTTTGCCTCTATGACACCCCTCCCCCAGTCCACCCTAGAATTAACCTACTGTATAATGAACCCATTCTGCTGACAAAGCGCAGGATTCAGGGTCAGTAATTCTGCCTTCAGCTCCCAACTCTACTGGATCCTACCTGTGTAACTTAGGACAATTTACTTAACATCTTTGGGTCTCAGTTTCCTCATATGAAAAATGAGGTTCAGGCTTGGCTAGTCCCCTCCGGCTATCCATCCTCAGAACCTCAGAGCTGCTGGGCTGGCCCAACTAGAAATAATCACTTAAATTCCTCCTCTGTGAGTACACACTAAAGCATTTCTAGGTAGGAAGGGTTAAAGGGTAGCACATTTGCATTTTAACTAAGGGAAATGCCTTCACAACCTCTAATGGAGGCCTTTCAGGCAACAAGAAGCAAGCATCCAGAACAGGGAAAGGGAGGGTTCGGGGAGAGATTTCCCCTGCACCCATCTCAGTAATCATCCCTCCTACCCATATGACGAGTTCAGCTACAAGCATCAAAGCCACTTGGGCACAAAAACATTTTAACAAATGACCGTTTACTGAGCAGTTATACACCTGGTACATTAGCCAGATATGTTAGAGGATTTCCTTAAACTCACTTGCCTTGTTTCCCTTTCTGCAAACTCTAGGAGACATTACTACATATCCAGATCACCTCTAGAATATCAACTAAGATTAATGAGCATTTATGAACCCCTTACTGTATGCAAAATAGAGGACATCACCCTCAAACCACACAAAATGACAGTTCCTGCTCTGAAGAAGTTTCCATTGTACTAGGAAAATACAGCATTTAATTTAATTCAATAATCACTTATGAAGTAGGACTTGACCATAAACCTTCTGGTCAAAAGAACTGTGCTCTTATCACTATATCTAACTAATTTTATCTACAATTAATCAATCTATTTAAGATGAGAACAGTTGTTTGATAATTAACTAGGAGTTTGGAGTCATCTTGGTCCTAAAGAAAGAGCGATACCTAGAATCAAGGGACCTACACATGGCCCCACTTCTGTTACTACTTTTGTGACATTGGAAACTGAGCCTCAGTTTCCTCACATGCAAAATGAGGATGTTGGACTAGGTGACCTCTAAGAGCCCTTCCAACTTTCTTCCTCTGATCCCATGGAATATGTATTTCAGTTGTAAGAGGAAATTGAGGAGAGCAAAAATGTGCCTGTCTTCAAGGAGCTTACTTTCTGTAGGGGGAGGGGAATAAAATATGTTTGTGAATAAGTAAATACATAGTGATGAGTGGGAGGGTCAGGAAAGACTTTATGGAGGAGATGGAGGGAGCTAGAGATTTCAAGAGAGAGGTGAGGAGGAAGTGGGGTGGGGGGGATGACTAGGGAGACTGCACAAAGGCAGGAGATGAAATGTTAGGTGCACAAAGTGGCCAGGAGGATAGAAAACCAAGTATGGGACAATGTAGGATATAAGTCTTGCACACAGAGGCTGGATGGAACCAGACTGCAAGGAGAGAAGTTGGTGCTTTAGAGAATGAGAGTAACATTTTAGAATTCAAAGGACACAACTTTTTATGGAGTCCTGCTATGTGACCTAATAGAGTGAGATTACCCCAGGGAGGAAGAATGGTCATTTTCCTCATCCAGGCTGAACTGTGCAATATCAAGCAATGAGGATAAGGGGTGTGTGTAATGCTCCCCACCCTTCCAACTGGAACTGCATAAATGGTCATTGGATAGACTGGAGAATGGATTTTAACAAGACGACCCCCTATGTTTCCCTTTATATGAAGGGCCAAAATAGACCAAAACACACAGAGCTCCAGCACACTCCAACCCAGCTCTCTGGCATTCTTGGGCCACCCCCCACCCTGCACACAACATCACTCCCCCAGCTGTTATTCAGGTGCCCCTCAGAGAAGGAAACTGACAATGGATGATGGGAAATCAAACCCAGAACTATGAGTAAGAAAGCAAAAACCTGACTCACTTGAACCAAACTAATCTTTATTTGAGATGGATAGAGATAGATAGATGAGATAGATAAATAGATGGATAGATAGATAGATGGATGGATGGATGGATGGATGGATGGACAAACAGACAGATACAGATTGACAGACATAGACAATAGGTGGAGAGATAAACAGATGATGAAAATGATATATAGAAATAGAGATGATGGAGATATACAGACAGACAGATGGAATTTATTAATAGAATTTACGATGTGCCAACTATTGTGCTAAGTTCCATAAATATAAATACAAGCAATCCAGTTTCTATTCTTAAGGAGCTTACATGTTAATTAGAAAAACAACACAGAAAGCAGAGCTGAAAGGGGGGTAAAGGGAAGGGTCCCTCTTGTCTAGATGCTACTCAACAACTGTCTCTACTACCAGCAGACATATTCTTGGTTGATGGTAAAATATGTCTTTAAAATGGCCAAGGAGTTAAAATACTAGATGCCAAATTCTACAAACAAGATGTCTGTATGGAAAGTCTTTAGGGAGATCAGGAAAGATGATTTCCTGTGAGCTGGAGTTGTCAGAGAAGATAAAGAAGTCAGACTTGAAAGAATGAGAGAGAGGAAGGGTGGCATAGTGTAAAGAGGAATGGATTTGGAGTTTGATGCGGTGCAGTGGCTAGAGTGCTGGGTCTGGAGTCAGGAAGACCCATCTCGCTGAGTTCAAATCAGTCCTCAGACACTTACTAGCTGTGTGTGATCCTGGTCAAAATCACTTGGCCCTGTTTACCTCAGTTTCCTCATCTGTAAAATGAGCTGGAGAAGGAAACAGCAAACCACTTCAGTATCTTTGCCAAGAAAGCCCCAAATGGGGTCACAGAGAGTGAGATATGACTGAAACAACTGAACAAAAGCCCTTGGTTTGAATTCTAGCTCTGCCTTACATAAGCCATATGACCTGGGTCAAGTTATTCAACCTCTAAGGAAGTCCCAGTAGATTTGGGGAAAAGATTAAAAGAGAAAAATCAAACTGAGATGTGTTGAGTCGGACATGATGGCAAGACATCCTTCCAGGTTGAGCTGTTACAGATGAGGTCAAGAGGCAGGACTTGTTGGTAAATGTTTAACAACAGTCTCTCTGTTGGGGTGGGGGAGGCATAGTCATCCCACACACATTTAAGTTTCATCTTCATTCCTCACATTTTTGCCATCACTTTTTTAAGTTTAGAAATCAACAGCCCAGTGAAGCAAGCCTTGATTTATAGCATTTGCTGATTTCCAAAGCATAAATACTCACACCGAAAATTTTACAATTGGCTCTGGCTTTCAGGAGACATTTCAAGCTGATTCCAAACCTGCCCCCTGACCCCAGCCCCCATGCCTAGAGATTAGGAGCCATGGCAGGGATAAAGATAAAAAGGAAGCAGTTTGGTAAAGGGCAAAGAGGACTGGGTTTGCAGCCAGACCAATTGGAATCCCAGTATCCCATTTACTATTCGTGTGACCTTAGACAAGTCACTGTCCCTCTCTGACTCTCGGTTTCCTCATCTGTAAAATGGATGTTGGATGTGATGTCATCTAAGGTCTCTTCCACCTCTGAATTGATGGTCCTGTGGATCTCTTGATATTTGAATTACACAATGAGTCTCTTCCTTTGGTTGCTATTGTATTCTTAAAGAGGGGAGAGGTTTAGGGATCTCTACCCAGTGACATCCCAAATTGAGTCCCCAAATACCCTGTGCCTTTAAGCTTATTCCAGTAAGCCTTTCACCCAGAATTCCATTTGTGCTTGAAAACAACAGTCCTTTTCCACACAGTCTAAATACCAACCACCTCTTTCTCATCACTGAAATCCCTTCTCTACTCCCATTTGTTTTCCCACCCACATCCCAAATCCCCAAAGTGTACTTTCAGTCACACATCTGTGTTTTCAAAATGTGTCTTCCCCCAAGTCCAGTGAAAAAAACACATTACTTAGTGAGGAGGCAGTGTGGTGTAATAGAACCCCGGATGAGGGGTCAAGAGGGGTTCTATGGTCTGCCCCTGGATCTGCTCCTAATTAACTGTGTGACCTTGAGCTAGTCACCATTAACCTCTCCGGGTCTTAACTTCCGTGTTGGTAAAATGAAGGGGTCAGACTAGATGCCCCTTCAGATCCTTTTAGTTACCTACAGGCTCTGGTTTTCTGATTTGTAAGGGAATCCACAGTATTGCTGGCTTTGGTCCTAGGACCCCCGCATAAGAGAGACATGCCCTGGAGCTCCAAATGATCCAACAGGACAAAAGCTCATGTCTTCTCTCTAGGGTTGAGCTGAGGAGCAGCTGGAGCAACAAACCAATTTGCTCCCCATTCATAAGAAAAAAATTTCGATCTTTCCCAATGAGATAGCCTGTCTTATTACTGTGGGATGGAAGAAGCCTAGGAACCTGGATGATTAGCACACAATCAAAAATTATCCCCAAAAGGTCACAGGATTTTGAGCTGGAAGAGACTATTGAAAAAGTCCAACTTCCTTATTTATTGATGAGGAAACTGAGGCCCAGAGAGTTAAAGTGACTTGTACAGAGTCATATAGTTTGAAATGAAGTTTGAACTGAGTAGCTAGGGTAGAAGTCTTCCTGATGCCAAATCTCTCATTCAAACTTTTCCCTCTCTCCTTAAGCCAAGGGTATTTAACCTGGGCTTCATGAACCCCTAAATGGTTTGTGGATAGATTTCAGGGGGTCCATGAACTTGGTTGGGGAAAAAAGATTAGATAGATAGACAGATGGATAGACAGACAGATGGATAGGTGAATGGATAGATGAGTAGATAGAGAGATAGATATATACATACATACACATGATATAAAGATGAACATATCTTTATTTCAACATAATTTGTTTCCTTTGTAACATTATTTATTTTATGCATTTAAAAACATGATTGTAAGATGCCTACGCTTCACCAGACTACTAAAGGTACAAAAAATAATCAAGAGTTTACTTACTATTATTGACCTAGAGTCTGAAGTGATGTCAGAAACATCTTATACAACTCTTTCACTTTTATCATTTAGGAAACAGATCCAGGGACATTAAGTAAATTGAGAAAAGACTGTGTTCTTATTTTTAAAGATTCCCTAGAGATGAAGATTTTTTTGAGTCCTTTAGTTCAGAAATTCTTGCTTATGTCTAAATGGCCACTGATATAGCCTGAGCTCTTCACTTTGGCCAATCTTCTGTGGACATGGAGAAAATTGGTCAATGTTGACCATGTCTTTTGTCTACCTGAAGTCAGTCATTAACTTCCCTGAGCACTCTTATTTCCTTAAATGAATCCCCAACATTCTGTAACCTTCCTTCATAAATCCCATTTTTCAGGCTGGTATTCATTCTAGCTTTTTTCTGGATCTTTTCCCTTCTCTTCACACCACTTTTTAAACGAACAGCTGAAATCCACATTCCTCCTTTAGTATCTTCACCAGTGCCAAGTATAATGGAAGGTTTGCCTCCTGGTTTTACAATTCGTATTGATGATAATATATCATAATATCTGGCCGTAATAGTTCTACCTAATTCTCTCATGTTGATATTGGGAGAAAGCATGTCCATGGATGGTACAATGTAAGGAGAACCAGTCTAGGAATTAAGATGAATGAATTAATTAATTAGAACAAGACTTGTTGGGTCAAAACCTGCTTCTTTTGCATACTATCGGTGTGAAGCTGGGCAATTTACTTAATCTCTCTGGGTCTCAGTTTCCCCAACGATAAAAATGAAAGAGTTGGACAAGATGGTTTCTGATATCAACTCAAATTCTAGGTTGATAATACTAAGTAGGTTCCTTTTTCCTTCCTCCCATAGGACTTGTGTCATACCAATCTTTCCCCATCCCAGTTCTTTTTGTCCCTGACGTCAGTTTCTTGAAATGTACAAAGTGACTTTTCCCACACATTTCTTTCCACCTTGATGTGTACTTCAATGTCCTGAGCCATGCTCTCTCCATTTCATCCTGTTAGTAATAGCTAAGGCCCCTAAGTGCTATCAAACTTGGAATAGTCTTTGGAGAATACCATTCCCCACGTGCTCCTGGGCTGAACCTAGAACCCCAGCAATCTCTTTCAGCTCTTCCCCCACACTAGAAGTAAAATTTAGAGAGGAATTTCTTTAGGAAATTTTTCTTGAGATGGTCAAAGAGAGGGAAATCCTCTATTTCTAAAGTAGCCCATTTCGTGGTTCAAACTGTTAGAATTGTATAGAATTATAGAATGTATAAATCATAGCTTGGGGGTAGAGTGGGTAATAGTGCTAGACTTGAAGTCAGAAGACCTGAGTTTAAATTCTCTCTTCAGAAATTTACTGACTGAGTGGCCCTAAGCAGTTACTTAACTTTTTCCAGTCTCCATTTCCTCACCTGTAAAATGGGTATAATGGTAGCACCTACATCTCAGGACTGGTGTGAGTCTCCAGTGAAATGATATTTGTAAAACACTTTGTAAATCTTAAAGTTCTATATAAATACTAGCTATTATCTTTTGGTATTGTATTACCTAGATTTCTCCTGTGGGTCTCCTCTCATTCTCCAAGACACTGGCTAGTTGTGGGGCCCTCGGCCTCACTGACCTTGTCTGTGAAATAGAGATGATTTTAAGAAGTTAGTCACCTACCTCCCAAGGCTATTGTGAAGATAAAAAAGAAGTAGCATAGGCAAAGCACTCTATAAAAGCCAACTATACTGTTGTAGAGTAATTGGTATTAAAGTGTTAATGACTGATACAATTCAGTTCAGCAAGTATTTATCAGATTTAAACTACTGTGTGCCAGGCACTCTGCTGAGCATTTAGGATGGAAAACTTTCTGTCCTCAAGGATCTTACATTCTACAGGGAGTTGGGGGAGGGATGGGACTTTCAATGACTTAACTCATAAGAGTGGTAAGATTTTCAGGTGCTAGAGCAATTGAAGATCTGTGGGCAGCTGTCTATTACACTACTGTGGAGGGCCAGCCTGATGCCAATGTGGTTGTTCACACTGGTCCAAATGAATCTGTTCTTTGAGGTTATGTCTCATGCCATCTGTTCCCATGATCCTCTGCCACAGTGCTCCATTGAGTACTCAGCCTACAGTGGGTGTTCATTCAGTGCCATGGAGCAAGCAATTGACTGGCTATTAGGACATTCCTGTGGTGAGACTGATAAAGGACTCCATCCATCGTGGTGGCAACTGGGAGCAAACCGCTCCTGGCAGAGCTGCTCCAGTCCAGAGATACTCATATAGTGAGTCTCCTTTGAGCCTTGGGGACCTACTCAATTAGCTTTCCAATTAGTGAATGACATCATTCTACTTCTGATCTTTCCCAGAAATAGTCACCCTGAGAAGACGAGCTCCAAAATAACTAACATAGCAAGGCAGCAGAAAGGAAACAACTGAAGAAGGGGTTATTAACAACTAACTACCTTCTTCTTTAAAGAAGAATGTAAACACAGGTTGGAGAAGGTTACTGAAAAACTGAACATGGACCACAGTGGCTCCTTCCCATGGTCTGCAACCTGCATTTCCTGTCCCACAGGATATGCTTTGTTTTAAAACAGTTAATATCACACACACACACACACACACACTTGAGTAGGGCTTAGGAATGAAAGAACCCTTAATTTGCCCCCTTCTTAGTGCTTACATTTTGGAACATTTGGATTTGTATATTTGCACATTTGTACATTATCCTCCATTTGGCTATTCATAACTTTAGCCAAGACCATTTGGATGATTAAGAGTCTCATGATTCACAAATAATAAATTACTCTTCTTTTAAAAATTGAACAGCTTCCAGGTTACACAGATCCTCCCTTCCTCAGTTCAGGATGCCAGACATCATTTCAATCTTTTCACGACCCTGCCATGTGAGAATTAGGTGAAGGATGATTCTCTTTTATCTTTTTGTGACTTGCTTAGAAAAAGTCAGGGGAAATTGAGGGTGGAGTGGAGTTTTCATTAGCCAGTATTAAAGAATTCTTTAAAAGAGTCTTGATAGCCTTCAAGTATTTGAAGGGCTAACAAATGAAAGGGGAGGGGTGGACTTTTCTGCTTGACTCCAGTGGGTTGAACAAGGAATCATAGGTAAAAGTTGCAAAAGCTGAATATAAGGAAAGAACTGTAACAATTTGAACCATGGAATGGGTAGCTTTGGAAGTAGAGGATCCCCCACCCACCCCACCATTGGTGATCTCAAAACAAAGGTTCTTAGGTATGCTAGAGAGGGTTTTGTTCTAGGTGGCCTCTGGGGTCCTTTCTAATTGTGAGATTCTGACTTCTGGAGAGCCAAGATGTTGAAAGGAGGCAGGAAATCACCTGAACTTACCCCAATTCACCTCCAAACAACTATAAGATAGCACCTCAAAATGCATCCTGGACCTACAATTCTGATGTCCAGAAACACAAAGTAACTTGTTTTGTAGGAACGATTCAAATCCATGTCTTCCACCTCCTTTCCTTGCACCACAGTGTCTATTTCAACAAAACACCTCAGAATGATAAGTCCTTTTCAGACTCGGCCATTCCTAGGCCAAGTAAAATAAAGGGAAAACCCCTAATGCCTGGTGTTGAGCTCTCCCTACCAAAAATTATTTTCATCTCTATCTGTGAGATGTATCTAAACCTCTGTCATCTAGAGGCTTTTACTAATCAAATAAATCTAGGCTAGGCACCATGGGATCACAAACAAAAACATGTGCTATGGCTACAGCCCTGCTAGTATTTATGATTCCCATGGAGACATTCAATTCAACTGAATTCAATTCAGTTCCATAATCACTTTGGGATTGGTTCCTATGTGCAAGGCCTCAAGACTGCTATGAAGAAAACTATAGAGTCCATGGGTCTATTCTGATAAATCAGAATCTGAGAACCTCAGAGAAAAGCAATAGGCTAGAACATTTAGCTTGCCACTATCCAAATGTGACAAATAATTCTGCTTTGGGCAGTCTCCATTGCATTGGAGGTATCAGCATCCAATGCATGCTAATAGAAAGCCATTTCCCTTTAAAGATTTTCACTAAAGATTCTCACTTTTCTAATTGTAATAAGACAAATAAAGAATCAGAGGATCATAAATTTAGAGTGAGGAGGACTTTTGGAGACATGTGATCCAACCCTTTTACTTTACATATAGGGAACTGAGGCCCAGAAAACTGAAATGATTTGCCCTTCTAGGATCATAGCATTATAGATTTAGAGCTAGACAGGGCTTTAAAGGTCATCTAGTCCAATTCTTTCATCTTACAGATGAGGAAACTGAGGCCCAGAGAAGGCAAGTGACTTATCCAAGGCAACACAAGTGTTCAGAGAGATGAGATTGGAATCTAGGTCCTCTAAGACCAATGCGCTTTTGTTAAGCAGTGAACTGGTCAGAAATGATAAAAATCCATTTTGCACTCCTTTCTTGTCACCATCGTGCAAAAGACCAATTTTTCTTCAGACTCCATTCAGGTGCCCCCTACTCTGGGAAGCCTTCCCTGGTCTCTCCAGTGGTTAATGGTTCTTCCTTCCTTGGGTGATTTACCCTTGTGTGTAGAAAGTAAGATTCTTGAGGGAAGACCCAGGGGCCCATAGAGTAGTGGGTATTTAATAAATGTTTAATTAACTGAATTAAATTTCTTATTCAGGATTTTTCCTCTCACGGGGAGGGGGAAGGAACTTTTTTTTTATTTAACTTTTTACATTCATTTTCACAAGATTTTGGGTTCCAAAATTTTCTCCCCATTTGTCCCCTCCCCCCTCCCCAATACACTGGACATTCAATTACCCATATCACCAATCTGCCCTCTCTTCTAACATCCCTCCCTTCCCTTACCCCAT
>CM053770.1:228333128-228391415 GCA_028658325.1 Potorous gilbertii
CAGAGGTTTTGACTCCTATGTCTTTACCTGATGGTAAGCAGATCTCTTCGTCGCCAGAGAGGAATGGCGGAATCATCTTCTCAAGAAAATAACCTTCTATGGTCTTAGTTTTTTTCCCTTTTCTGGGCATTTTCCCAGCCACTTACTTGACTTCTGAGATTCCGCTCCACCCCAGGCCTAGGTCTGCCCAGCTAGTGCTAGGGGTCTGAGATTCAAATGCTGCTCCCCAGCCTCAGGGCTTTTGGCCGCAGGCCTGACTGCTCTTCAATGGGAGCTTATCTGCTGGTTCTCAGGTGGGGGGCAGGGCTGCCTCTCAGGCTCAGTTCCCTCAGGGGGTTTAAGCAGAGATCTTTTGTAATGGAGCTGGGATGGAGCTCCTGCCTGCTCTGGGGGCCTCTGGCCGCACTGCTTCTGCCTCTGCCGCAGAGGCCGCCTCCCAGGGGGTCCGAGTCCCAGAGATACCCTGCTCCCCTCTCAGCCCGTCTGTCTCACTGACCTGTGAGTCTGTGGGTGGTGGGACCTTCGTGGCCGCCGGAGATTACGGTCCCTGAAGCCTGCTTGGGTCTGCTCACTCCTCTCAGTGCCGCGCAGCCGGGGTGGGGGAGGGGAGCGCTCCGCAGGGCAGGGCTCTGCTCCCGTCTGGGGCTCGATGGACCCCTGGGGTCGGTTTTTCAGGGCTCTCTGCAATGGAAATCTCCTTCACTGTGTTTCTGCATGGCTTCCACTATTCCAGAAGTTGTTGGGAGTTCTTTTTACAGGAAATCTATGGGCTGTGGGTTCGGAGCTAGCAAATGTGAGTCTTTCTACTCCGCCATCTTGGCTCTGCCTTGGGAAGGAACTTTCTAAAGTGCCTACTCTGTTCCAGGCACAGTGTTAAATGCTTCACATTGTCATTTGGTTATTTCTCAACACCAACCTGGACAGATTGATTGCTCAAGTGTTTTTCCATCGCTTTTAGGGCTCAGGATAACAGCTTATAGATACATCAGCTGTATACTTGTGTGATAATGTATCCATACTAGATACTTAAAACTGGAGGAAACATGAAGTCAGAGGTACATCTGGGTTTCAGGAGAGAGCTCTTGCTAACTTTGTGAAAAGAGCCCATGGGAACCTTTAATTCAATTCAATAAGCAAATTAATTACTGGGTGGCCTAGTAGATGGAAGGCTGGACTAGAAGTCAGGATGACCTGAGTTTGGGTTCTACTTCAAAAGTAACCTGTATGAGCTTGGGCAACTCATTTATCTCCTCATATAAGTCACTAAGACTATAAAATGCAAGTACTAATCTGATTTGGTAGAGGAAGTTTCTTCACCAGGAATTCTCTATGTTGGTAGATTGGGGGGAAATATAGTGAGAGACAGAGAGAGCTCAGCCTTGATCAATGATGCAACATGTGTACAATGTGTTCTCTCTAAGGGCAGTGACCAGGTCTTCTATTTCTTTTGCTTCTTGCTCCCTAGAGCACCAAGCAGAGGGTTCTGTACACAGTATATACTGCTGAAGATGTGAAGCTGAAGGCCTGACATATGAATGGCCCGCACCTAGTCTTTATGGAAGAAGGCCAGCTAGAGTAGCACTATCCCTTTACTTTGGAGTTCTTAACCATCCTTCAAAACTGTTTCTCTTTCATTATCAAGTGATTGATTCCCTATGCTCAGAGATGCTTCAAAGGTGTTAATATTAACTAATATTTATAGAGCACTTACTATGTGCTAAGCTGGAAAACTCTCTTAAATGTACAAATTACAGAACAGTTGCCAATTTATGTGAGTAGCTTGAGTTTCCTCACAAAAGAATTCTCTACATTAGTAAAACCTCAGGATTAGAGCCAACCTCATTTTCAATTTTATTTAAAACTAAATTCCAGAGAAAACTAAACTCCAGAGAAATGTGTTCAAATGTTATAAACAATCAAGAAATCTCTTGCCAATTTAATGAAATATTTGTGATATTTATTAAATGCCTACAATATTTTGCACACTTGCTAGGCACTGGGGATATGAAGGCAATGCCCAAATAGCCCCTGCCCTCAAGGAACTCCCTTCTAGTAGGAGGATTAGACATGCCTACTCACAAGTATGTACAAGATATTTTAAAGGAAGAAAGAACTAGTGATCTTTGATGTCACCTCTCACTCTCTCCCTTAGCTGCCATATTCAATCAATTTCAGGATTTTGCCATTTCTACTTCCACAATATCTCTCCTATACAATCCTTTTCCACTCACATAGTGACCCACTCAGTTCAGGCCCTCAATTACAAAAGTCTTCTAATTACTATTTCTGCTTCAAGTCTTTCCCCATTCCAATATGTCCCCTATTCACCTGCCAAAGCAACTTTCCTAGAACTTAAATCTGACTGTCCCCTTCTCCCAATAAACTCCCATGGGTGTCCAGTAAGTACCTCAGTTCCTCTTCTATCTTCTTATTTCTTCTGCAATCTTCTTATATATTATGGGAAGCTTCTCAGAGGAGGTGACACTTTAGATGATCCTAGAGATGGAGGCAAGGGTGAAGTACATGCCACTCAGGTAAGGGCATTGGCTTGTGATGTCAAGGTCATGCAATGATAGTGATTCTTTTGACTAGAGTATTGAGAATAGGAAGGGAAGCAAAACTGGAAAGGAGGGAGGAAAGGAGGGAGGACTTTTCAATTGTAGTCTCTGAGGTAGCTCTCACATCCAAAGGCAACATCCTCAACTTCCTCTGGTTATCTCCTGTGGCCTTATTATAGCTCCTTCCCTCTCAGCAGCTAATCAGCATCCTCTCTGCTTTGGTTTTCTCAAGTGTTCTTGTTTTCATGAAGGTGTCGTCTGCACTACTGTTTCTGAGCTATGTTTAAAACCCTTAACTAAGCTTCAAACCAGGTAGCATAATTTGCATAATACCTCCTGATACTCTGAGAAAGCCTATTGGATGGATCCAAGCCCAGGGCAAAGCTAAGCCGGGCCCGTGGGTGACACCACAAATGAGGGACACAGATGGGAGATGCAGGAAAAGCCAAGAAAGATACTGAAATGTAGTACATTAACAAGGAAGTATTAAGACATCAATGGGTTGGAAAGACAAGATCTGAGTGATTTGTGGCCTGTCAAGTGTCAGGGGGGAGAAAAAGAAAGAAAGAAAAAGATATGGCGAAAGAAGCTCCAGATGTTCTGAAAAATGCTAGGGATTTATGACAGAGCATAGAATAAATGTGGAGAATAGGCTGGTGAGGACAGAGTTCATTTTAATTGCAGAAAAATTTAGGTAATAGAGAAGCAAAGGAACAGTGGCTCTTCACAAGTGACCTTCTAGAAGGTTCTATTTTGCCAGTAGTAATTGAAAAGAAAAAGGAAACCGGAACCTGAATGAAAATGAATGAATCAATGAATGTATGTGTATGAATAAATGAATGAATTGATGAAAACTTATTTATTAAATACTTGAGATGTTTCAGGCTCTATACTGACTGCTAGAGATATAACTATGAAAGGTTGAGATTATCAGATCACTAGAGATAAACTCAGATAACTCCAGAAACATCATAGGATCTTAGAGGCAGAGCTGTCAGGGACCTGCTCCCTCTTTTTTTTTTTCCAGAAGAGCAAACAGTCTGCCATAAAGGTTAAGTGATTTAACCAAAGTCAGGGAAGGGTTTAAATTCAGATTCCCTGACTCTAAAGCCAGTGTTCTTTCCACTTAACCAACCCCATAATCCTTCTATTCTAAAGTCAACATTGAGTTCCATTCACCATCACAACCTGCTTTGGGGAGAAGGATGGCTTGGGCTGCTTCATTCATATTCTCTCATCAAACCTCTTTTTGTCTAGAGCCATTTTCCTTCTCTGCTGCCTGGACAGACTTCTTATTATGGAACTTGATGGAAGAACTTCAGTGCCAATATTAGTCACTGACCTTAATCTTATATGTGTGTGTATGTATGTGTGTCCCTTAGAGAAATGACCATCCTTGGACAAAGTTGAGAATAGAACACTCAACCAAGAGATTTTTCATTAACAACCCAATAGGCTTGAATATTGTGCCAGAACATGCCTTAGAAGGTTAGCTTGAACATGCAAAGAGAGCATTTACTGTGTGGAATGACTGAAGGGAGAATCAATTCAATCAATTCATCAAACCAAGATTTAAGTGCTTGTTATACACCATGCTAGGTGGTACGATTGCAGAAATGAAATACTCCCTGCCCTCAAAGAGCTTAAATTCTATCAGGGGAGTTAACATGAATACATGTAGTTATATACAACATGTGTACAAGATGACTGTTGGGAAGAGGCAAAGAATTGTCCCATGTCAAAGCTGTAGATGAGCGGTGAGAACTTAACATGAGAGACAGCTGTGATAGGAGAGAGTACTGAATTTGAACCCAGAGGACCGAGGCTGAAATCACACATGTACTACTTTCTTTTCTGTGACTTTGAGTTAATTACTTCACTTTCCTGGGCCTTAGTTTTCTCATCTGTACAAAGAGCTTAAACTAGTTTATCTAGGGGGAAGTAAGGTATGTACAAAGGGAAACAGCATTGACTCTTGAGCAAACGGATCTGAATTACAATGCTGCCTCTGATGACTACTGCCTGTGTGACCCTGGCAAAATATTTAACATCTCTGGCTCTCAATTTCCTCAGCTATAACAAAAAAAAAAAAAAAGAAATGAGAGAGCAGACTAGAAGGTTTTCGATGAGTCTTCCAACTTTAAATCTATGAGCCTATAGTCTCTCAAGTACAGTCTAGCTCAAAAATCTATGATTCCTAGTTCCCTTCAAAACTCAGCTCAAGTACCATTTTCTCGATAAAGTCTTTTCTGATCCCCTCTAAAATAATTAACTGGCAAGGTATTTTGTATAATACATAAATAATAGAATATCATAATATAAAATACCATAATGTATAATACAATATATAACATATGTGTATATGTATACATGTATATCAAAGCTCATGGGATCAGAGACTATTTCTTTTTTCTTTTTATCGTCAGCACTTAGCACAATGTTTGGCTTATAGTAGGTACATAATAAATTATTTATTAGACTGAAAGACACCTTTGAGGTCAGATTTTTACAGATGAAGAAACTGAGGTTTAACAAAGTTATATAATTTACACGGAGTCACATGGCTAGTATCTGAAGTAAAATTTGACAATTAATAATAGCATTTATATGTCACTTTAAAGTTTGCAAAATAGTACATATATTATCTCAACCAAATCTTCCTGACTCCAACCCAAGCACCATCCACTGTATCATATTGCCTCCCCAATGCTTGTTAGTTGACTGGCTGTTTAATTTATGACCTCTCCAGACCTCAGTTTCCTCAGTTGTAAAATGAGAAGGTTGAATTCAGTGATCTCCATGGCATCTGTCATCTGTAAGGCCCATGAATGCCTTTTCTTCTGGCCAAAGCCAAGGAATAGCTAGATACATTAGTATTATCCCTACTTATCCCCTCCAAATTCTCCACTTAGAGCCAAGTTAAAGAAATAGCAATAAAAGACAAGTGTGGTGGGCACAAAAACAGTCTGGTCAACAGTTTCTCTAACTCAATATCACTAAATCACCAGAGGAGCCTTGTCCATGGGTCACATTAGAGACCATGTGGCAGGCTCCCAAATAGACTGACAGATTCACAAAACTTGGCTGGCTTCTGTGCTGAAGGGAAAGGGGCCTCCAAGGACAGCCTTCTGGAGTTCTCAGAAAGTCAGGAAATTCACAGAAATGATTGACTAGAATAAGGCAAGAAGCTATTGCCTCAGATGGGATTTCAGAGCAGATAGATGTGGTCATTCATAATACACTGGAGTGTGTGAGAAGGAAAAAAAATAAGTTGATCCCTAAGCCAACATCACAAAATAGATTTTTTTTTTCTTATTGAACTTAGCTTTTTTTTTGAGGGAGGGGGAAGGGGGAAGTCATAGACTTTCTGGATAGCTCACAATATTGATTGAAAAGCAGCTGAGGGACATAGGCACACTATTTGTCCCAGATGAAATAAGGATGAAAACTAGATTCAGCTCAGGGAGTAGTTTCAACTGACCACACCTCTCTCTTAAATCCTTATTCAATTCAAAGAATGAGCCCACTGGAAAAAAACAACCAACTTAAAAAAAAAAGGCCCAGCACTCTGCCAAAGAGATTGGTGACAAACATTGCCAACTAACCCTGGGGTTTCTGCTGTGATCCAAAAATGGATGGAAATTCCAGGTACACTAGTTCAAGGGAAGCTTATCATAGTCTCCTAGTTACCTAAGCAATCCAGCCTTAGGGAAAATGATGAAAAATCTCAACTCCAAATCTCCATAGACCCCGTTTTAGAAATTAAAGAAAAATGAGGGGAGGCATAGGCTGAAACATCACAGCTTTGTGGTATACCCTCACCCATCAACAGTCAATCAATAAGCATCAAATATTTACTATGTGCCAATAATGCAAAGTATTGAGGATTCATTCTTTCTCTCCATTCAACAAGCATTTGTTAAGCACCTACTATAATTCAGTCACTTGGTAGGCACTAGAGGTTTTTCTATCCAGTCATTCAGTGGGCATTTGTTAAGAACTTACTGTATGCTAGGCACTTGCTAGGCAGTGGTTGACTATAAGCACCTACATTCGATGCAAGACAAAACAACAAATTGTCTTAGTTTTCAACAAACTTACATTCTCTCCACCTTCAGAACATTTAAAGATTACCACTGTAAGCTGACAATTGTCTGACTGGCCAACCAGGCATGCACGTTGTTCTTGGTAGAAAAGATACGGGTAGAGAACCTGACATCATAAGCAAGAGACATTCAATGAAAAGCCATAGTTGGATTCATTATATTTCTGGAGAAAAATGAAGGAACCTCCCTCATTTGGTCAATCAAACAGTGGGTGAAGAATCCAGAGATCTGGCCCTATTCTCACCCTGTGATTATTGAGGCTGTCATAAGGAAATCACTGGACTGAAGTTTGGTCAATGGAGGGCTAAAAAAATCAAACACTTTAAGGTATGTGTGGGGAAATCCCCAGAAAAGAAAACCTTTCCCATATTTTAGGGATGCTTCTTAAATCTTGAATGCCATAGTTTAAGGACAATAGCTGAGCAGCTAGCATGGTAAAGGGACTTCAGGGCATGTGATATGAAAAAGAGCTGAAGAAATGTAGAAGAGTCAGGGAGGAGTTTGAAGAAGATTCATCGGGATATATGAAGAGCCAAAAACACCAAGAAATCACAGAAAGGCAAATTTGGGGTCAATAGTAGGGAAAGCATCCTAACAATCTGAGGTATGTAAAGGGGGAATGGAGTCCCTCAGGAAGTTGTGGGTCTTTTCCCAGTGGAAGTCTCCAGTCAAAGGCTAGATAGCCTCTTATTAGCACTGTTGCCATGAGGATTCCTTTCCAGATATGAATGGCTGCTAGGGTGGCTTCTAACATTTTGTGATCCTGTGACCTATGATGCGTAATTAAGAGAGACCTAGAAAGGATTTTTCCACACATTTCCCAACCCTTCATATTGCCTAAAATAGTTGTAGATCTCAAAACCTTCTAGAGAGAAGCTTTCAAAATACATCCGTCCTTCAGTTTCTTTCCTATCTTTCCTTAAGGAATTTTTCTTCCTCATCTCATTAAGATACAGTGAGTACCTAAACTTAACCTTGGATTCTGGGCCTGCCTTTCTTCTCTCTCTTCTTTGTCCTGTATTATCTCTTCTGTGCCCCTGATGCAGAACATTTATTAATTGTCACAGTAAGCAGAGGACTGTCTGAATGGCCAACCAGGCATGCACATTATCCCTGGTGGAAGAGACGTAGTTGGGGAAATTGGAAACATAAGCAAGAGATGATTTGATGAAAGGCCATAGTTGGATTCTGGTGTCCCTGGAGGAAAATGATGGCCCCTACTCTCACCTTAAGTAGGCTACATAATCATCACTTTTTCCTCCATCATACATTTTCCACCATAAATAAATTATCAAAGTTGAGAAATATCTATACAGTATGGTGTAGAAAGCAGTGGTATAAAACTCAATGGGGAACAGAAGCCACTAGGAATATAAATTTTCTTTCAAGGTACATATTGACTTAGAAAATGACATATTAATGTTATATCTATGTTCTGTTGTATTTTTATTTTATTTTGTTAAATATTTCCCAATTATATTTTAATCTAGTTCCTCCACACTCAAGAATGTTGTCACTCTCCCCACCACACACACACATATACACACACATACACACACGCATGCACGCATATACTGACTAGACCACAGTCTAATACCTCTGATGTAGAGGAAAGAGCTTAGAACCTGAAATCACAGGTCTGAAGTTATATCCTGGCCCTGTCACTTCCTAATTGCATGACTTTGGACAAATACTTTAGTCTCTCTAGGACTCAGTTTCCCCAATGTAAAATGAGAAGTCTGGAGGTCCTTTCCCCCTCTAAAGCTATGATCTTAGCATCCTTCTCCAATCATTTATCTTGCTCCTATCAGCTGTCATCCTGGACAAGTCTCTTAATTGATCTGGGCTTCAATGTTCTCATCTGCAAAACAGGGGGTTTAGTCAAGGTGACCTCTAAGTCCCTCCTGCCTCTGAATCAATGATCTGTGAAAAAGAGGGACTTCTTGCTTTCATCAGAAGACTTTCCTCATTGTTGAGTTTCCGGGTTGTTTAGGGTTGTCCCCTTTGCTCCTAGACATAGGCTATGGTCATCATCCTCATCCCTAGGAATATACTTTTAATTGTAACATGACTACAGATAGATGGAAAAAGAACAGCCAAACCAGAAAACCAAAACACAACAACAAGTGCACAAATGCAGTATCAACATTATGTAATACCATAATTACCTCTGATTCCTCCCTTTCCTTTTCTCCCCATGTTCAATCTGTCAATAAATCCAGCTACTTCCTCTCCTATGGTTGTGCCAAGATCTGCCTTCTCTTCATCTTCCCGGCAAATGAGCTTGTTGGTGTGGGATCTGGATAGCTTGCCCACTGGGTTCCCTACTTCCAGACACTTTCCCTCTCCAATGAGAAAAAAAAGTCCCTGGCAGCCATCATTCCCTCACCTGCCTTCTTGACCATGTCCTACCCCACCCCTGGGAAAGCCTCCAGGTATACAACAGAGCAGAGGATAAGGAGGCTGAGATGGAGAGGGGGCCCCAAGAGGCTGTGCTGGAGCCAAGTCACAAAGAACAGGCAAACGATAGACTTTTGAGAGTAACTGCAAATAAAGAAAATGTGTTTTGATACACACTTGGCGCATTCTTTGCTTTGTGGCACCAGAAGACGGGCGTTCCCTCCTATTCACTACTGCCTTATGTTCAGGCCCTGGTGCTTTTCTTCCCAGATGCAGAAAGGGTAAACTAATAACAAGTGTGATTATAGACAATGATATTGGTGCTGTGGCTCTACTTAAGTCTGGAGCCAGAATCAGCTTACCAGTTCTCATCACAGGCTCTCTTTTGCCCAAGGTGAGATAAAAGAAATTCAGATACAAGCTTCAACATCTCCTTCTTCATTCCCTCTCTCTCTCTCTCTCTCTCTCTCTCTCTCTCTCTCTCTCAATAACGGGTTAAGGGGAGAAAATGGTATGGTCAATCTCACTTTAGGAATTCTTTTTCCTATGAAGGACTAGACTAACTGGCTACTAAGATCAATGCCAACTCTTGACATTCAGGTGTTCTAGGATTGTAAGAACAGGGCATTCATTACAGTGGTGACCAATTACCTCCTTAGTCGTAAGCTTCAACAGTGGGCATGATTAAGGATATTGGAAGTCATTGAGAAACTTTGAACTGGTATTCCCAGTGCAACAAACACTGCAAGACAAGAGACATGGATGAAGCACTTCCTACTTATAAAGATATGTAGTGTGAAATGACCTTGGTGTCAGGAAGGCATGGATTCAAATTCCACATCTGGTGCTTACTGGCTGGGCAACCTTGGGAAAATCACCTAACCTCCCAGTGCTCCACAGGCAACACTCAAAAATTCCAAGTTAGTATAGTTCTGTGTGTGAGTGTGTGTGTGTGTGTGTGTGTGTGTGTGTGTGTGTGTGCTCTATATATAGCATAGTACCTGGTATACAAATCGATCATGTCTACATCTATTATGTATGGATATACAAGGTACCATGCTACATCTAGGAGACACAAAGATTAAAAACAAATGATCCAATCCTTTCCCACAAAGGATTTACATTCTAGTAGGGAGAGATGAGATTTACACACCAAAAAGTATAATTTAAAGTAAGATATGATAAAGTCAAAGGAGAATCCCAAACAAAGGGCATCATAGATTTCAACCTACAAGAGAACTGAGAGGTCATCAAGTTCACCCTCTCTACTACCACATTTTATACATGAGGTAACCCATGCCTACAGAGGTTTTAATAACTTGCCCAAGGTCACTCAAATACTGATTAAGGGATCAGGATTTGAACTCAGATCTTCGGCCTTTTCACTTGGTTCTTCTGCCTCCCTGTAATGGAAAATTTGAGAAGACCTATGACATTTTCATCTGGAGAGATCAGGAGACGTTTCACAATAGAACTTGTGACAACAGAATTAAAGGAAGAAGATTCTGAAGCGTTCAAAAAGGGAAGAGAAAAGAAACCACATTGGGTGGGAGGAAAAAACAAGAGAAGAAAGAATAAAGATGATAAGATTTAGAGACAGATGGTATTGTAGCGGTCATCTGAGCCAACTTCCTCATTTTGTAGAAGAGGAAACTGAGGCCCAGAGAAAAGTGATTGCCCAAGGTCATGAACTGGTGAAGTCAAAATTCCAATGCTCTTCCTTTAGTTCCAAAATGAAATATATTTCTACCACACCAAAGTTGCCTCCGAGGTGTATTTGTGGAAAGTGGGTGATTAAGAGATGTCTCAGGTGTGGTGCTATTGAAAATAGGGTCTATTGACCTTGTACCAAAAGAGGGAAGTGAGATCTAATGTCTCAAGGACTATAAAATGAATCATTTTAACCAGTATATAATTTTAGAGAAAGCAAAAGTAAAAAGGAACAGAGATAATCAAATCAATTAATGAACATTTATTAAATGCCTGCTATATGTCAACCATTGGGCTAAACACTGGGATACAGAAAGAGACAAGAGTCAGTCCCTACCTTCCATGGGCTTATATTACATCTAATGGAGGAGACAACATGCTAACAAATATCTAAAAAGCAAGTTATATAGAGAGGACAGAAAAATAGTTAGCCAAGGGAAGTCATTAGAATTAATTGAGTTTAATTGGGAGGGATGAAGAACACCTCTGATTTAACTAGAATTGGAACTCTCAGGGTGGAAACTCCCTTCACTAATGATCTCAACAATATGTCTATAATTTACCAAGGTCGTCTTTGTCCTACTCAGTATAGACCTAGTCATTTGCATATTGTTTCCTCCATTAAAATATAAATTTCTTGAAGGCAAGGTCTGTTTGGCTTTTTCTCTGAATCTCTAGCATTGAACACAGGTGTCTGGCACAAAGTAAACACTTTATAAATGCTGTGATCACCTACCTAATATGTGTTAGAACTTGAACTCAGGTCTTCCTTATTCTGGGTCTAGTTTTCTACCAACCATGCCACATCGCCTCTGATTCAAATTTAGTCTGGCATAATTAGCGAATCAGTGTCATCCAATTTACATCTATAACAACCATACTGTGTTCTCTGTTTAACCAAGTAAATCTTCACAATATATTCTAGAGAGTACAGTGGGATTTATTTTTATTTTTTAGTAGCTACCTTATATTCCATGCTCTAACGGGAGAATTAAAATGTAACAATGATCTCTTGGCATCTAATTATCTTATCTCAGACCTTGGTAAACCAAGCCATCCTCTTAGAACTGAATTTCTGTCCAGCAAAGCATTTCTGTTGCCAAAGTATAATTTTGTTGGCAGTATCTGTCTCTTTCAAGCCCTGGAATCTGACCTAGGCTTGTAAATTGTGCTGTCCTGGCAAGGTTCTCGCCCTCCAGGGCATTGTATTGGTCTAAAGCAATACATCACGTTACCTCCCACTCTTTTTTTGTTAGCCTATTTCTCCAATGGATCCTAAAATGATTATTTCCGCTCCAGAAGCCCCAGTTAATCCAGCCCAAGGCCTTGCTCTCTGCACCATTGCCACAGGCTTTGGAAACATAGGCAGGAGGAGTCTTCCACCACACTTGACTAAGGCAGGCCCTCCCAAGAGAAGTGAGGGGTTAAGTCAATGGCAACCCAGTGAGGATCAATTCTGCGGAGTCATGCTGTGACAAGATGCCTAGTACCTAATCAAGGCTGAGTAAATGTTTGCTGATTTAAATTGAGTCTGTCCAGCCTTGACTTTCTGTGAGGGTCTCAGCAACTTGGTTGCAGAGTTCCTTCATCTCTAAGAGAATAGGGCAGGGTTTAGGGAGTCCCCCAATTTCTGATGGAAGAATCCCTTGTCCCATAATAAAAACATACCCAAGGGGAAAGGGAAGGTTTGGGGAGTGTGACCAAGACTTCAGGCAGCTTATGGCATGGTTTGCCAAGGGATATATATAAGACAGAGGAAGACAAACATATGTACAGAAAAGCCACACAGGAACACCAGTGGATGCTACTACTTCACTGCAAAAGGTCTTGCCTTGTTTTTCCTTATCTGTGGAAAACCAGTGGTGGAAGCAGAATGAACCTAAAACACCAACTCAGAGGTACTGCCCATGTCTTTTTTGTTCTGTCTGAAGACAGAGAGGAAGCCCCAGGGGCTACTGTCCCCAGCTCCCTTGTGCCAGCCCCATAGCTCAGCTGTGATAACACATACTTCATGGCTAGTCATCATTCCCTTATATGGATTCTGTGTGCCCTCTCTGAGACAAGGGGCTTTAATCAGTGGCACAAGACAGAACTGAATGATGCCATACAAGGATTGCATGAAAGAAATAAGTAGTGTTGAGCCTGGCAAGGAGATGGTGTTCAATATTTTTTGAGTCTCTGAAGGGCTATTTAATGGAAGAGGGAGTAAATTTGTTCTGGTTGGCTATAGGAGGCAAGAACTAGAAGGCATGGGTGGAAGATGCGAGGAAGCAGAGTCCATGAAAGGGAAAATTGTCTAACAATTTGAGCCATCCAAAAATGGAATAGGTTATTTCAGAAGGTGGTGTGTTCGCCTTCATTGAAAGCTTTTGGCAGAGTCTATGGAAGTGCTACTGGCAATATTTTAGAGAGGATTCTTAGTCAGGTAGAGATTAGACCCTCTGAGGTCCCTTCCATCTCTGTGATTCTCTGATCCAGTCGTTTAAAATTCTACAAGACAGAAACTCTGCTTTGACCTGATTGGGAAACAGGAGTAGCTGCTCTGTGGATCTGAAGGTTCAGCAGCTGGGTGAGAGAGTGTTGATTCCGAGGGGGGAAAATATATCCTCATCCAATTAAGAGATACTGCTGCCTTGGTAAATATTCTCTGCAATTAAAAATTAACATGGGCCAAGGGTTAAATCAATATCTAAAGTTGATAGATTTTCAGGAACCAAATCACAATGCCCTTAGCTGAGTTCAGGACTCTCAGTTCTTAGAAAACAGTGAGGTCTTTCACTTTTCAGTTTAGAAGATGAGAGGGTGGGGCTAATGGGGAGAGAGACAGATGCAGAAATAGAGAGAATGAGAGAGGAATGGAGGAAAGGTGGTAAAGAAGGAAGAAGGAGAGAGAGGGAGAGAAAGGAGGAAGAAAAGGGAGGAGAGATAGAGACAGAAGGAAGGGAGACAGAGATCAAGGAGAGATCAGAGTTGATCATTTTAACTCAAAGTATAGGGTCATTGAATCCTATTAAAAATCACCTTTTTTCAATACTAAAGGTTTTATTTTTTACATCACCTAAAATTCTCCTTGCATCACTTCCTTTCTCCTCTCCCAGCTCAGAGAGCTATCTCTTAGTGAAATTCATCTCAATAGATGTGACCATTCAAGCCTGTTGAGATATTTTTGAATTTTTACTCCGGCATCCAATGCACTTGTTACTTTCCCCAGCATTGCCCTATCTACAAATTGAATCTACACCTCCGTCCAAGACACTGATGCAAAGATTGAACGGCATAGGACCAAGAACGAAGCCTTGAGCTACACAAGGAGAGTATCATTGATCACCTCCATTGATACTGGTCATTAAGAATTTCTCGGCAATTTCTTCCCAAAGTCTAGTGTACAGATCTGACTTTTTTGTCTTGTTTTCTAAGCTGTTTAGTTTAAAGCATGGAGGTTCAGACAGAATTTATCCCCATTTGGAAACTATTAATGGGCATGGATTTTTAAAATTATCATTTATAAATTTATAAATTTAAGCCAATTCTTCATCTTTCCAAAACTCCAGATGTTAAAGGCGTATTATCACAATAACAGGTCGTATTTACAAAACACTTTCTTACAACAATGCTTAAAAGTCAGTAGCATATGTTTGATGCATCCTTTTATACAGACAAAGTGAAAATTCAAGGTGACAGGAGACTAACCCCCAGTCTGACAGGCAGTAAGTGGCAGAGACAACGTTTGGTCCCATGGCATCTTATTCCAAATCCTTTGCTCTACAAGTCTGAATCCATGCCATGGGATCATAGAATCTAAGTCTGGAGTTGGAAGGGAACTTAGAGGTGGTCTAGTCCAATATTCTCTTTTATAGATGAGGAAACTCATCAGAGGGTACGTGACTTGCCAAAGACTTACTTTCCATTGCTGAGATTTTTTTTTAAGGAAAGGCCATCCAGTTGAGAGGAGGGAATTTCAAAGGCATTTTAACTCAAGGCCCTATGTACCAACTATATTTGCATCAATATGGCTGAAATCTAAATCTATCCATAGCTTACAAAGCATCTTAGTAAAGATGTCCTTAGTCAACCAAGATTGCTTTGTTAGATCTCACAGGTGAGATCTCTATATCCCTCCTTGCTCCAGGCCAGAGAAGAATGGTTTGCTGATGATGGACCTGGACAGCATGAGGAAAGTCAGCTAATTATTGTGGGTTTGATGATGCCACAATTCTGCCTCCCATCCTTGTAACTAGTGAGTTAGCTCTGAAAAGTATTGAATTACTTCACTGGCCATGAATTATTTAAAGGGAAGTGCTATTATTATAGAAGCCAGCTGTTTAACCATTGGAATTCTGTACGTTGGCCAACACTCATGAAAAGAGCTGTGCTCTGTGACTAAACACTATGTCTACTCATGGGGTGTTCATGAATTAAAGTGGTGGTCAGGTATCCTACTAAATAATCCTTGGCTTATATGTTAGATGATCCCTACAGGGAAGGAAGGATGGAAAGAAGGAAGGAAGGAAGGAAGGAAGGAAGGAAGGAAGGAAGGAAGGAAGGAGGGAAGGAGGGAAGGAAGGGAAAGAAAGAATCCTAAGGATATCAATAAACACCAGTAAGATGGATTCTATGAATAGTTAATGTGCTTGTCTCCACAAGTGTGAGTAATTAGAGGGACTTTGTCCATAGGATCCTAGATTTAAACTGGAAGGGACCCTTGAGATCATCCAGCCCAACCTCCTCATATTTTATATGAGGAAAATAAGGTTCAGAAAAGGATAATAGAAACAAAGAATTAGAGAATTAGATCTCAGAGATTAGAGTTTATCTCCACCCATTTTACAGATAAGCAAACTGAGGCCCAGAGAAGCTAAGTGTTTTGCTCAACTCACAAACAGAGCTGGACTTTGAACTGAGATGCCTTAATTTCAAATCTATACACCTGAATAACACTGTGTCTCATCCTAACATGGCAAGGGAATAGAACTTTTGGATTGATGTTGCCATGACTGAAGAGAGCAATCACAGGCATTCTCCATCCAATGCACTGCCCCCAACAAGCAGAGATAATCACTATTTAAAACCAAACTAGTAAAGGATGTTGTGCTTCCATTATGAAGGGACGTTTGGCTCTTTGGTTCTTGTTTCCATAGAGTATGTCTTAAAACTCACAGGGTCACACGAGGAACTCTCCATATACTCAGACTCCTCAAGTCAACATTTTGAGTTTCCTACAATGTGTCTCTCATACAAAATCTTCCCACCTCTGAGACTTTGTACCAACTCTCTGTTGGGTCTTGAATGAGCTCTCTTCTTCATCTCTCCCTCCCCTTTGAAGAATCCCAAGCTTCCCTCAAATCACAACTCTAGTAGCATGAACACCAGGTCTTTGTAGACTCACTCCAGTGGCCAGAGATCTCTCTCCCTGGAAATGAATTTGTATTGTTATCTCTGGACTTCTTATTTTCTTATCAGTGTGCATGCTGTTTTCCCTCCAGGCAAATATAAGTTTCTTAAAAGCAGGGGTTCTTTCCTTATTTTTGTCCTTGTATCTTTACCAATTAACAGAGTGGCAGCATTGCACAGTGGTTAGAGAGTTGGTCTGGGATCCATAAAGTCCTAGGTATAAGGTATGCCTTGATGAAATGCAGGCTGTGTGACTCTGGCTAAGTCATATAACATTTCAATACCATGGGCTCCTTTTGTGACTCTAAGGTGCTAAGAAGGTGCTGATCTGGCTTGGTCACAGGAATATGATCATCTGGTGTTTCCTAGAGCTACAATTCTCAAAATGTTTGTCTTAGAATCCCATTATATGGTTAAAAATTATTGAGGATCCTCCAAAGAGAATTTCTTTATGTGAGTTGTCTCCATCAAAACTTAATTTATTAGAAATTGAAATGTGTTGGTATTATTATGAAAATAAGTTTTGATTCTGTGGACTCCCTGAAAGTGACATCCAGGGGCCCCAGGACCAAAGCTCTGCTTTATCACAATTGTATCTTTAATCAATTCCTTTTTGAACACAGAGTATAGTGCCTTACACATTGTTTCATCATTTCAGTCATGTCTGGCTCTTCTTGACCTTGTGGACCTCTGTCCATGAGTTTTTCTTGACAGAGATACAGGAATAGCTTGCCATTTCCTTCTCCAGGGGCAAAAAGAGGTTATGTGACTTGCCCAAGGTCACGACAGCTAAGAAATTTCTATGACTGGATTTGACCTCAGATCTTTGTGACTCCAAACACAATTCTCTAGCCACTGCACCACTTAGCTGCCCGACTTTACACCTAATAGAAGCTTAATAACTCTATCATGAATGGAGTTATATCCCCATTACCCTGAATTGTGCTTTGCCCATAATAGGTACTCAAATGTTTGTCAAATTGAATTTTGTTAAAAGGAACTTAGGGATCTTCTACCTCAACTCCCTTATTTTACCAATGAGAAAGCAAAAGGGAAGGGGGCAAGAGGAGACAGTAGTAACTTACCTACTCTGAGACCAAGAGTACATAAATTTCAACTATTATATAATACTTCACCCCTTTTGGGGTTTCTACTCATTAACTTGTCTGTCCAGTGCTCTGTAAGATAAAATGAAAGCAGTAAAGGAAGGTGAATTTCTGTAAGAACACCTTTCCCATTTTGTATTTGCAATGTTGTTCTGTTTCCTTGACAAACACATCTCAGAGTTGCCTAGACTAAGTATTTTGTTTGTAGTTTGTCAGTAATGTCAATGAAAACGATTCCAAAAGGCCACCAGTTACTAATTGTGGTCTCAAAGAACACATCATGAACCATGACCTTCCTTCCATTGGGAAGAAGGTGAGGGACTCTAGGGGTGGAGTGCAGCATACACCATCTGATGTGATTACTTGTGTTGGTTGGTTTTGCATGACTATTTTTGACCATAGTGGTGTGGAGGAAATATATTCAGAAATGTCAATAACATAAGACTAAACAGCACTCATAAAAGTCTGAAAATAAGAGTACAAGCCCCTCTGTGTTGGCTGTACCCTCAGACCACATACACTTAAACATGAAGCCAATGATCAAAAGTCACTTAAGCCTGTTTTTGTTATGATCCTTCACTAAAAACTGTGGAGTTTTTTTTCCTTTTGTCCTAAAAATTATGGCTGGTAGTGAAATAATAGAGAAGAGAGAGTAGAAAAGGGGTAGAGAAATTTCAGAAGTTTTAAAATAATTTATTCAATTACCTTGATAGATGAAGAGAATGGAGTGAAGGGGTGGGCTTGCTACATGGCCCCAAAGTTAAGAATGTATTAGATAAAATGTGACACTGCAGAAAATAGGAATAGGGAACACCCAATCATCACTACTGAACTTGGTGTTATTGGTGCTTGCTGACTGGTGAGAGACATATTCTGAGCTTGATGGGATGCGCAGTTTTCTTAGCTTCCTTTGATTTTAGCCTAAAGGTAGAAGCATTTAGGACTGAGATTGGAGGGCAACTTCTGATGAGTTTGAACCAACTGTTTGCCATTCTGCGTATGCATGAACAAAGTCTAGAAGGGAGCTTTGGTTTGGTCAGTATGGGGAAATTTTGACTGGGAACTCTTGCCATCACAGGAGATTTTCACATGTCTCGTGCTTCCCAGAATTGTTGATTTAGAGCTAGAAGAAACCTCATGGGTCATCTGGTCCAACTTCCTCATTTGACAATAGGAAATGGAAGCCTACAGAGGTTAAGTGACTTGCCCAAAGTTACACAAATAAGGAGCTGATCAGGAATTTGAATCAAGGTCTTCTTGATGACAAGACAAGCACTCTATCCATTATACCATGCTCCCTTTCTACCAGTATGTCTATAGACTAAAGCTAAAATGCTGTAAACACCAATACCTGTAAGCTAAGAAGCCAATAATGGAATTAATTTCATGTTTTACACAGACAATCAAAGGAGCAATGAAATTGAAATTCATTAACATTTAAGTTTTAACTTTTTTGGATACATTGGTATGGCTAGTTTTCTGGGGGAAATTATCAATACACAGAAAGAAAAGTGTTTATCTGGAGTGGACAGGAGAAGACAAAGGAGGAGAGAAAAGAAAAGGAGAGGAGAGGAGAGGAGAAGAGAGGAGAGGAGAGGAGAGGAGAGGAAGAGAGGCAAAGAGGAGAGGAGAGGAGAGGAGAGGAGAGGAGAATCATTTGGGAACATCTCATTTTCTGCAAAATTGTAGCACATTATTTTCGAAACCTGCATTATGATATTTGCTAAACCACTACCCCCAGGAAGGGGGCAGAAACCAGAAGTACTGTAAATTAAGAGACAATCAAAATGGCACCACAGAAAGAATCCACTCCAGGAAAGAGGGTGTGGTCCAGATCATGATCTGAGAAAGTAATATTGTGCCAGGTGTCCTCAAAATTCATGGGGCAGCTAAATCCAAGGCACTAAGTTGAGCCCAGGAATATAGAGTCTCTACCAGGAGGTCAAAGCTAAGAAGAGTCAGCATAGAGTCAGAAAGATCACACTCCGGAGGAAAGACCACCTGTATGTATACACAGTATCTCCTTGCCTCATTAGATTATAAGTTCTTTGAGGACAAGATCGAGTTTTGCTTTTCCTTTGTAGTCTCAGCACTTAGCACAGAGTCTGGCACATTAAATTAGTAGGTATTTCATTGATGCTTTTTGATTGAAGGAAGGAATGAAAGAACAAATCAATAGACATGACTGTGATTACTTTCCCCCAAAGAATCCTTCCCTTAAGCCCCTATGGAGGACCCCCTAACTGCTGACAAAGAAAAACCCCATCCCACTGCCTGTGGGCAGGGATTCCACAGAATTGTCTCATAAAATTTCCCTACCCAAGTCAGAGTTCTTCAGTGGTGCCAAATGGAGGAGCCATGCCCTCCCTTCTCAGTCTTATTGGTGTTATTTTAGTTACTAACAAGAGCGATGATGGGAAGTAGATCCAAGGAAGAGAGACCTGCTGCTCTTTCACGCCATGGTTGTGTATATATTCAATCAGCTCAGACTGACTAACACTGCACTCCTAAGAAGGATCTCAGTCTCAGAATTAGAGGTAGAAGAGACCTCAGGGGCCATATAGAGCAACCCCTTCATTTCACAAATAAGGAAAATGAGGTCTAGGAAAGCAAACCATGATTCCCCAGGTAGTGCATGGCATAGATGGAACCAAAACCTAGATCCTGTCATTCTAAATACAGTTCTCTTCATCTTCACCATCATTAGGTATGGATATTCAGAACTGGAGAGAATCTCTAGGAGCAAGTAGTCCACTCTCTAGATGAAAACAAATCCCTTCTATCATCTATTGATCAATCCACAAGGTTTTATGAAGTGCTTCCTTGATGCCAAGTAATACCCTAGACACTGAGAATAGACCAAGACAAAATGAAATAGTTCCTTCTCTCAAATACCTTACATTCTTTCAGGGCACTATAAAATGTACAGATAGGGGTTCTTGTGGGACAACTCTTTAGGATTTCAATAGCCTCGGAAAGCTTTTAAACTTTAATAGCTTATAAAGACGTTTGCGAAAACGTGCATAAGTGTGTGTGTGTGTGTGTGTTTGTCCTTCATTGTCAAAGATGATCATGCCATCAGAGAGATGATGACATGACTTCACTTGACTTGTTTTGAGTGAGGGAGGGCTGTGCAGGTCATCAGCCTCACTTCTCCTCCAGAGCCACCTGAATCCAGTGACCAGATATTCATCAGGATGACTGGAAATGACCCAGGATAAGGCAATTAGCGTTAAGTGACTTGCCCAAGGTCACATAGCTAGCGAGTGTCAAGTGTCTGAGGTGAGATTTGAACTCAGGTCCTCCTGACTCCTACACTGGTACTCTATCCACTGCATCACCTAGCTGCCCCCATGTATAAATATACACAGAATAAAAGCCAGGTAATTTGCAGGGGTCTACAAAGAAGGGAAGCACCAGCAATTGAGGAATCAGGAAAGTCTTATTTTTTCAATGAAGAGGCATTTAGTAAGCAGTTACCATGTGCTAAGCACTAGGGATACAAAGAAAATGAGAAAACAGTCCCTGCCTTTAAGAAGGCTACAGTCTAATGAGGGAGACAACACAAACCTAAATGAGTATGCACAAGATATGTTCAGAGTAGATGGAGAACAGCCTGAGATGGAAGGGCACTAGCATCTAGAGGAACAAGCATGCTGGGAAGGGTTCTGTGTAGAATGCAAGGGTAGAGCTAGCTGAATTATGAAAGGAACCAAAGAATCAAAGAGGCACAGATGAGGAGGGAGTGAATTTCAGGCATCAGGGACAGCCAGTACAAAGCAACAGAGATGATAGATGAAGTGTTGTGTGAGGGTCGGCAAGGTCAGTCTAGCAGGACCACAGAATGTGGGGAGGGGAAATTCTATGTATCAAGTTTCATCATGCAGCCTGGCTCCAAGAGATCCAAACCAGAGGAAGCTCCTCCCTCCCAAAGAAGCTCATGTCCCCTTTGGACAGCTCCAGTCATCAGGTGCATATTTCTTTCCCTAACTGTCCTGACACCCACAATGATGGCCGTGGTCTGAGGAAGCTGGGTAATTTGGCTAAGTAAGGAGCCTCTGATTTCATTGAAAGACAACTCTTAGGAGAAGAAACTACCTCTCCTGATGCAATCTGGCACCCTCTCAGTCACTGAGGTTAAGTAACTTGCCAGGCAGAGGTCCGTATGGGCCAGAGGTGGGACTTGAACTTAGTTCTTCCTGGCTCTAAGGTCATCTCTCTATCCACCGTGACATATTTATTGACTCTTGTGCCTAGGCAGCAAGCTGATGCAATGGATAAAGCACTGGGCCAGTAGTCAAGAAGACCTGAGTTCAAATCCAGTCTCAGAGATTTATTAGCTGAGAGCAAGTCACTTCACCTCTGTTTGCCTCAGTTTCCTCATCTGTAAAATGGGGATTTTAATAGCCCCTACTGCCCAGGGTTGTTGTGAGGATCAAATGAGATACTAAATGTAAAGAGCTAACTTATCACAGTGTCTGGAACACAGAGTGCTATATAAATGTTAACTTGCTATCATGGCTAAGTATAGAAATGAGAAATGCTCCAATGGTTGGTTTTAAGTGATAACACTGGAGAAAGTGCCCTACAAAGGTACTCTTGTCAATGTCATGCCTAATAATAGAGATAACAGCAATGTTACCAGCATGAAGGATAGAAAGGGGTCTTTTAAAACCAGATACAACCAGGATCATCTCTTCTGAAAATCAGTCATTAACTGCAGAGGCTTAAATTGAAGGGCCATTTGAGAAACCAGTTCCTTTTAAGGCAGAAGCTTCAGTATTTTGTTCCTCAGCCTTTGCATTGGGTTTCCTGTTTTAGCCTACAGTAACAAGTCTCCTTGTGTAAGCCCTGGAGGGGTGAAAAGAGATGATGTTGGAAACCCAAATGTGGAATGCAGACCTTCCATCTAAATGACTCCCTACCAACCACTGAGAAGTTTATAGTGAGTCTTCAATGCAAACAGTACAAATTAGAGCTGGAGTCAAAACCAGTGGAGTCTCCAAACTCATTAAATTAGAAGAAATTCTCATACACATCCCTTCCCAACCTACAGATCACGGACACGTATGTCCAAGGGACCAAGCTTTATGTTGCCCCATCACCGAATCTCACTGGGGCTGTGTGAATGTGGGAGTCACAACTTTCTTGAGTTTCTGTGTCCTCAGTTATAAAAGACTGATAATACCATTAGGAAGAGATAATGACCACAGATGAGAGTTGGCAATTTCCCCTACTGAGAGTTCAGACATATATGCCAGGTCTGAAAAAAAAGCACCAAGCCAGTGGCACATGGACTCCATGTCACTTCCCATGCCCCATTCTGCCACATGTGTGTGTGGCTGTGTGACCTTAGGCAAGTCACTGCCCTTCTTTGGGCCTTGATTTCCCCAGATGAAAGATGAAGGGAGTAGGTTAGATGGGTGTTAATTAATATCATTTCTAGGACTAAGTCTATGATCCTGAAGAAAATGCTTCCGTAGCAGTGGTCATGCTAGAAAGCTTCTGGGTCCCACCCTGTATTGCCAGGTCTCTCTTGATCAAGCAAACTCCTTGTCACATCTTGTAAACAGTGTTTATTTCCCTAGCCCTCCAGTCCCCAGCAACTATTGCCCTTCATGCATCCTAGGGCAGTGGCAGAAAAAAACTTCCTGTATTCTCCTCCACATTTTCATCTTTTCTGAAAGGAAACCAGAGTTTAGCATCTATTCTTGGGGGCCTTACTCTTTGGCCTCCTGAAATGTCCAGTAAGTTAGCAAAGAAAGAAAAGCCTATGGATGTCCTCTGTGAATTACTGAGGACCATGTGAGCTTGTTTTCCTCTCTCCACCAATTTACAGTCTCTGGAAAAGATTATAAAACAAAACAAAACAAAAACATTGTTTACAGAGCTCAGGGGGCCAGTTGATTCTCAGCTGAGGGTAAAGTCGCCTGCTAAAGCAACGAGACAGAGGGGATCTAACACCAGCAAAGAAAACCACGGAGACAGAAAGGAGAGCCAGCTGCCGTGCCTCTCCCTGACATCAGAGTGGGGGCCACCTCCCAGATTTGCTCTCAGAAAGAAAGCAGTATCACTGTGCCAGGGATGCCATAAACACAGTCATACTGTTACAATTGCTCAACTGTCCTGAGCCCCACAGCCAACCTGTCTTGTCCACCATCTTAACTATGGAAAATATTTTGGTTCTGGAGTTGTTGGAGACAACCAGTCATCTGGGCAAAGGGGCAGGTGGTGATGGGAACTGAGAGAAAGGGACAAACTGGGTGTAAATATGGGGGAAGGCTTAACTAGTCTCAACTGCCCTAGGGTGGGGGAAACTATCACCAAATTCAAGGCAGCAGGAGTAATAAATAGGAGATCACAGCTCTGGAATTGGATAGGTTGGACTAGATGACCTCTAAAAGTTAGAAAAGACTAAAGCTTAGAGAATTTAAGTAACTTCTCCAAGTTGATACCAGTAGCAAGTGCCCATGGTGGGATTTGAAAGCAGGTCCTTTGATTAGAAAGCTAATATTCTTTCTAGTATAATGTATAGAAGGAAGCCCTGTTTATGATCCTGTCTCTGACACCTGATAGCTATATGACTGTAAGCAAGTCGCTGAATTTCTCAACAAATCTCTAAAACAGAGAAGTTGGCAATCTGTGTCAATGAAGAGAGTTTCCACCCTGGGAGCTACTACATCTACAAAATCATAGATCATTGCTTTTTTTTAAAGGATCTCATGACTTCCTAATGAGGATGATGCAGAATAGATTTCGTACAGCTCCACCTTGACACCCAGCATAAGTCTGTATCCAATCAATGAATGAATTAATGAATTAACACCTAAATAGACCAAAATTCTCATTTCCTAATTTAAATGTAGAATAACTGCTCTTTTGAGCTAGACTAAATATATAACAATAGAAATTAGGAATTAAGGCAGAAAATGCTATAGTGACTTTCATTCCTCCCTCAGACACTTACTAGTGGTATGACTCTTGGCAAGTCATTTCACCCCTTTAGCATCAGTTTTCCTATCTCTAAAATGGGGATAACAGTAGCACTGATCTGGCAGGGCTGTGGTGAGGGTAGAATGAGATACTGCAGGTAAGGTGCTTTGTAAACTTTAAGATGCTATGGAAATGTTCATTGTTATAATTTTTTTAACGTAAGCAGAAATGGGTTCTATTCTAAGGCTACACCATTCTCTTCTTTGTCTTATCCAGGCAAGCCTACTGGGTATGGCTCTAGCAGTCGGCGTTTACACCACACAGGGATCGTGGATGAATGCTGCTTCCGGAGCTGCGATCTGAGGCGGCTAGAGATGTACTGTGCGCCGATTAAGCCAGCCAAGTCAGCTCGCTCGGTGCGTGCCCAACGCCACACCGATATGCCCAAAGCCCAGAAGGTAGGTTAGGATGAGAGGAACATGGCAGCCTTTGCAGGTTCACTTCAGTCAAGAGTACCATGTCATACCTGGCAGAATATTTCAGAAATATCCCCCTTACCCCCACCTCATCAGAGGCCCTTAATTCCTCAGCTGATGGTCAGTCCTGTTAGCTTTAGGCTTGATTCTCTACCTTGTCCCCCTAATCAATCAATCACCAAGAATTTCTAAAGCACCTACTAGGTGCCAGACATGTCTTCTTAATCAGGTACTTTTTACAATCATTGTAATCATTAATTAGTCATTCTAAAGTATGGTAAACTGAGCATTTTATCTCCCCTAGGAAAATAATTAGCATTCATTAATAAAGTTAATTAAATCTTTACAATGATGAAACAGATGAAATATCTTATTTCTTGTAAGAAAATAATTATTATTAATAATATTAGTTACTAACTGTGTGCCAGGTACCTTTGAATCATGTATCTTTTTTAAAGGTATTGTAATCATTAGTCAAGCGTTATTAAATATGGAAAATGGTTAAATAAGTGTTTTATCCCCAAGAACATTACTATTAACTAATTACTAACCGTGTGCTAGATACTTTCAAATCATGTATGTATCTTTTTTTAAAATATTGCAATCATTAATCATTAATTAAGGAAAATGGTTAAACTGGTTTTTTATCCCCCCTCAGGAAAAGTATTATTAATTAATGACATTAGTTAATCATTAATTGACTGTGTACTCAGTACAATTTTTTAAAGTCGTACCTTTTAAAAATTATGATAACCATTAATTAAGCAATATTAATTATAGAGAATGATTTAGAAACAACTAGATGGCACAGCGAATAAAGCACTACGAGCCCGGAATCAGGAGGACCTGAGTTCAAATCCAGACACAATTACTAGCTGTGTGACCTTGGACCAGTCATTTAACCTTGATTGCCTCCAAATAAGAAAAGAAAATTGTTTAACAAGTATCTTACCCTCCTATTAAAATTAATTGTTATTATTTTTAACTTACTATGTGCTATTGATTCCCTATTTTAATCATTTTTTCATGATTTTAACTTCAAACCCATGCTAACCATCAGAGGACTATTAATAGAGGTCATGAGCATTCTATCTAGAAAGACAAACCATTCTAGAAGAAGAATTCTCTGAGCTCATACTGAAATAGGTCATAGGAGTAGGGATTGGACCTACTTTCGCACAGGGAACTCCCAGGTGAGGAAAGTTTCTCTACCCATCCAAGTCAGCACCTCCTCTGCAAATTACAGTGGTAGAGAGTTTCCTAAAACAGAGCTGTGAAACCTGAAGTTGGCTTACCCCCAGGACTCCAGACTGGCAGGAACTAGATTAAAATGCAACTGGGAAATATTTAATAAAAATAAGCAAAAATACAATAGAACATAGATAATGTTAATATGTGGTTTTCTAAGTCAATATGCAGCCCAGAGGCATCTTTATGTATGATTTAGTGGCCCTGTTTGTGTTTGAATTTGATAACACTGGCCTAGAGGCTAAGTGACTTGACCGGGATCACACAGCCTATACATACATACACATACACACACATACATACATACGTATGTATGTATGTGTGTATGTATATGTTAGAGGCATGACTTGAACCCAGGTCTTCCTGGCTTCAAGGTCAGCTCTCTACCTGTTCTGCCACCTTGTCTCTCATAGAGAGATGCCAAATCAAAATTTCTGCTTTGCTTAAAGGAAATGCCTACCATGATAGAACCATGGAAGGATTTTCTTTCTAGGATATATAAGACTTTTTTCTGGAATGAAAACAGCGTGATATGATTTAAATTATCTCATCTTTTGGTCTGAGATATTTGGAAGGGTAAGAGGGACAGATAGTGGGTTTCAGGGAAAGAGTTCAGAATGAGGAAGAAGAGAAAGAAAGGAGAGAAATTGAAACAAAAAGATCTCTTTTTGATCCCCTCAAGATATCTTGTTTTTAAAAAATAGCCAACATATGTTTTAATTGATGGCATCATTCTGCAGAAACCTAAACTGAGCACAGGTATAGATCACTGTGACCCATGTGACTGGTCCTTGGCCACCATCAGTATGTAAAGCTCCCAGCATTCAAAGCCCAAAGGGAGAGTTAGGAATTCAAGGTTACCCAAGTGGGTTCTAAATCGAATTCCTTTCTCTCTCCTCTTGTGTAAGTGTCTTGTCCAGCTGCACAGAGGGAAGATCTCATATTGCAAGTGTGCAATGAGAGAGTACCTTCTGCTGGTTCCTGAATGAACCTGGGATCAAGTGATCAAGCGATGCTTTCTATATGAACACGATTGTGAATTTTTTCAGAGATGGGGGAGGATAAGGGAGATCTATTTCCTTTCCCTTCTTCTCTCGGTTGACCTGATGCTTTACAACATAAATAGGAGAATCAAACTGAATACATTCTGATGGGGGTCACAGTTGTCTCAGGATCATGAGCTTCAAAATCCAGGTACTGAATTAGAGGTTAAAGGGGTAGATAGGAAAAATGTTTTTTTCTTTTGCTTACCTGTGTTGGGACCACAGGCAATTACAATACACAGTTCCCTAGACTCAGTCTCCCAAGTTATGAAGCTCAGTGACCATAGGCTGGCCCAGAAGCACTATCATCAAGAACACCACAGGAACCGTCTGTTCTGAATGAAATTATTTTTGTGATATTTGCAGTATCAGCCCCCATCCAGCAACAAGAGAACGAAGGCTGAGAGGAGGAGGAAAGGTGGGCCAGAGAAACACCCAGGAGGGGAGCAGAATAAGGGAAGAGAAGAGAGAAAGCAGAGCAGAGGAAAGAAGAAAAAGCAGAGGAGGGAGACTGGAGATAGAAAGACTGAACGCAGAGGAAAAAACAGGAAAATGGAGAGAAGGAATAAACAGACAGAGGCAAGGACTATGAGAAAGAAACAGAAAATCAGGAAACACTGTAGAGAAAAAAGAAGACAAATGTTGTGGCAATAGATGGCACATTTAATGAAATGAGAAAAACGGAAACCTTGGGTAGGACAAGACATGGAAAAAACCAAGTATTTGGAGAGAAGGGAAATATGTCAAAGCAAGTCCAAAGGCTTTTTTTTCCAAGAAGGAAAAAGCCTAGCGATAGAAAAACTAGACAGGTGAAGCACAGCTGTAATAATGGCTTAATAATGAAAGGAGCTAGGAGGGGTTTTTTAAAGTCCTTTTAGGAACACTTTCAAAGTTTTGCATTAGCAAGTTTGCTTCCATAATGACATGTGCACTCAAAGGCTGAGTTAAAAATTAGCAAGCATTTGAACAGAACTGTCTATGAACACTCACAGGTCCCTTTCCCCACATGGTTCATTTCCCAATCCTATCGAGGATCAAACTCCTCCAGAGGGTAATGGGAACAGTTTAGAGAATTACGGAATCTGAGGATTGGAAAACTTTCAAGAGCCCAATTCCCTGTCTGAGGCATGACTTGGTCCAATGACCAATGAGGTAGCCTGCCTCTTTTGTACTTTAAACTGGGGTGAAATTAGGAGAGAAGCAATGTCCTAGAGCTTTCTGGTCTCATCTCCTTGTATTACATAGCACACACACACACACACACACACACAAGAATAAGAGATTCCAGGCCTCAAATCCTAGAAGATTTTACTCCGTGGAGAGAAAGAGAGAGAGAGAAAGAGAGAGAGAGAGAGAGAGAGAGAGAGAGAGAGAGAGAGAGAGAGAGTTGTAAGTTGTATCTGTGCTAAAGAGTATAGTCAAAGCTCCTATAGGAAGTTTATATCACGGCTTACGTAAAAGTTCAAAAATGGAACTGAGAGGCAACGTGGCACAGTAGGTAGAAAGTTGACTTGTAATCAGAAAGATGTGAATGCAAATCCTGTCTTTGACACATACTGTCTGAGTAACCCTGGAAAAGCCACATAATTTCTCAGTGTTCTAGTCAACTCCTTAAGACCATAACTTGCAGAGGCAGTGATAACCTGCATTGGTAGAAGGAATTTCCTCATTCTGGAGTTCCTAATACCAATGAAATCTTAGATCTAGCCCCTACCCCTCTCCCTAGCCTCCAAAATACCAAGATAACAGTATTACAGGGAGTATCATGGCAGAGCGAGAGGAGAATTTAGAGTCCAAGGATTGAGTTCAAATCTTAATTCTGCCTCTATCGTGATGACCTTCAAGTTACTTCAAGAAAAAGCCATGACTTCTTCTATGGCCTCCTACTTCAGAAACACCCTTCCCAAGACTTTGTGGTTCATTGAAGACCCAGAATTCCTTGAATAGGGATGCAAAGATGACCAGGCATGACCAAGGAAAGGAAGTGAATGAAAGAATTGGAAGAACTCAGTCAATCCCTGCAGCCACCATTAAAAGAATCTTTTGTCCTATAACTCTTAAAGCAGATGAAGCTGAGTCAAAGGATGACCTTATTATCAGAAGACAAGTTCCCTCTTCACTTGCCCCTAGGATGCATGCACCTTTGAAGAAACCCAGGCAATTACAAAGTACAGTCCTTAACCTTCAGTTATTCTGGTCATTTTAATACCACAGGATGGAGCTACTAGTAGCCTTGAAGTGTTCCTGCAATTAGAGAAAGCCATTTGATCTTCTCAAATAGAATGTGACTGGTTCATTCCCAATTCAAAGATTCCCAAAAATGTCTGGTTTCTGCCCTCCATTCTCTTCCCTGGCAATTGATATAGTGCCAAAGTCAACTCAAAGCTTGGACTGGATGGTGAAGGCATTGGGTAAATGACAACAAGGCAATCCTCTTAGTTATCACCTGAAACTTGAGTGAAAAGAACACTGGATTTGGAAAAAGGCCTGGGTTCAAACCTGTATTCTGCAACTTTCTAGTTCCATGACTCCCAAATTACTGGCCCTCTCTGGCCATCAGTTTCTTCACCTGTAAAATGAGGGGATTGAAACAGATGCGTGTCAGGGCCCTTTTCGCTCTAGGTCCGTGATCCTAAATCATGTAGCCTCTCTCCCTGTCTCCGTATCTATAGGGTGAGAGAGTTGGTCCTTTCTAACTTTAAAGCTATGATTCCGTGACCTTGTAAACTTCCAAGGAGGCACCCTGGTACGGTGTCCTGGTACAGGGCAAAGAGCACTGGCTTTGGAGTCAAAGGACTTGGTTTCAAATACTTTTTGTGTGACTTTGAGCACATCACTTGATTTTTCTTGGCCTTTATGTCTTCATCTGTAAAAAGAGGTTGAACTAGATAGTTGACTTCCAACCCTAGGTTTATATTATTTCCTCCTTAAACCTAACTTTCACCCAATAGGAATGTAACAATATTTTGTTCCTCACTCTTAAGGGAGCATAGTACAGTGGGGAGAGTGTTGGCTTTAGAGTCAGAAGACCTGGATTCATATCCTGGCTCTGCTATGTACTATTTGTGTGACCTTGGGAAAGTCACTAAACCTCCTTGGTCTCAATTTCTTTGTCTGTATAATGAGGGGGAGGTAGACCAGATGATTCTTAACTTGGATGTATGGATTCCTTTGGTGATCTGGTGAAACCTATGAACACCTCAGAATAATGCTTTCAATTTGTTGTTCTTCACTTGTTTTTGTCATATTCAACTCTTCATAACCCTATTTGGGGTTCCCTTGGCAGAGATACTGGAGTGATTTACCACTTCCTTCTTCAGCTCATTTTTACAGATGAGGAAACCAAGGCAAATAGGATTTAGTGACTTGCCCAGAGTCATAAAGTTAGTAAGTGTCTGAGATCAGATTTGAACTTAGGAAGATGAGTCTTCCTGATTCCAAGCCCAGCACTCTAGCCTCTGTTCCACTCAGCTGCCATGTTTTTAATACGTGAAATTAAATCCATAAGATTTTGAAGGAAACCAATTTTATTGAAATATATTCATTAAAATATTCAAAATTAAATAAATTAATGAACACTCCCATCCCCAGTTTAAGAATCCTTGACCTAGATTGTCTCCAAAGTCCCTTCCAGCACTAAATCTATGATCTTTGATGCCATGGTTCATGATTGACAACCATACAATGAGTTCATTAGAATACTGATACCAAGGGCAAAAAGAAGAGAAGACCCTGAGTTCAAATCCCATCTCTCACATTTCCTGTGACCTTTGTGACCTTGGGAAAGTCATTTATCCTCAATTTTCTCCTCTGCAAAATGAAGAAGAACATATAAGATAGCATCTGAGGTCCCCATTTACGATCCTAGAACTCTAAAAGGAATGAGAGCAAACACCTTTTTAGCAAAAGACCTTTAGAGTTCAAGAAATCTCTTCAGGTCTAATTACTCATTGGTTGAAAAAAATTCAAAAACCATCTTTCCATGATGAGCTTCACTAATTCCAGAATGAATAGCCCAAGTGCCCAGCATGTCAACCAATGGATAATATGAACTTAAACCAAAGTACTTGTTCTGTGTAGGGTACCATGCCAGGCACTGGGTACTACCAAAATAAACAAGACATTCTCTGTCCTCATGAAGTTTTTGAGCAGTTTCCTCTTCTCTAGTATAAAGACTTAGGGTTGAGAAACTAGTGTTAACCATCTGTTCCTGTAAAGAGGCACAAATAGATAGAGAGAAAGGATCTGGAGAACCATGGGCAAAAAACAAAATGATATGAGCAAAACATAATAATTCTTTCCCTTTCTATTACGATGATAGCAAAGTTGAGGAGAGGAGATGAAAGGCTTTGTGCCAACCAAGTTCAGCCCTGTTCTCATAATCCCTGGCTTTTTTATTTCTCACCCGTTTTCAGAGAAAGAGGGGCAGTCTGACCAGTATCCACTGCCCCAAGTGAGTGTTAGACAGCAGGTGCTATCCAACTAGAATACCTTCACACAGAGTACTGTTGAAAATAGATGAAACTGATCCACAGAAGACTATGGCTCACCATGGATTTTTAAAAAGAAATTGTCAATCTACATTTTAAAAGTCATTGAAAAATCAATTTATATTCTTCCAAAAAAATAGTGTCTGGGCATCACTTGTGTTTCAAATGTTATGCTAGGTACCAGGATTGGCAGTGGGATGGACTGATAGGTGGAGGGCTATCCTTGGACATAGAAAGACTTGAATTTGAGTCCTATCTCTGATACAAATTGAGTGTGTGATCTTAGGCAAATCACTCTAAGACTCTCTGAGAGGTTGGACTAGATGATCTTTAGGTTCCTTCTAACCAGTTAATTTATGACTCAGTGATCCTATGACCTCTTGAGGACTCAGTTATCTCATCTGCAAAATTAATAATCTCTAATCCACTAAATAATCCACAGTAACTCTTAATCTGTAATCATCTGATCCTATAACTCTATGACCTTGTAGTTCTCAGTTTTCTTATCTACAAAGTGACAGGTTGGATTCAATCAAATCATCTTAACCAAGGGTAGCTGAACTTACTTTTTAATATTTTAATAACTGTATTCAAATCCGATGTATTTTATTTTATGCATTTAAAAATATGATTCTTAGAAGAGATCCATAGGCTTTGCCTGCCTGACTTGCCAGAGGGGTCCAGGATACAGAGAAGATGAAGAACCCCATGTCTGGGCAATTGTATAGTCTCTTCTAACTTTAAGTTATGTTTCTGTGATACTTTCATCTTATGATCTCTCAGGTCCTCAATTTCCTTATCTGTAAAGGGATTAGACTATATGACCTCTAAGGTCTCTGCCAACTCTAAATCCATGATCAATAAGGCACATTTAACTAATTATTATTCCAGTCAAAGCTCCACAGTCACATCAGATGAATTATCTACTGTGATTCCAAACTTTTAGACTGCTCTCACAGAAATGACCATTTCTCTACATCACTTAAAATCATGTGAGATCTGTATTTTCCTTGCTCTCAGAATGGGGCAATGCATCCAACCTTGTGCTGCCTGGGGAAGGTTTGGTTGGAGCAGCCTCCAGCTCTTACAAGCTTTATGTGGAAAAGACAAAAATAAATAGACATGTGGGATATTTCCGGGCTCCCCACTGCTTTTGGGACTTCAGTCTCCATGGGCTACCAATCAGTGCATTTCCCAACTATTTAACTTCCTTTCTAACATGTCTTGAAAACAAACAAAACTGCCTCCTTCCTCCAATGAGTGCACCATTAGGATGGAAGTATGAAAAAAAACCAGAGATCGATAATAGGGAATAAGGACAGAATTTGTCATTTTAATTACAGGTATAGGTGAGGAAACTCTCTGCCAAAGTAGATTGGTGATGTATAGTCTTAGAGAATTGTGTAGATCATTGAGAGATTAAGTGATTTTCCCAGGGTCAAAAAACCAGCCTGTGTCAAAGGAGGGCTGCATTCAAAAGATAGTCTTCTCCCTAAGTAACATTACAATCATTATCTCATCTATTCTCACAACATCCTGGAAGGGAGGAATTACTATTGGTACCCTTTTGCAGATGAGGAGTCTGAGGCAAACTGAGCTTAAGTTACTCTCCCAAAGTTATACAGCTAGTAAGTGTCTGAAGCTAGATTTTAATTCAAGCACAACACTGTATACACTGCACCACCTAACTTCTTTGAGGACACAAATCTGGCAAGTTGTCTATCAACTCAACAAGCACCCACTAGGGAATGAAAGATTAGTAGACTGGAGTGACTTTTGGGGGAGGAGGAAGTTCCCTTAGGTTAGATTGATGAGATACAACTTGTTGATGGCAATCTCAGAATCGAGAGCACTCCATCGACAAGCATTTATTTAAGTACTCATTGTTTGCTAGATGGCTAAGCTACAAAGAAAAATCAGAAATTGTCTGAGATGGCCTACTGAATCTACCATGGACACCTGTGGTAAATGGGGAAAGATTTATTGGCTTTGGCTGCTGCAGAAATTCCCCTCTACAAGGCTTGGAATCTCTTCGTTCGAGTTCCTTGCTGTAGTAATTCACCTCTGTGCAGTTGGGGGAGTAGGGAGGAGCCCTGTTACTGATTCCTTTTAAAGTCAGTGACAACATCTAGTGATGGGAGAGAGAGAGAGAGAGAGAGAGAGAGAGAGAGAGAGAGAGAGAGAGAGAGAGAGAGAGAGGAGTGTTGTGTGAAATAAGAAGTGGCTGAGGTAATGATTCCCCTCGGACTAATAAATATCTGAACTTCACTGGAAAAAGAAGCCAGGATAAGCACTGGGGGGAAGGGGGGAGGGCAGGGAACTGACTTCCTTGCAAGGCTGGGATCAGCCTCTGTCCTGGAGTGTCTGCCTGAGGTCTGGGAATCTTCCTCTGCCTCTTACATTCTCAGACTTCCCTTAACCCAGAGAATAAATTGCTAGAAGTAGGTCAACGTTCGGGAGATAGGTCCAAGCCAATGAAAAGACACATTTCTGACCAATTCTGCCAGTTCCATCAGGTGTTTCAGAAGCTGCTGATAAGATCACTGGGTCAGACTTTCTGGAGATTGTAGGATGAGAGATGGAAAGCTGGAATGATTTTTCTGGGTCCCTTGGGTCAAATCATTCATTGCACAGATGAGGAGTTGAGAACTGGTGACTTTGACCAAGGTCACCCAGGTATTATGTGATCGTGTTAAGGCAGTAATTGTGCCTTGTACTGTGGATATGGAGATAGGGATAAGGGAAAAAGAATGGACCTGTGATTTTATAGGGAGCTCCTTCTACAAATGCAAGTCAGCACCTCCTCTGCAACTGAGTGCCTTAGAAAGTTGAGACATTAGGTGACTTGCCTAGGGTTACACAGTCTGTATGTGTCAGAAGAAGGACTTGAAACTAGGATTTGAACTCAGATCCTTTGATTTCAAATTCAGCAGGCTTTCCACTGGAATAAAATACTATAGAGGGGCTTGCATTTATGGTCATAGGATCAGAAGTTTAAAACTGGCAGGAGCCTTAGAGGGCATCTCATTCACCCTCTCAACTGAGGAGAGTAGGTTCCTCAAGGGTATGCAGTCTTTATGATGTTTGGGGTATCTTCCTACTCACTCTCAACTCCTCAGTGATTCAGAATTAACAATGAGTTTATAAACTAGAAAGTTGAGATAGAGATTGAATGGCAGGTAAGGGATGTAGTCTATTTTCAAATGGCACATAGAAAAAAATGAAAAGGCAGTGAATGGCTGAATTAGTCAAGTCTTTTAGAAAACATAGTGGAAAACTATCCTCCATTGGAGACAAATTTTATGCTTTGAATTTGATCAAAGCAATCCATAAAACATTTGACAAAATCTTTCTCCAGATCCTTCATATGTCCATAGGCTATGGAAAACACTCACTGCTCTTGGACAAACATCTCTTGGGAGAAATCACAAGTCTAACTTCTTTATAATCCTCTAGAAATAAACCTGACCTGTGTCTCAAAGTGAAGTCATAAGAGTAGGGAGTGCCTCTGTGGTTTTCCTTGGCCCAGAGAGCACCCAGTTGAGGAAAATCCATCTCCCAATGAAGAACCGTACCTTCTATGCTATTTGTGATCTAAGATTGTTGCCTCAAGTGCTTGGAAATGAGATGACTTATCTGAGGTCAGACTCTGCATTTCTTTTCTCTTCTCCCCACTTCCCTCATATGAAATGGGGCTTGTAAACTGTATGAATGACTGCACGGGGTTGCGATGAGTCTAAAATGAAATGATGTTTGTAAACATAGGAATAGGGTCTCGTCTTGGGATGTCATGAGTATGGAGAACTAATAGATGAGGAACCTTCTTTTACTTATGCAGGTCAGCACATGTTCTGTAACTTTGAGCTGCAAGGGGACACCAAGGTGTTGGGACCCTCTAGGTCTCTAATTATTTGTAGTTGGCAATGCAGTACTTAGACTGACTAGCTAATATCCTTCATCCATGGTAAATGACTGATATCTCCTTTTCCAGTCTTTTTCTTTCATCTTTGGTGATGCAAAAGACTTGTGATTTCTTTAGAGCAGAGAAGTTTCATCGTGGAAATTCCTTTCACTAATACAATTTCACAATCTGGCTCTATCTTAAAATCTTAGCAAGTTGCCTTGGATCCTGGTTTACCAATGGCCCCAAAGTAAGTATGTGTCAGAAGTATGACTTGAACCCAGGTATTTTTGGCTCAAGGCCAGCTTTTTAACCACTATGGCATGCTAAATGTATTGTATGTAAAGCATTTGGCAAACCTCAAAGCACTGTAGAAATGTCTACTGCTATTATTACTAGGGGCTTAAGTGATCTGGCCTTTCTTTAAAGAATTTTAAATTAAATTTTAATTTTAAATTAAATACTTTATTTAAAGTGTACTTCTTTAATTATCTCAAGTAAACCAACTGCTTGCTCTCCAGTGAGAAAGATTATGCTTTAAAATCCAGCATTCCTACTGAGGTCTTGAAAAGTCCCCAGGAGAAGTACTGACCAGAGTCCAACAGGAGCCGGTTAACCTGATATTCTGAGGATGCAAATGCAAGGCCTGCCTCTGGGACATGGGGTCATGTTGCTGGCACTGGCTCTGGGGCATCCACGCTTCACAGAACAGAGGATGGAAAAGTCTAATATTTGACTGGATGAGCAAGTTGCTGACCACAAAAGCAAATTTTCTTGCTGGTAAAATAGCTCTACAGGTTCCAGCAAGAAACCAGGAAATGTGACCTCCCTGACCTCCAGCTGGCTAAAAGTCAAAAAGCTTTCACAGGCTGGATTTTCAGATGCCAGAGGTTTTGTGGCTCTCTTTTCAAAATTCACTAATGTTAGTTAGCATGGTGCTTTGGACCCAGCCCACACCAAGAGGTTAAACAACTAAAGGCCAGGCAACACCAGTCTGTCAAAATAGGATGTTCTATTTTCACAGCTGGAGATGACCATTGTGGCTGGACTTGAATTCTGCAGGATTACAGACAGAGAAAGCTGACAGGTTTAGGTATGGCTAACAATACCTAATCAAATGTATCGTTGGCTTGAAGTCTCTTGTCAGCACTATGGCGAGAGAGTGGTCAAATGAAGTGAATAATAGACCATGGCATCCAACATGGTACCTGGGGACAGGTCACTCATTCCTTCAAGAAACCTTTATGTAGCACTTTTTATGGGTGGAAATAACAAGAAAGACCAATTATTTGATCAGCTTAGGAATTCCCAACATGGCAACTTCGCGCCCCAAAGAGCATCCCAACCCCGTGTGACTTTGTAAATGAGTCATAAGGAGTTCCTGGGTATGTAGAAGTTAAGTGACTTGCCCAGTGTCACATGGTTATAAGTATCAGAGGCAAGATGTGAATGGAGACCAATATAACAACTCTGGGTCAGTGCAACTGGGTTTAAGTTCCACCCCTGATACTACCTGTGTGATATGGGGCAAAACACTTGACCCCTATGGACTTCTGTTTCTGAAAAATGAGGGACTCGGTGGCCTCTAAGGTCTTTTATAGGTCTCAATCAATGGCATCCTACAAATCAAAGTCTTCCTGATGCCAAGCTCAGTCTTCTACCTGCAATTCCAAGTTGCCTCTGTGTGCAGCATTCTTTAGATATCAAGGAGTATTCTTTGAGAAATATAAACCCTTATATATAGCAAGGGGCTACTATTATTCCTGGTTGCCCAAGGTGACAATATGCCCACAATTCCTTGACCTGCACAATTGGAATGAAAATATTTGTTCTTTAACTCAACATGAGACTAGGAAGACTATAGAGGAAGACAGAAAAGGTTTCCAAGCATGATGTAGAAAGTAGAATATAAGCATGAATTTTTCTATATGGGGAAAGCCCAGATACAGTTGGGTAGTTGTCTCTGTTGAAGGTCCCATCAACTTCAAATGAAAGCAAATAGCACTTACTCATAAGGGCCTTCTTTCATTCCATGTAAAAGTTCCAAACTGCTTTCCAAACTCCCAATATCTCTCACATGCTGAGAAAAGAATTTCAAAATGCAGCATTGGAGTATTATGCATGATTCATCACAAAGAGTCATTGGAAGATGCTGGCACCCAATTCTACCAGCCCTGTGAGCTAATCACAGAACCACACGGTTCTGGGAAGTTTGTCAAAAGTTCAAGTATCTGTGATTTTGTGGGTACAGGTCTTTCCAACATCAATGCCCAGGGCAACCCCTTTTACATCTTGGGCTTGGAGGCAGACAGATGTGGATTCCAACCCTACCTCAGAAGCTTAACAAGGTAACCCTAGGCAAGTCACACACATTCTGAGCCTTGGTTTCCTTCCTCTGGAAAATGATACTTATCTCATAAGACTGTTGAGAGAACCCAATGAGAAAATATAGACAATATACACTTAGTCAATCAATCAACAAGTATTTATTAAGCACCTACTCTAGGCCCTGAGCTATGAGCTGAGAGTACAAAGACAAAAATGAAACAATGACTGCACTCCAGGATTTTACATTCTAATAGAGGAGATAGTCTGTATATAAATGTATGTATGAAAATAAACACAAGGTAAACATTTGACTGGAAGTATACCAGCAGTCAAAGGGAATAAGGCCTCCTACAGAAGTAGAGCTTAAACAGAATTTTGAAGGAAACCACCTAGTCCTATATAAATGGCAGATTAGGTTGCTCAGTCATTTTTCAGTCATGTCTAACTCTTGGTGGCCCCATTTGAGGTTTTCTTGGCAGAGATACTGAGTGGTTTGCCATTTCCTTCTCCAGCTCATTTTACAGATGAGGAAATTGAGGCAAACAGGGTGAAATGATTCACCCAGGGTCACACAGCTAGCAAATGTCTGAGACAAGATTTCAGCTAAGGAAGGTGAGTGTTCCCGACTACAAGCCCAGCACTCTATCCTTTGTGTCACTTCACTGTCCAAATGCCAGATAAAAAGAATTCTAAGATACAAAGGTAACATGTAAATATCAGGTAAAAGCAGTCATAAGAAAAGGAAGAAGAGAAGGTTGTCAAAAGTTGTTGTGGCCAAAAATGTCATTCCTCTGCAGCCAAGCTGGTGGTGAAACCATCTGAGCTAAACTCTACTTGAAAGCATTCCATCTAGGAGTGTCTGCCAGAGCTCATCCTCCCCTGGGGTGGCTTTTGGGAACCCGGGGCCACTTCCAAACGGTGATGAGGTAACACAGAAGGTTTACTGGTAAAGGACGAAGTCAAACAGCTGGCATTTCTACCAGCAGTAAGGTTTACTTAGCTCTTCATGAATATTATCTCATGGTTTCATTTGAGAACCAACATGATAAGGGTGATGGACTAGATCCAAGTTCAAATCTCCCCCCTGATATCTGGAGAGAGGGAAATCTTTAGAATTCCTGGTGCCTCAGTTTATTCATTTGCCAAATGAGGCCAATAATACCTATAGTATCTACCTCTTGGGGGAAGTTATGAGGCTCAAAATATCCAATGTATATAAACTGCTTTGCCAGCCTTAACATTCTATAAAAGCAATATGGATAGAAAGGCAACCTCAAAGCCAGAAAGACATATCGGGTAATATGTGTCTCTCACAGTTTCTCAATATGTCTACCAGCTCTCTAAGAGTATATAAATTGTAGAGTAGTTATGATCTGCATCAGTGGAGAGAATTTCCACACTAGAACTTCCCTATACCAGTGAAATCACAGTTCTAAACAAGTGTGAGGATAATGGGTGAGCGCAGGAAAGCATTAGCTGTTATGACCTCTTTTGGCCCTTACCACGACCCTGTGGGGCAAATCAGACAAGCATAATTTAGAGGTGGAAATAGCATCTCATCCATCCAACTCATCTTACAGGTAAGGGAGCTGAGGCCCAGAGATGTTTACAGGATCATAAACATAGAAATGAAAAAGGCTTTCAAGGTCATTTGGTCTGCCACTCATGTTATTATAGATGAGAATACTGAAGCATTAGATGTTAAAAAGACAGTAAGTGATAAAAGACTGGAATTTACCTGCTCCTTTGGAATGCTACTGTAATCTTAGCAATCTATTCCTGACATCAAAAGTAACTTCATATGATAGGAACTAAAAGAGAAAAAAATAAATCTAGTTTCTAGGTATAAATGTTCTGAATGCCGTCTGATGCGGTATATTTAGCGCATCTCAGTGAAGCTGCCAAAATCTGGCATTTTCTCTTCTAGAAATGCCATGACCAAGAACTTCAGCCCTTTCTGTACTTCCAAAAATAACTCAGTCAGGGCAAGACAGTGTCTTTCAACTTTTTACGTCAAAAATCTAACACATATACAAACAACTCAGTAAACAAGAGACTCACACAATCAGCAGCCTAAATACCCGGTCCTCTCAAAAGTTTCATGGCATCCTGGCAAGAACATGAAACTCAGAGTGAGCCCCCAGCCAGCATGGTAGAACAAGGCTAACATTTCTCCCCTTCTGCTCTACCCCATCCTCCTCACTCAGTGGTCATGATCTCTTACATTGGAAACTCAGCTGAGCTCTGAGTTATAAAGGCATGTCGATGAAGTCACGGCTTGGATAAGGAAACTGGAACCCAGAAAAGAAGTCAGTGAGTAAGGTCGCAGTTCACAACCAACAGCAGAGCTGAGCTATGAATCCAGATTTTCTAATTCAACATCCCTTGATCTTTCCATGATACTACACTGTCTCCCAGTTGCAGATAAAGCAAGTCTACTTATGCCTAGCATCTGCTGTGATCAAACCAACCAGTTCTGGTACTGCCAATTTCACAAGGCAGTACATTCCATTTATGGATGGCTCATATATCTTGGGAAGTCTCTCCTATGGAGGCCAAATCTGCCTTGGTAAGACAGCACAATACCATCATGAGAGAAGTAGCTAAGAGCCTCCTCAGAATCAGCTAGGAAGATCTTTAGAGGCTGTCCATTCCAACCCACTCATTTTACAAATGAGGAAACTGAGGCCCAGAGAGAAGTGACTTGCCCAAGGTTCCACAAGTACTTATTGGCAGAGGTACAAGTCAAAACCCACATCCTCTGTTGTCAAATCCAATACTCTTCTAACTAGTTTGGAGATTTTTTCTTGTTGGTGTTTTAACAACTAGCCCATTTATCAACCAAGAGATTTTGGATACATTTTTCAAGTGGTTCACAAACTGACCAGCCTATGACTTGCCAAGAATTTGGTTGTCTGCCTCCTATCCCATCCACTTCCTTTGAACACCAATATTCTTGAAAGGGGACAACCTATGGTGACCAGGAAAAAATTGAGGTGGCTAGCCTTTAAACCTGCTGAATGGGTGCAATGCTATTTCATCACTTAACAGCAGATTCAACAGGCTTGGTTTGGAGTTGTTACCATTGGCTTGACACCAGATCCTGCTTCCTGCTGCTCCCGGTATAAGCACATTGGGACCACCACAACTCTTTATCTTTCCCAAACAGTCCGGATATTTACTGGCATTTTGTAGAGTCTCTAGTAAAGTGGACAGGAACTTGATCTAAAAGGTCATTCTCCAAACAGAGGCATAATTTGCCTGACACTCAATATGTCTGATTCTCAGAGATGAAAAGCTGACTTAACCCTCCTGGAATTTGGACTTGTGATTCCCAGGGGACAGGGATATCGGAGCTGATACCAAGCCTACTAAGTCATTTCTGCACACACATACACACGCACACACACACACACACTCAACACACATTCATACATATACACACACACAAAACCAAATAACTGATCCTGCTGTCACAAATTGCTCACAATAGGTAACAGGCTAGGCCAATTGCTAAACCCTCAAGATTTCAATGGCTTTCTTTTATTACTGGTCTTTCTGGGGAAGAGGTCAAACCCAAGATGATACTTGTTTTTAGACAACAGTATACTATGCTTAGCATGGCAGAACCCATTTCCCCAGTGCTCAAGGGTACTGTCTGTTGCCAAGAGATGTGTCCTACAATACTCAACTTGTTCTAAATGGGCAATGCTGGAAACATTTGCTCAGGGGAAACATCACTCTTTCCCCTCAGAATAGCAGAGGGCTTGTTATCACACTGCCCTATGTTTTTACTTTAGACAAGAGTGGTGGGTCTCTGGAGCAAAAGCTAATGGTGGTAGTTGAAGGGAACACATGAAGAAGTCTGTTCAATATCAATCACTGTATCAGGCTGCCTGTGCTACACAGAGACGTCACTAGCAATGATGATCAATTTTTAAGGATAAAATCATTAGGTAGGAAGAAGGACATTGGATCAGCCTGAGACTCTCTCTGGGGAGGGGAGGAAAAGGAGAAGGTGTATATCATGTGGCTTCTTCTTGTTTTAATTCACTATTCTTACCAAATATGTTGAGTTCAGTACAGTTCCTTCTATGCTGTAGAAGGAACATAAATGCTGTGAGCACCCTCTAAATTGGAGTAGCCTGAGACAAAGCACCAAATGATGCAGTTTAGTTATGAAACATCCCATCCTATAATTGCCTTTGTATAACCAGCACCTGGTTTAGGGACCAGTAAAGAGGCCAACAAATACTTGTGGTTTGATTGATTGATTGGCTGACTGACTGAAGTTCAGGAAAGTCATGTGATTTAGTATTATAAGGTCATTAGATCATCGACCCAAAGCCCTCAGAATTCAACCCTTTTATTTTACAGATGAGGAAACTGAGATCTGGGGATATAAAGTGACATATAGATTCCTAGATGTAGAGGTAAAAGAGACCTCTATTGTTGCTGACTCTTTGGAATTTTCTTGGCAAAAAATATTGGAATGGTTTGCCATTTCCTTCTCCAGCTCATTTTACAGATGAGGAAACTGAGGCAAACAGGGTTAAGTAACTTGACCAGGATCACACAGCTTGTAAGTAAGTATCTGAGACCAGATTTGAACTCATGAAGATGAGTCTTCCTGACTCCAGGCCCAGAACTCTACGCACTATAGTGTCACCTAGCTGCCCTGAAAATGACCCCAGAGGCCATCTATTTCACCACTTTCATTTTGCAAATGAGGAAACTGAGGCCCAGATTGGTTAAATGACTTGTCTAAGGTCACATAGGTGGCAAACATTACAGGCAGGGTTTTAAACCAGGCCCTCTAACTCCAGAGCCAGTATCACAGAGGGAATTTTTGGTCATAAACTGTTAGCCTGGATAGCTTCTGTTGTCCCCCTCAATTTGGCCTAAATGGTTACCCCTTTCCTTGTGTCATTAAGAGATGAGTTCCTTAAAAAACAACTCGTTGCTGTTTTCCTTTATAAATACCTAATTACATTGACAAGTTTGCAAAAATTTGGGACAATTTTTGCCAAATTGGGAACTATTTCAGTACCCAGCAAAATGGGATTATAAAGTGGGCATCAGCATGGGCACCCACTCCTTGTCAAAACTACCCTGGGTAATTAAATTAAGACAATGAACCAAGCAAAAGATGCGACTGAGACCACAGTCCATAAGTGTTTTTGTTTTATCATTTCCATTGTCTGCAACAAAGAAAGCATGTGTGAGACTTTGGGAACTGAGCCAAATGCAAAGCAGACATTCCAGCTGGTTTTGAACAGTCACAGCCATGTATGTTGGGGGCGGGAGGGGAATAACAGGGACGGGGGGGACTGTGCAACTTGGGAATAAGTTCACTTTGCTCAGCTGGGTTGTTGTCTGTGCCTTTGCTTGGCCTCAGAGAAGTAGCTAAATTAATCTCTATGAATTTGCACCCATTTCGAATTAAAATTAAGAGCAGAAAGGAAAATCATCCTCTGGTTCCTAGCTACAGGCTGGCTAGGTGAGACCAGCAGCCTTGGAGGCTGGAAGATTTGTAGTCTTTCTGCTTCACATACTGATTAGCTGTGTGACCCTGGACAACTAAGTAACTAACTCTCCCTCTACCCCCATGTCTCTCCTCTCTGTCTATGTATCTCTTTGTGTATGTCTCTGCATTACTCTCCCTCTGTCTGTCTGTCTGTCTGTCTGTCTCTCTCTCTCTCTTCTCTCCTCTCTCTGTGTCTGTCTCTCACACACACCCTCAGTCTGTCTCTCTCTCCCTTCTCTCTCTGTCATTCTCTCTCACACTCACTCTTTCTCTCTCTCCCTTCTTTCTCCTCTCTCTGTATCCCTCTGTCAGTCTCTTCTCTGTCTCTCCTCTGTGTGTATGTTTCTGTGTCTGTGTCTCTCCATCTCTATCTCTGTCTGTGTGTGTGTGTCTGTCTGTCTCTGTCTCTTTTCTATCTCTCCCTGTCTCTCTCAAACTGTTACCTCATCTCTGGAATGCAATCCCTCCTCACTGCCATGTTTAGGATCCCTTGTTACTTTTAAAGCTCAGTTGAAGGACCACCTTCTACATGAAGTCTTCCTCAGTGTCCCCAGCCCCAAGAACCTCCTTCTACCGACCCACTCAAAATGACCATTTTATTTAGATATGTATATACTGCTGTCTTCTTAGAATATAATCCCCCAATGGCAGAAACTCTTTCATTGTTGTATTTGTATCCTAAGCACCTAATAAAGTGCCTGGCAGGTAGTAAGTGCTTAATTAATACTTAGTGACTGGATGCCTAATATTGATTAGACAGTTATAGGGATAACTCACTGAACTGGTCACAAGATTCAAATCTGCAAAGGACTTTAGGGGTCACCAGCTCTAACCTCTTCCTTTTTCAGAAAAGGAAACTAAGCCACACCAAGACTGACCACATACATAGTAAGGAGCAGATCTGAACCTAACTTACCTGACTTCTTCTACTACACTGAGGAGTCTAATGTCTTTTTTTTCCATTTCATAGAAAACTTTCTGGAAGGTATAATGGAGGGAGGTACAGAAAGAAAACACTACTATAGTCTTTTTTCAGTAGCTATCACTATACAATTACTGTCTCTCTCCTTCTTGCCCCCCCCCATTTCCTTCCCTTCTCTGTCTCTCCCTCCTTCCTCTTGTCCTCTTCTCTCAATATGCTACTATATTGTAGTCTTTCTGCTTCACATACTGATTAGCTGTGTGACCCTGGACAACTAAGTAACTAACTCTCCCTCTATAGTACTACAGAAGCAGAAAGACTACAATATGCTACTTACATTATTTGCGGGGAGGGGGCAATCTTTATACCATCTGATATACTTCAACTGACAAAAAGGAAAAACTCTTTCTTTTGCATGTTTTCCATCAATGTTTGGGAGCCTGAGGTGGGTTATAAATATTAAATGATTTCTTCTCTTATTTTTCCATTCTCTATCCATTCCTAACCACTGTACTAACAATTCCCTTCTCATTTTTCAGGGGGCATGCAAAGGAGCTAACTAGGAGGATAAGTCCATAAGCTAGGATGTCCAGAATCTTTTGTTGCTAGACAGAATTTTCCATTGATGTCAAGTCACATTTCACATCTTTGGGGCTCAGTTTCCTCAGAAAGGGTTGATCTGTTATCTCTAAGGGTTTTCCCAGATTTGACATTCAGTTTTCACTTACTAAAAATAATTTCAGGTGTCATTCAGGGGCATTGAGGAAAAGTCATCACTCTCTTCAAATGTTTCAAGAACTCTACTAGGGAAAAGCATTTTGTCATATCTTCTTGGTCCCAGAGTATGGAGCAGTAGGTGAAATTTAAAGGGACTCAAATATAGGATCAATATAAAGAACTTCTTAGCCATGAAAAATAACTATAAAGAAAAGAAATAGACTGCACTGTGATATTATGTGTAGGCAGTCACTAGAGACCTTTAAATAGACGTTTGACAGCCACTTGTATAGAACGAGATGGAGTAGAGAAGAGTAGAATGAAATAGAAAACATTTATTAAGTGCTCCTGTGTAAAAGATGATTAGGTTATGGTAGAGGTGTTCATGATCCAAGTAGGGGGTTGAGCTACCTGACTTTAAAGGATTCTTCTAATGCCTAAATTTTGTGATTTTCCAGTCAAACTATAAGAAGAGGGTTTAACTAGGCCTGTAATTTTGTTGGAACTTCCAGTAAAGAAACTCCCTCTACCAAGGTGGATTAGTACCTGTTCTCCAAGTTATACTCTTAGTGATTGACTAGCAACAACGAGAGATAAAAGGATTTGCCCAGCTCATAGAGGCATGATGTGTCTTAGACCCATGTCTTAAACTCATGTCTTTCTTATTCTATGGCTGACTCTCTATCTACTAGTATCTTTATTATATACATTGGAGGTAGGAACCAAACCTGTCATTTCATTAGTGTAGAATATTCTTTGGTCATGAATGTAGGTGAAAGGGATCAAGTTCTTAATCGATTTGTGTGTGTATCCTAGACTCCTTTCACAATCTGGTGAAACTATGGACCCCTTCTTAGAATCATGTTTTTAAATGCATAAAGTAAAATACACCCAATTAAATTGGAAGCCAATTATATTGATGTATAATTTTTTAAAAATAACTTCATGGATCCCAGGTTAAGAACTTTTATGATTCTTACCTCCTCTCTCTCCTAAAAAAAAATCACCTCTTCTCTGTAAAAGCCTAAAGAAAACATCCCCCATTGGGATGCAATATAGGATTATCCCAGGGGCAGTGGGAAGTAGTCCCCAAGTCTAGAGAGCACTCCCTCCTCCTTTTGGCCATACGGAATTCCAAACTTCCTTGAAAACTCAATTCACAATGAGGTATCTCCTGATTTCCAGTTGCTAGTGTTTTCTTTCCTTACAATTACTTTAAAAATTCTTTGTGTCTATTTATTCATGTTCTTGTATCTGCCAGTAGTCAGTCAGCCAACAAACATGTATTAAGTGCTTAGAATGTGTCCTGCACTTGCTAAACACTGGCAAAAACAGAGTCCCTGCCCTTAAGGAGCTCACTTTCTAATGGGGAAGATAACATGGAAATAACAATGTTCATACATTAGATAGATGAGAGAGAGAGAGAGAGAGAGAGAGAGAGAGAGAGAGAGAGAGAGAGAGAGATATGACAGAGAGACAGATAAATAGATAAACAGACAGACAGAGGAGAGGGAGAGTATAAATGGAAGCAAATGTCCTACTTGAGGACAGCAACTGTCTTTGGGTTTCATAACCCCACTGCCTCATACATAATGAGCATTAAATAAATGTTTGTTGAATTGAATTCAATATTATTGATATTTTGATTAAGACTAGGATCTGTGTGGCATAGTGAATAGAGAGCCAGTCTTGGGGCAATGAAGATATGGGTTCAAGTCCTGCCTCAGACACATACCTGAGCAAATAAGTCACTTAACAACTCAGTGCTCCATGTCAGTGGTTCTCAAAACGTTATCCAGGGGCCTGTGGTGGTCCAAGAGGATCCATAAGGTTCAAACTACCTTAGGAAAATGCTAAGACATTCTAACTTCTAAAAAAGCAAATATCGATAGATATAAACCTCATGAACAAAAATTCTTTAGGGTCCTCAATAATTTTAAGAGTGTCAAGGGGTCCTAAGACAAAGATGTTTGAATACTACTTCTATAGGCAACTTTCTAAGACTAAGTTCCAGAGAAGATGCTAACCCCTCATTGGTAAAGGGAATTTTCTCACTTGCAAGTTCCCTATAGTAATGAAATTACAGGGCTACTCCCTATCCCCAGACCAAAAGGCCTAACTCTCATCTCTCAGCCCCATGTATATAGACCCACCATGGCTGCAAAAGAAACATCTGAATAGTGAGAAGACATAATTGGTTTCCACAAACAGTGACATCAGATGCACTCACGAAGTCCCATCTGCTGGTTAAGACCAACTATTTTTGTTCATTTTCAGGAAATCCATTTGAAGAACGCAAGCAGAGGGAGCTCAGGAAGCAGGAACTACAGAATGTAAGAACCACCGTCCAAGGGCGAAGAGTGAACATGCCACCTCTACAGGATCCTTCTCTGTAAATAAGTTATTTGTTCAACATTGGAAGACTTTAAAAACAAAAACAAAACACACCGGTTGTTTTAATAAGCTTGATGAGAAAGCAAAACAATGGGCATTCTTCCAGGGGTTCGGGGTGGGGGGAGGGGGAATGGATTGAGCAAACATTCCAATGTTAAACCTCTTTAAAAAACTAGTGTCAACTCCTTGCTAAATATCTTCCCAGAGCTGCTACGTTGCTCTCTGATTCTGTAGCTTCTCTATGCTATTCTATACACAAGCAGAACAAAATATATCCCCTTCCTTCTCAAAAGCCCACAGTTCCATGGGCCTCCATAGATGCAATTGCTCAGAATCGATCTATGAACCCTTGGCTGGGAGAGCAACGCATTCACCAGCCTTGTCTGAGTGTGTGTGTGTGTGTGTGTGTGTGTGTGTGTGTGTGAGTGAGTGTGTGTGTGTGTGAGTGTGTGTGAGTGTGTGTATGTGAGTGTAAGTGTGAGTATATGTGTGTGAGTATGTGTGTGTGTGAGTGTGTATGTGAGTGTATGTGTGAGTGTGTGAGTGTGTATGTGAGTGTGTGTGTGAGTATGTGAGTGTGTATGTGAGTGTGTGTGTGAGTGAGTGTGTATGTGAGTGTATGTGTGAGTGTGTGAGTGTGTGTGTATGTAAGTGAGTATGTGTGTGAGTGAGTGTGTGCATGTTTTATTTTTATTTGCACTTCTTTAACAAACAACAGGGCTGTTTGTTTTAACGGTGTCAGATAACGGTTGTTTGTCTTCTCCCTTCCCTTTCCATTTGCACAACGCAAACACTATCAGTAGCTGACCCCCAGCAGGAAAGTAACACCATGAGATTTTCAAACACACACAGCTTCCCATCTGTGGCACTTGGACCAAATATGGGTTGGATCCATTTAGTTTAAAGACAAAGCGTTCTTTCCTCCCCCCCTCTGCTCCCCACCTCTTCCTCCTCAAGCAAGTAGACACAATTTGCGAAACAGATCCTGTTGTAGACTCCAGTCTCAAAGCATAGTAGTCTCTTGAGTGCTCAGTGTCTCCTTCTGCGATCTAAGTAATTTCATCCTTTTATTTTTCCCATGTAAAAGCAGTATGTAAAATTTAGCATATCATTAATACAGACTATTATCAAATCGTATGTACAACTCTGTTTTCTAGTACAATGGTGCTATTTTGTAGTTTGTTATATGAAGGAGTCTGGCCAAAACCGTAACTGGTGAAAGCAAAATGAAGGAGAGATGAACCAAGGGAAAAGGAATTGAAAAGTCCATCTGGTTTTGATGGAAAGCACAGAACATACTTCCTCCCCCCCTCCCAAAAAAATAACAAATTTCTTTCCAAAATACAGCTAAAGATACCAAGAATGATTACCTCTTTCTCAAGGAGAGAGTATTGAGAGAAAACAATCCAGCAAAAAGCATCAAGGGCTTAGAAGTCCTTCCTTTCCTTCCTTAATTTTGGAGACAAAATTATCCCTTTGGCCCCCATCCTCAAACTCTGCTGTGGACTCACCACTGTGTGACCTTGGGCAAGTCACTTCACCACTCTGTGCCTCAGTTTCCTCATCTGCAAAATGGGGAGAGTTCTTGTCATCTACCTACCTCACAAGAGTGGTGTGAGGATTAATAAGAGAAGAGTCTAGATTCTACCACACAAAAATGAATTTCTGGAATGAGAGGAATCCTCTGAATGGGTGACAATATCATAATCATAGAATGCATTCACAAATGAACTCTAAACATCAGTGTGCTAATAGCTCACCAGGCTTCTCCTAAACATTTCAAAGCACATGGGATATGTTAGATTTGAGGACTGGATAGAATTGTGCATTTTGATTTTCACACACAAATAGAAAGAAAGAGAGGAGGAGAAAACAGAGAAAAAGACAGTCAGCCTGATTTCTGCCAGTAAAGAGGAAAACATGGCTTAAATTTTCAGGATACAATGATTCTTTCAGGCAAACAGCCTCCATAGTAAATACCTCTTCTGGTGCATGAAATAATCATCTAGATATCTGAAAATTTTAATTTGCTCCTTCCTCATAGGTCCATGGATCCATCGTTCAAAATATTTAAACAGTGTCTAATAAAATAATCACAGGACTGCTGCCTTGAGTAAATTTTCATCTAACCTCTGACAAATGCATCACTTTTAAATTTGACAACTTTTCTCTAAATTTGGTAGCTAGCTAATTCTAAAGCATTTCCTTGACCAACCAGAAAATTTTGTTCCATGGGAAGAATTCTGTCCAGGAACCTCTCATAAGTATTCTACACTTTCTGGGGTGCCACAGAATTTCTTTCTTAGGAAAGTAAACAAGGAAAATGGGCCCACAGAAGTTCATTTCAGTCTGGTTTCCACATTTCAAGCCCTAGGGGTCCTGGTTTCCTAAGGTCCTTAAGAATGTGGCTATGACATTCAAGGCTGCTCTGAAGCACATTGATTTGGTGGTGTTAGGCCCTGGTCCCACAGTCAGCTGTTTGTTCCTCTAAGGTGCGCTCAAGCATCTCTCCCCAATTTCTAAAACTCTTTGATTGTATCTAACAGAGACATTAAACAGGGGGCTAAGAAACCAGATGCTAATTTGGAAGAATCGAATCTTTATTCCCAAGGAAATCTCGATCAGCAGGCATTTATAAAAATCTCCTACTGTGCCAGGCACTATGTTCTTTAAAAAATTAACTTCTATTTGGGGTGGGGGAGGAAGAGGGAAAAAAAGGCATAATGTGAAGTCTTGTCATGCTGTCTCTCTATCATTAACGGGGCTTTGTAAATATTCCTTGACTCTTCAAATCTCAGAGTCACAAGAGACCTTCAAGGTCTTCTGAGTCTACCCCACTCCCCAGTGTAAGAATGTCCTCAATGATTAAGCACATGAACTAGCTGACCTTCACATCTTTTTCCTCCACTTCCAAGAAAAGCACTGAGCTCTTGGGCCTTTCTTACGAATCGTATCCTTTTTCATTTGAGGGGCCCATTTCTCCTTTATGCACTTAGTATGGTCACATAATACTGTAAGAAAGAGAACATTCTGGCTCCTCAGCCCACTGGGTCACTTCGATGGAAAATGGGAAGAGAGTTTTTCAATCTCTGAGTCCCTTAGTGTCAATGTACCCTCCCCAATGGGGGTAGGGGGGATTCTTTTAAATCAAAAGAAATCATGTATAGTAAAGCACTTTGCAAATACTTTGTAAAGGTCAGTTGTCAAATACCAAGTGTTGTTGTTAAAGAACAGAAAATTTCTGCCCTCCCCCTTTAGAGTTAGACACCTAGAAGCAAAAATAGTCACCTCTTGAGCTGATACTAGAATAAGAATCAATACTTAATCTACTCATTCTGTTGATTTAGAAAGATTTCTTTAAAAAAAATAGTCTACAATATGTGCTTTTAGGAATGGGAAGCTGCAAAGAGAAAAAAAGGGAAAGGGAGGAATGACAAGTTTTTTTTTTAATTCCTTGGCGAGAGATTCAAAATACTTTCTTAAATCAATCAATTGATTAACAAAAGTATGTTAAGCTCTTACTATGTGCCAGGCACCACGCTTGATGCTAATGATATAAAGACAACTACATCAACAACCAAAATGAAACAATTTCTGCTTTTACAGAGCTCAGACTCGTTAAGGGGAGATGTATACATATCAATCAGTCAATAAGCATATATTATGCACCTATTGGTGTGCTAGGGATTGGAGGTACAAAGATACACAGACAAAAAGAAACCATACATACAATGTCATTTTGTGTTGTGAACAGTGTCGGTCTATTTCCAGTCAAAAAGTTTTTATTGAGCAATGTATTCAGCCCTGTCCTAAGCACCACAAAAGGCTGCACAAGATAGTAATCTTGGTCATTGAGAGAGTAGTGATAGACACTGTAGATGGCCAACACTCCCTTCCAAAAAAGGCTCCCCTGGTAGCTGTTTTAGTAGTGGCATTAGTTTGAAATCCCCAGCCTCCAGCATAACTTCCAAGGAGCCTTTCCTAGGCCCCCTGACCCAGGATGGTACAAGATACTCTGGGTATTAGCTAGATGCCAGCTCCTGGTCTGTTTGTTTCATCTACTATTTATACTGGAAAAGAAAAAAAAAGAATTATCATCACCATGAGAAGAGATTGCCCAAAGCAAAAGAGTCTAATTGGCATCAGCTTTGATCAGTGCGATGCAATGAAAGCTTTGGGTTCAAATCCCAACTCTGGCATTTACTACCTGTGTGTCTTTGGGGCTCAATTTCTGCATCTATATACTAAGGAGATTGAACTAGAAAACCATTGTGGTCTATGATAAATCAACAAGTTTTTGTTAAGGGCCTATGAAGTGCAAGGCACTCTCCTAGGTGCTGATAATACAAGTACAAAAATAGGACTGCTCCTGCCTGGAAGGAGCTCACATTTTACTATAATCCCTCCTTTAACCATCATAAAAAAAGGGATTCTGATGAACAGTCAAGCTTGGTAGCAAACAGACTAGATGTGGTCCTCTTTCCCATCAAAATTTCCCTCTTCTGTGGATACAGAAAAACTACTTACACCTATCAGTCTAGAATACATGCTAGAGGGTCCATGGTGGCATGGTGGCATTCTGAGCAGAATTCAAATCCCTGATCAGTTTCTGAAAATTAAAAAAATAAAATAAAATCCTAGGCAGGAGCCATTTCTAGACTGCCCCTGACCTTGGGGATTAGTTTGTTGGTATATAGGAAGTCCCCTATGCCAGATGGCTCAAGGGTCTCCATCAGGAACCAATACATTTCCTAGGAGGCTTCTAGAAGAGTATATAGCAGTCCATCTTGCTTTCCTGTTTACGGATTTGGCCAGCAATGCCAAAGTGGTGCTATTGTTTGTTTAAGAAAGTACTTGACTAAAACACAAAAGAAAGCATAGAAATATTTTTTTAAAGTATTGAAAAAAAAACCAATGATTCTATAGATGTAAGGTGTATTGAAATAGAATTAGGTCTAGCCATCACCTTTCACCTTTTTTTTTACTCACTCACAAGTAGCAAAGCCTCCAAATAGTTAACCTGGAGGCAGGGGTAGAAGTTGGACATTAAGGTCAGCATAGGCCCTCCATGATTTTGTAGGCTCTTGAACTTGGAAAACTCATCAGGATATTAATGGAACTAAATACCTTGGCTCAAGGCACAAACATAAGTGAAGGACAGCATTTCTAAGTGAATGGCAGAGCTCCAATAGAAGCGCAGTCAAGGTTTGGTTGCCCTGTTGTCTGCTCCCAAGGCAGAAAGTCAAAAGAGAGGAGCAAATGAGGGGTGTGGAGGTGTGCAGTCACTGCTAAGAATACCTTCTCCTCTTTTCCCCTATGACATTCTTCAGCATTTCCTCATTCATGGAAGCTGTTCACCCTTCATTTAAACATCTCAATGAGCATTTAATCCCTACTCATCTAGAAAGCAAAGTCTCTGATCTATGAGCCATGCCACATAGCATTTCCAATGTGAGACATAGGTTATCTACTGATAAAGGTAAAAAAGAGGACAACTTATGAGAAAGAGTTGAAAGATATGGCTAACAATCTGTGAAGTTTTTTAAACTTTATATTGTCTTTATGGTTATCTTAATGTGCAAAAAAATGACTCAGATCTTTCTTTCATTTTTTTTCCTTTTTTTTGGAATAAAGGGTAGTAAGTTAAAACCCAAATAGTCTTTGAAACTATAGGCTAGTTAGGAAAAAATGTATGTTTGACTTAATGAAGTTATAATCAGTCTATTTAAGATAGTTTGCATTTATTTTTTAGTATTAAAGGAATTGTACTAATTTATTTGAGAGGTACTTGCTATGGTTGGCTCTCTATGAGAACACTGCTTCCCATCCAAAGCAAGCTCAAGTGCCACACCTTCTTTCCAGTCTTTCCACTGGCAAATCTGTTCAGTGCCATTGATTTCCAAATTCAACCACTGCATTTCTACCATCCTCCTCACCCCGCCAAACACACACAACTACAGTCACAAAGTCCAGCTCATGCCTCAGTGAAACTGACCACAAATGATGTGTTTTCATTCAGAAAAACCTAAAAGGAAAGCTGTTAAGGTCTGTGTTCTTTTTTGTTTTTTATTTGTTTTTATCAATGCTAATATTTAATCTTGTAGTATACACTTTGCTTGTCATTATTTTACTTTTTTTTTTAAAAGCTTTCCTTTCCAAAATTAGAACCTGATACCTATAGGTCTTTTCTTTGTGATTCCTATCCACCCCTCCCTCCCCAAAGAAATGCTGGAAAGAATGGCTGGAATTCTGGTACATCATGCAGAGTAGAAAAATTTCCATCTGACAGCAAACAAGATAATCAGGAAGCTTCATGTTGAACGCGTAGAGGGTTGGGTTCCCATCTGTTTTGTTTTCCATTGTCCTTTTTGCCCCTCCCAGTTAATATGTTGTTGGTCTTCTTAGTGATGTTTGGAAAAGTTAGGGGCATACTACTCTAGAAATGTTAAGCTGGATGGGACGATTTAGAATGACCAGCTGAACCTTTAGTTTGTATCTGCTCTTTTTCATCCATTGATATAAATGAGTCACAAGGATGAGAGGATGCTCTCCTTCCATTCTTCATGGGTTCTTATTACACTCTTCTTTCTGCAAAGGGAAAGAGTATCTACTTTCTTTTAAAGACTCTCCCTGTGTTGCAACAAGAAGACGTAAGAGCAAATGTCCCCCTTCCCTGATAATAAAAGAAACCAAAGACATTAAGTCTTTGTTAGAGGATGTCAACTGAAACCCATCTGCCACTTTGTAGATGGCAGTCCATCATCCTTTGACAAGGCATGTCTTTCAGTTGTGTAAGCCCAAATCATATCTGAAAATAATTCTTTGTCTTTTGCCCAAAATTCACTGACCTTGAAGACACACCTGAGAGCTTGATTACATTCATCTTTTTTTTTTTCATCTTGTTTTGCTCTGCCATCTCTGGTCACTCTTAAAATAAATACATCTGCTGCTAATCACCCAGCAGGAGTGCCTCTCAAACCCAACCTATTTACCAGCCATTTTTTGCTATATCTCATTTAATTCCTATTCAGAGTAAGATTAGCAAAAATTTTCCAATGTCACTTCCCATGTATCCAATTTACACAAGGGCTCCAAGCACTATAAAAGATCCTCTTTGGATCAGGAGAGTTAATGAAGTATGAGGACTATGGTTCTATCTAGCATTTTGCTTCATTATATTTTTATCACTTTTATAAGGCCAAGTGTGCTCAACAGACCCCCTGGCACTGAACCCATACCTTCCCTGCTACTTTGTAACCTGAGAATGGCCATCGGTAGTTCATTATGATATGTCTTAGGTATAAAAAAGCATATTTTTCAAGAAATTAATCCTGATTGTATTATTCAATTCATTTATGGTGAAGGAATATTGATCCTGACGACTTCTAAAAATGTAACTAACTGAATCATTATCTCTCATTTACTGTCGTAATAAGCATATTTGGGAAATGTACGGCTAGAGCGTCATAATAAAGTGATATTATCTTCCTTTTCTTTAGTAACGACATTAAAATTAATCACGTTTGATTAATCAGCCTGTTTTGGATAACACTGGCGTAATGTGTCATTCCTTAAGAACTCAGCTACAACCTCAATCAGTTAACGGACTTTGAAGTGCTTACCTATGTGTTCCCCACAACCAAGGATGACAGTTGAGCAAAATGAGAACTCTACGTGAACCAAAATCAGCCACCTGCTGAAAGTGTGCCGACAGCTATAGGACAACCAAATCTATACCAACTGTACCACGTAGATAGGACTAAGACTGCGTTAGTTAAGTCTTAAGAGCTATCAGACCACAACCCAATGCAATCCAACAATGGATAATGCCTAGTATGCTGTACTGGTAATTCTTCGTACAATTCTCCATCAGAGGATTACATTGTATACGACAAATTCCACACCCACAGAGACTCACAGGCGTCCATGTGGGGAATAAAAAAGGGGCTCTTTTTCAAGTGTTGAGATCTCCTATTTCAATGAAATGTTCTGGTTCCCTATTGAAAAGGTATTAAGACAACATGACAAGTATGATGACACAGGCATGTGATCCCTGCTACTAGGAAAAGTTGAAGCTGCTGTATTGTTTGAATTTGAGAGTTCTGGGCTGCAGAAGGGCTAAAGCAGATCAAGGATCCACACTGAGTTGGGACTAAGGGTCCATGTTGAGTTGGGAACCAGTATGATGAGCTCCAGGAAGCAGAGAACCACCAGGTTCCTTAAAGAGGGATGAATAAAATGGAGCTTATCACAGCCTGTGTGTCAATCGGCAGGGAGTCTGGGAGACTCACTTCATTTGAGAGACCACTGCATTTCCAGGCTGAGCAAGATAGGGACAAGGAAGGAAGGAAGAAAGGGAGGAAGGGAGGAAGGAAGGAAGGAAGGGAGGGAGGGAGGGAAGGAGGGAGGGAGGGAGGGAGGGAAGGAAGAAGAGAAGTGAAAAACATTGAGAATGACAAGGTAAAATGAAGTAAAACAACTCTAACTACCTTCTAGTTTTAAAGTCTATTGTTAGAAGTTTAGAAAACCACCTATCCAAATACAGCAAAGCCAAGTGCCCTACATACTCTGTTTGCAACACCATCATTCAAAACTTGAAGTAACATCTTCTACATGCGAATTTTGATATCTGAAGTCATGGTGGTTATCTCCCAAAAAGTACTCAATCCACCAAGATAAATAAAACCAGCGGGATCTCCTTGGCAGTCAGAAACATTGAAAACCATTCAGCCCATGTTGTCATTCTTGTCCTTATGCCCACCCATGTTACAGTGCCATGTTACAGTGCTATTATGTGTATCACTGTTATGATGCAGGAGAAGACAAAAAGTTCATTAGTTATACTATGATCTTCCCTGAGCCCTCTTATGCTCCTGGGAAAAGTCCACCTGAAGAACTTTTCATGCTAAATGGAAAACTCCAAAAGGTGATCATAAGGAATCCTATTTCCTGGAAAATTATATAAGACCAACTGGTCACTGTTTTCTTGAACTATTGAAGTTTAGCTTCATTAGTAGTAGTGAATCAGGACTCCTAAAGGCATAGATGCAGGTCTGGAGGTTGGTGCTCCTCACTACCCAGCAATCACATAAATCTATCATCCCCAAACGGTTCTGTTGTTCAGTGGGCACAAAGGTTAACATACCCTTGGGTTTTAGATTATATAGAAATACATTGCCAACTTCATGGTTTACTGTCTGAAAACCCTAGGAAGGATAGAAGTTAGAGATCATCTGTTTAATGTATTTATTTGGGGAGTTCATAACTCTGTGAGGTCTGATAAAGGATGATGGTTGGTAACAACTGGCTTTTAAATGTTCTTTGATTCAACCTATGAATGAAATTCTGAAAAAGTTGGAACAATCACTGCAAACACAGACAAACCTGCTCTAAGATGAAACATCCAGAGAAAAATTTGACCCTGGTAAGGACCAAAATCTTGTCTGAGAAATTTCATGGGATCATAGATTTATAACTGAAAGGACTCTCAGAAGTCTGACTCTAATCCTTTCATTTTACGGATGCAAAAACTGTCTAGAAATGGCATGGTTGTAGACTTAGGAGTAGGAGTGACATCAAAAGCCATCTGGTTTAGTCCCTTCACTTTACAGATAAAGAAACTGAGGCACAGTCACTACTTTAGAAACTGTAAGATACCTCAAAGGCTCTCTTCCCCAACTCTCATTTTATGGAAGAAACCAAGACCCAGGAAGGTCAAGTAACTTGACAAAGGTCACATAGGTGGTAAGCATTAGAGGCAGAATTTAACTTCCCATCATTTCTCCTAAGTCCAGTGCCAGTATTTCTTCAACCTCATGATGCTCTCTCCAAAGTGATGTTGCGGTATCTGAAGGATTACAGGCCCATGAGGAAAAGATGTCATAGATTACTATAGCAGGAAGTCACCCAGGCAGATGCTGCCCTCTTGGAAAAAATTTACCTTGAACTATGAGGCATCTGCCCCCTCATTTGCTGGTTCTTATGTAATTCTCCATACAAATAAATGAGAGAATTGCTTTCATATATGTTGACAATCCAACTGACCCAAGCTGGCTATTTTTTTCCAGTAGCCATGATGAATTGAGCTCAATTGTTCACACTTTCTCACTCAGTCCCCTTAGGATTAATGGTAAATATTTTCAAGACAAGTGAATGGGATTCAGGGCAAAGTCTGTGACCTGTGGAGCAGGATTTCTCTCTGCATGAAACTCACTAGGCCCATATGGTGATCAAACCATGACCTGGGACTCATTAGCACAAGCTCTAAGCTGCCCAAAACAAATACAATTTGGAGCCAATAGCATTTCAAACCACACATGAGAATGTAATCAACACAGCCCGAGAAAAAGAGAAAACATAGATATGCCAATACTATTTCTATATAAGTAAAAAGTAAATGGTGCACTGAACACTGGGGTCAGGAAACTTTAGACATGAATTCTATCCCAAATGTTTATTAGCTGTGTCTCCATGGTCAAGTCACTTTTAATTTTCCTGAACCTCATTTTTCACATCTATAAAGTGGAATAATAAAAGAATCTAAAAAGGCAGCATGGAATAATACATAGAGTCAGAGTAGCCCGGATTAAAGTTAATTTTTTAACAAAATTAAGTGACTGTGCAAGTCATTTAATCTTTTAATGCCCCTGGCCATTCTTTAAGACTATAAATGGCAGAAACAAGGGTTGATCTGTTTCTGTAAAGGGCATTTCCTCACTGGAACGCTTTACACAATTGAAATAACAGATCCTGTCAAAAATGCAGCATAAGTGTAAAGATCAAATGAAATCAAGTATATAAAGTAATTTATAAACTTTAAAGCATTCAATAAATGTCAGCTATTATTAAGAGATTCACAAAAATGTCATCCTGTCTCCACAAACTCCAGTTATACTATCACCACCTGGGCATTTAAATCTGGATGGGCTGTTATCCCTTTAAATTAAACAAGTCTAAAACCAAATTAACCCTGTTTCCCTACACACACACACACACACACACACACACACACACACACACACACACACACACACACAC
>CM053770.1:228391915-228479568 GCA_028658325.1 Potorous gilbertii
TCTCTTTCTCTCTCTCTCTCCCTCTCCCTCTCCCTCCCCCTCTCTCTCTCTCTCCCTCTCTCCCTCTCTCCCTCTCTCTCTCTCTCTCTCTCTCTCTCTCTCTCTCTCTCTCTCTCTCTCCCCCTCTCCTCTCTCTGTCTCTCTCCCCTCCTCCCTCCCTCTCTCTCCCTCTCCCTCTCCCCCGCTTCTCTGTATAGCATGTTTCATCATGAGTCCCTTAGAATTGTAGTGGGTCATTCTATTGATCAGAGTTCCTAAACCTTCCTAAGTTGATCATCATTACAGTATTGCTGTTACTATCTAATTGTTCTCCTCATTCTGCCCATTTCATTTTGCATCAGTTCATGTAAGTCTCCCTGGGTTTCTCTGAAACCCCTTCCATAATTTCTAACAGCAGAACATTATTCCATCACACTCATATGCCAGAACTTGCTCAGCCCTTCCCTAATTGTTGCTTCCCTCAGTTTCCAATTCTTTGCACCCACAGAAAGAGCTACTTCCAATATTTTTGTATGTATTGTCCCTTTTCCTCTTTCTTTGATCACTTTGGGGTCCTCCCTCCCTTTCTATCCCTACCTCCCCAATATCCTTCAGGTGTTTATCATTCTCTTCTTGGATTCTTGCAGAAATTCTGACCAAATATTTTTTCTAACTCTGACCTCTTCATCCTTCTAATTCATCCTGCATGATACCACATTTATTCAATTCAAGATTCCATTTAATCACCCAAACAATTTTCAGTGCCTACTTTAAGCATTCGTTCTTTCCAGGACATTCAGCAACACACACATTTACCTAAAACATAAAGGACAAAGTGGATTCTGCATGGGAATTCCCTGTTACAGCCAGATTTGTTTCCCCACTGTTCCTGGAATAGATCATATATATATCTCAAACTTTTCTCTCCTACTCCTTCCTGCCACAAAAAACCTTCTCCTCAACTCAACTACCCAGATCCTCCTTCTCCCTCAAGACCAGCTCCCATCACATCTTCTCCTTCTCTAGTCACCCCAACTCACAAGTATCCTTCTCTCCACTGAGTATTTATACCATTTATTTGTACTAGCCATCTACTGCTTCTCCAGGTGATTGTCATGTAGGTTAAACCTGTCATCCCAGCTAGGCTAGAGAGCCCTTAGAGACAACAGGGACTACATTGTAACTTTCATTTCTTCACTGTACCTTTAAGTAGTGTTTAGATGATAGAGCCATGCATTTAGATCTAGAAGGGACTTTGCATGTCATTGGGTTAGTCCAGCAACCCCTCCCTTCACTTTACAAATGAGGAAACTGAAACAGAGGTGAAGTGATGTGCAATAATAGGGTCATAAACTTAAAGCTAAAAAAGACCTTAGAGGTCATTAGACTCAGTCCCTATCATTTTATAGAAGAAGAAACTAAGGCTTGCCAAAGTGAAGTTACTTCTGATTGTAAGGAGATGTTGAACTGGAAGGAACTTCAGATGTCATCTCTTTTCAACCATCATGCACCTGGGTAGCATAATGGATAGATAGATGGACCTGGAATCAGAAGATAACGCTTTCAAACATTTACTAATTGTGTGACCCTGGGCAAGTCACTTCACCAATGTAACATCATTTTCCATATCTGTAAAATGAGGAAGTTGGGATCAATGACTTCTAAAGTCCCTCCCACCTCTAAATCTATGAGCCAATGACCTGTAAAATATAGATAGCAATAGTTGAAGAACTCATTTCTCCAGGGTTATTATAGGAATCATGTGAGGCATTCATGTGTGTGCATGTATGTGTAGATAGATAGATATAAAAAATTTTGCAAGCCCTGAAGAGTTCTGTAAATGGGAGCTATCGATTTATTGGACATCATGAGGAGTTGTTCAGCTATTTCAATCAGGTTCAACTCTCCATGACCCCATTTGGGATTTTCTTGGCAAAGTGACTGGAGTAGTTTGATACTTACTTTTCTAGCTCAGGAACCTGAGGCAAACAGGACTAAGGGACCTGCAGACCAGTTAGCTAATCTGAGGCCATATTTGAACTCAGGAAGATGAGTTTTCCTGACTTTAGGTCCAGCACTCTTATTTATTATATTAGCTGACTGTCCCATTATGAGGGGAGGGCTCAGAAAATTCTTCAGGGAGAATAGCTAAAATGTGCATACAGCTTTACGGTTTGCAAAGCACTTTACATATGTTGTCTTATTATATCCTCACAACCAGCTTGGGAAGTAGGTGTTATTATTAATCACCATTTCACAGATGTGGAAACTGAGGTTGAGAAAGTTTAAGTGACTTTTCCCAGAGTCACACACCTGGTAAGTATCTGAGGCAGGACTTGAACCCTGGTCTTCCCGAGTCCAAATCTGGTGCTGAAATCACTGTGCCACCTAAAATTTAGCGTTAGAGCTAGGTTTTGAAAGATTGGCTGGATTTGATAGGTGCAATAAAGAAAGTTTTTCAGAGGGGACAGAATGAGCAAAGGGGCGGGGGGTGGGAAAACACCAAGAGGGCCAAAGAGACAATATGACACAGTACAATTTGACAGCATCTTAATAAGGCAGAAATAGAAGATACGACTAAAATTATGGGTGATTTCTCAATTAGATGGGACCGCAAATGCTAGCCCAAGGAGTATGATCTCTTCTCAATAGCTAGTGGAGAGACTTGGATGGTTTTTGAGCAAAGGGATGATTTGACAGAAGCTGTATAATTAGATGGATTGGAAGAGGAAACATAGAAACAGGTAACAGTTTCCAAAGAGGGCTATGACATCTCCCATTGGTCACTATGGTAGAAAGAAGTTAATATTAGCTGTCATCACTTGAATGACCCGGTTTCATCCCAGTGAAGGAGACACTGCCTGCTGCCTGATCTGCCTCCATGCTCTGGTTCTCAAAGCAGTAGGGGCGAAGAGTCCCTTGGTGGAAGGTGACTGGTTTCTTTTTGGGCACCAGAGGGCTGTTTAGAACTCTAGGGAAAATCACTGATTAATCTCAACAGCTGCCAGGGTCCCTGAAGAGGAATAATTTACTTCTCATCAATGAACAATTTATTCAACCTGGTTAACCACATGACTGGAGCCATGACTGCAGCTGTTTTAATATCTCTCCATCATGTGCAAGGTGAAATGAGATGTCAAAGACAGAAAGGACAGAGCCTCTGGCTCAGACTCTAACCCTGAGCTCTGGAAGAAACCTTAGCAGTCATCTGGTTCTGATCCAAGCTGTTCCCCCTACACACATGCGCACACATGCACGCACACACACAAACACCCCTCCAACAAGAATGGGAGGGAACTTCCCATCCAATTCAGCATGCAAATGTTAAAATACTAACAAAGTACATATCACTGTGTGAGGGACTGTGCATAAAAAGGCAAAGAAAAATACTCTCTGACCCTCAAGCAGTTTACATTTCACTGGGGATGGGGGACATGGAATGCACTGACAGATAAGTACAAACAGAATTAGGTGGAGAGACAACTTCGGAATAAGGAAAGGGCTAGTGTAGATCATGGCACTTAAAATGAGCTTCCAAGGAATCCTAGGAGGCTAAGAAGTAGAGGTGAGCAGGGAGCGCATTCTAGGTGTGGGGGACAGGAATGTTGGCAAAAGCATGAAGGAATATTAAGTTGCCCCAACTGTAAGTGGGCAAGTTTGCCTTGTGTTATAATTCTCCCTTTCTGGTTTGGGAAAGAAGTGCTCCTTCCTACAAACACACACTCCAGATGGAAAACTAGAGTCACAAAGATTTTCCCTAGCCTTTCTACTTATCAAGGAAAGATGATAAATTCAGAAAACATTCACAGTTGGGCACAAAGAATTGGTCTCACTGTGCAACATAAACAGATGTGTAATGCCAATCCAGTAGTCCACTACTCAAAAAGTTCCAGTGGTTCCTTCTTCTTCAAAGAAAAAAGTCAAGTGCTGTTGTTGAGCATTTCAAGTTCTCTACAATATGGAGTCAGCCTCCCGTTTATTTGTTATTTGTTATACATTACTTATTTTTATACATTACTATCCAATTCCTCTTCAAGCACTTTACATGTCAGCCAAATCCCCCTACTTTCTGCTCCTTTAATGCTATGTCTCATCTTCCATCTCCAAGCCTTTGCCATGGAAGGTCTCTATATATCTCTCCACACCTTTACTTTTGAAATTCCTCACTTTCTTCAAAGCTCTATTTGAATGTCAACTTCTACTAGAGACCTTTCCTGATCAATCTCTCGACAGACTTGATCTCCCAGCTCCAGCTGCTAATGACCTCACCCCAGAATTTTATTTTCTTATTTATGTCATGTTGTTTCTCCCAATTGAATGAAAGCTCATTTGGGAGCTCATTTTGTTTTGCTTTGTCTCTGCATCTCCAGTACCTGGCACTGTGCCTGGTTAGGACCTGTGATTTTGTGGAACACAGAACTCCCAAAGAAGAAACTCCCTCTACCAATGCAGATCGACACCTGTTCTGTAAGTTAAGGTCTTAGACAATTGCCAAAGCACAGAAAGGTTAAGTGATTTGCCCAAGATCACACAATCAGGATGTGACTTGAATTTGGACTTTTATGACCCTGAGACTGTCCTGAATCTTGGCATCCCATGCAATGAGTATTGGCATCTCATACACCACCACACTGTCTTTTACCTGGCACATAGTAGGTGCTTAATAAATATGTGTGGAATGAATGCAGTCAAGAGCTCTGCTCAAACTCAAGGACTGCTGAGTGGAAGAAATCACATGGGACAGAGGAAAACTATCAAAGAAAGGCTGCTACTTAAGAAGAAAAAGTAGGATAAAGTGGAACTTGAGTTTCACCACTCTTGGGAAGGAAATGCCATTTATTGTCTACTAATTCTAACCTGCTCTAACAAGAAAAGTTTGAAAAAAATTCAACTCAACCAAATTAGCAAAAGGAGATTGTAGTATAGCCAACTAAAAACTGGACAAGCATTCACAAAATTACCAGCTGTTTCCTTTCTGTTGAATGGGAAATGGAAAAAATAAATCCCTTAAAATTCTCAATATGAAAATAATTCCTCCAGACTCCAGAGAACACAATCAGTTTCTTACAAGAGGAAAGACTCACAGACTGTCCAACAATGCTCCCCTGAATCCCAATGCAAAGGACCAGGCACTGAATATTCATCAGCACCACTAATGGCATTTACAGAGTTATTTTTATGCTTAATCAAATAAGTCTCAGACAGCTTTGGAATACAGAAAGGATGATACATGAATGCAGGTGCCAACTTCAGACTAGGCATTCTGCTTAAAAGTTGACTTAGATGAACTAATATTTTGGCCAAAAGGCCCCACCAGTGAGACAAATATGTGGGCACTGAGTCAGAGGAGAGGGTGATGCCAGCTCATACAGTCATCCACGGTTGTAAAAAGACATATATGTGACAAGGTCACAAGCTCAAACTGTCATTTTTCAGATTTTAAAGGTGTCACCATTGTTTCCAAGTAAACAGAGGATATTCTATGTGTAAGGGGCAGTAGATGATACCAAAGGACCACCTTAGTGTTATGAAGACCTGAGTTAAGATCCTGCCACTGAAACCCTTCCCTTTACCCCTTCCTTTCACACAATGTTTTTCCTCATTAGGACAAAAGTTCCCTGAGGTCAAGGGCTGTCTATTTTTATTCCCAGTGCTTAACATAGTGCCTGATACATAGTATTGTTGTTTTTGAGTCATTTCAATCATGTCAGGCTCTTTGTGACCCCATTTAGGGGTTTTCTTGGCAAAGATACTGGAACAATTTACTGTTTCCTTCTCTAACTCATTTTACAGATGAGGAAACTGAGGCAAATAGGATGAAGTGACTTGCCCAGGGTCACATAGCTAGTGTCTGGAGCAACATTTGAACTCAGATCTTCCTGACTCTGGGTCTAGCACTCTATCCCTTGATAGCTGCCTGGTACATAGTAAGTACTCGATAAATGGCTTTTGGCTTACTGATTGACCCATACTGTTTGTGTGAACACCGGTACAGTATTTCACCTCTTAAAGCCTCACAGCAATAACCTATAGAAGAAGTCAAGTCAATAACTATTTATTAAGCATCTTCTGTATTCCAGGAACTTTGTTAATTTGCTGCAGATATAAAGAAAGCCCCCTCCCCCCCCAAAAAAAGTAGCTGTTCTGCATCAGTGGAAGAATTTTCCTCCATGGGAGCTTCTTATACTGAAGAAATGATAGGTCCAAGTGAAACTGGGGGCAATCTTTGTCTAATAAAATTATGTCTCTGACCATCTAAATAGAAAAATACATCCCTGGGGTTTTAATATTTATGTTCAAATCAATTGTCAGAAGCTACTTTTAGTCTTGAAGGTCCCTTGGAGTTCTTGCATTCTTCAACTCTTGGAAATCCTCTCATTTCACAGATGAGCTAATGGAGTCTCAAGAAGGACAGATGATTTGCCCAACATCTTACCTTTGGTTAATTGAGAGGTTTTTTTTCATTCTTCTGTTTTCTGGCAGGTTTCATTTAGAATTTTTTTCCTGATCCCTTCAATTACTAATACCCTTCTGATATTAACTTTTTTTTGTATTTTGAATCTAATTTTCTATAAGCATGACATCCTTGCTACCATTGTCCCCATAGAATACAGGCTGTTTGAGGGCAGTACAGGGAGGGGTTCATTTTTATCTCTTTGAACTAGTAGGTGCTTAGTTGAATCTATGTGGATTTGAGTTCAATTGAACTGATCTTGTCTCAGTCCTTCTGGTATTTCATTTCTGGTATGATATGAGCTCCTTGAGAATGAGGATTACTTACTTTTGTTGTCTGTATTCTCTTTCTTGGAGAGACAGTGTGGTATAATGGCTAGTGAGCTTTCTTCAGCACCAGAAAGACCTGGGATCAAGTCCTGTTTTTGACACATAACAACTGTGTAACCCTCGGCATATGAATTGGAGAAGACATGGATCTGGACTGATTAGAGTTTCCTCTTCTCATCCTCATAGAATCAATCCTAGGACCTATCACAGTGCCTGGCATATAGTAAGGACTTCATAAATGCTGACTTATTTCCTTCATTAGAGGAGGTGCTCCTCAATGGCTCCAGTTCAATTCTATTAAACAAACACTTGCTCCATTCAAGGTGCTAAAGCTGATTATTTGACAGCCCTTTCACCAAGCTCAGCACAATCCATTATGCCATTATTTTTTTCAGTACAAGTGATGGGAAGGAAGTGGTGCTGAAGCAATCTGCAGATCCCCATATCTCTAATTTCTTCTTTCTAGATATTATGTAGGGGCTGTTCTTACAATGCTCCAGAGTATTCATGGATGGATCAGTAGAGAAGAGGGAAATAGAAAAGGAGTGTCCTCTACCTTGGCTCCCAGGCAACATGGAACCATCAATTTGGTCCTTAGATGGATCCATGAATTCACCAAGGTGGGGAGTCCCTTCATTGATTCACCTAGCCATGTCCTCTCTTCCTGTGCCATTCTTATTCCTAAGACAACCCTACAAGCTCCACAAAGGATCCATTCAACATGATCTGGAGTCATCTGCAGTCATCCAGATGTGTGTATCTTGCCAGTAGACCCAGATGGTTATTGAGGAGAAAGTGAAGCTGGTGATTTTGCATAATCCTCCCTCACTTACATCCAATTCATTTGCATATCATGGCATCACCTCCCTGATGTCATGGTCTTCTTTGAGAACAAAGGACAAACAACAATTCAACATGACAAGGAACATCCTCTAAGTCACTCAATATTGGAGGAATAGTGACAGAACTTATGAGCTGTAAATTTGTTCTCTCTTGCTTTTGAAATTTCACTGACTTCAGTCAAGTGTCAGAGAACCTTGAGAAGACTTGTATGCCTTGATGCAGAGTGATATGAACAGAACCACAAGAACAAGTCATACAGTAACTACAATGTTACAAAGGAAAACTACTTTGAAAGACTGGTGGCATAGTGGATAGAGTGCTGACCTAGAGTCTAGAAGATCTGATTTAAAATCCAATCTCAGACACCACCTTTATGACCCCGGGCAAGTCACTTAATGTTTGTCTGTCTAGGTTTTCTCCACCATCAAATGGGGATCATAATAGTTCCTATCTCTCAGTGTTGTTGTAAGGATCAAATTATATAATATTTGTTAAGTGCTTGATAAATATTTGTTACCTCCACCTCCCTTCTCTCATACCATTACTCTACAGCAATATTTTTCCTTTTAAAATAAATTTTTATCAATAATTATATTTCTATTTTATCTACAATTCCTAGTTTATCCCTCTCTTCTTTCAAGAGAATAACCATTATAAGCAATAATGTTTTGTTGCTGTTATGAGATAATCAAGATTAAGTGACTTGCCCAGGGTCACAGAGCTAATAAGTGTCAAGTGTCTGAGGCTGGTTCTAAACTCAACTCCTCCTGACACCAGGGCTGGTGCTTTGTCCCTGCATCACCTAATCATCCCTGAAAGAATGTTTTTTTAAGGATTAGGAGAGAAGTTTAAGAAACTAGCCAACACTTTGAAAAACTCTGCCTAAATATGTAGTGTTTGGCATGTATAATCCACCACCTCTGAAAAGAAGGTGAAAAGAATGAGCTTGACTCAAAGCTCATTGATGGAGATTGATTGTTAATGCACTGAGCCTGTGTGAGGGGTAGCAGGAGTTGGCAATAACTAGAGAGAAAAGAGATCTCCTCCGGTTTCTCATTTCAAGAAAGACATCCTGACATTCCATACTGGTCTTCAGGTCCATGGAGGAAGTAAGACTCTAAAAAAGTCTTTCCATGTAGAGTAACTGGGAATTCCAAAGTAGGTAATCCTTACTTGCTACACTACAGACTGAGGAATTTTCTCTTTGGTGAGATCTTGGATTCTCTCTTGGTTGAACTGAGTTATCTTGCTCCCAATGGGAGAACTCATTTACCATATGTATTGTTTAGTATATTTGTTCCTATTTATACTTTCTCTGATTTCTACTTTGCCATCAGGACCACTCAGTATGGCATGCCCGTATCAGAAAGGGTGCTGTGCTCTATGAGCAAAGCAGAATTGAAACAGCACAAAGGAAACGTAGGATGAGTAAATTTGTTTGGAGTATCCACCCCAAATGTTCACAGACTATCTGTGCCCAATCTGTGGTAGAGCATCCAAGCTCATATTGGTCTGATCAGCCACAGTCGGACACATTGAAACTTGACTTTATCATGGTGGTGTCATTTTGGACCTCTTCAAGTACAAAGGACAACAACCAACTTGGCCACCAACTTGGATAAATGAGCTTATTCGCTATTTGCCAGATGTGTCCATTGTGGAACTGGTATTTGGTAAAAAGGGAGCTATTTAGCTTGAGGCCCTTATTTGCCTATTAAGATATAACATTCAGGAGTATGGTTCAAACCTAAAAATTGTTTCCCCAAGACTAACAATATTTAAAGGAGCAGACAGCAATAATTCTAGTCTGTATGTCCTCTATCTGAAGAGGACAGAGTGGTCAGCCTTTGTTTCTAACCTTCTACTTCTCCTCCTGGCAAGAATCAAAATCTCCCTTGAAAAAGGTAAGGGAAGAGATTCTAAGGGTATCTATTCTTGCCTCCCTGAAAGTCACATCTAGATAGACCCATGTGGACACATAACCTACATGGGAAAAACATAAAGCACACCCACACACACTCCCTACAGAAGTTTAGGAAGCCACTTTCTATTATCTCTATCATCTTCATTGACCTAAGCTTGGTCATTATCTTTTTCCAGTTTTCACTTTTAATTATATTATTGCTGTTCATTCTGTTTCCATGATCATAGTAATTGTTTCTTTTGTTTCCTTGTTTTTATTCATTTTGCATCTCTTCATATAAGTCTTCCCATATTTCCCTGTATGCATCATATTGGCCATTTCTATGCCACACTATTATTCCATTTCATGAATTAATCTCAATTGGTTTAGCTCTTCCCCAATTAATAGGCATCTAGGGATACCTATAGGAGGTACCATTGGTGCTGAGTTTTGAAGAATCTAGTAGTCTACAAAGCAGATGTAAAGATGGAGCACATTCTAGGTATGGGGGAGCAATTTGTACAAAGGCACGAAGATGGAAGATTGTGTACAGGGAATGGCAAGTGGGCTTGGTTGGCTAGAATGTGGAGTGTATGAAGGAGAAGAATGTGTAATAAACCTGGAAAGATAGGCAATGACCAGATTGTGCAAAAGCTTTAAATGTCAAACAAAGGAGTTTGTATTTTTCTGATAGGATGTAAGGTCCTTGAGGAAAAGCATTGTTTCGTGCTTCTACCATAGTGTGTAGCACACAGTAGATGCTTAAATAGACTTGTTGATTGATTCATACTAGAGTTAAGAAGTCAGTGTGACTTCTTGAGTAGGGCAGTGATATGGTCAGAAATAATCTTTAGGAAAATCAGGTATGGAGAAGGGATTGGAAAGGATATAGGTTGCACTCCTGACTGCTGTCCTTTAACAGGGAATCAAGCTATAGATCCAAGGTTTGACACCCTTCCCACCCAATGCCAGTTTCACAATGAATACACATAGCAAATAGCAGATAAAACTACTTATCCAAGTTGATAACAAAGCAGAAGTTGGATCAAATATATGTAGAATGTATACCAGACAATACAGAATGAATGAGCTCCCCCACTGAGATCAAGATAACCCATTTCAACCAAAAGAGATAATTCCAGAAGTCACTCAAAGAAAAATGCCCCAAAGTCTCTAGTGTAGCAAACTGGAGAACAGGGACATGACAGAGATTACCAGCTGTTCTATATGGGAAGACTCTTCATAGAATCTTTCTTTTTCAAGGGACTAGAGGCTGGGACGTTGGTTAGAACGTGACTACACTCACCCAGTATGCCATACTCTCATATTTCTCTTAAATATGTCATCCAAGGCAATTTGTGGCAGCCTAAATAAAGATACCATCCATCTCTCTCTCCCTCCCTCCCTCCTTCTCTCTCTCTCTCTCTTTCTCTCACTCATTCACTCAGTGTGGTTCACTGGTCATTTTTATTTTTCTGGTCCACAATTCATAGCCATATAGGAAGAATACTGCTGTTAAAAATATAGGTAATGATAACTTACATTTATGTAGCCCTTTGTTATTGTTACATAATGCTTTCCTCACCACAGACTGGGAAGGTAAGGATTATAAATAGCCCTCTTCCCATTCTACAGATAAGCAAACTGAGAGTCAGGGGGTGAAGTAACTTGCCAGTGGTGATTAGCATTGATCAACAACTCACATTTATTAAGCATCTACATTGTTCCAAATGTTAGGCTTTTTTTTCTTAAACCAGACCTGTGATTTGATCAGCATAAGAAGTTCTCAATGAGAAACTTCCTCTTTCAGCACGTCTATACCTTCTCCATGGGGCAGCTAGGTGGTGCAGCAGATAGAGTACCAGGGCAGGCATCAGGAAGACCTGAGTTCAAATCTCACCTCAGACACTTGACACTCACTAGCTGTGTGACCTTGGGCAAATCACTTAACCCCAATTGCTTCATCCTGGGTCATCTCCAGTCATCCTGATGAATATCTGGTCACTGGATTCAGATGGCTCTGGAGGAGAAATCAGGCTGGTGACCATCACAGCCCTCAAAATGAAGTCAAGTGCAAGTCATGCCATCATTTCTCTGATGGCATGGTCTTCTTTGGCAATGAAAGATGAACACATATACTTTCTCCATAACTTAGAGTCTGAGAGTTTCCCAGAGCACTGAGGAATTAAGTGACTTATTCAGTCACAAAGCCTGCATATGTCAGAAGACAAGGCTTGAACCCAGATTGCCCTGACTCCTAAGCTGTATACCTATAATCCCACATACCACTCAGATGCTAGGATAAAAATACAAAGATGAACTGGTACCTGCCTTTGAGGAGTTTACATGCTCAGGGGAAACAATATACATCAAAACAAGATGTATACAAATAAAATACAAGGGAGAGTATGTGAGACAGTGTGAGAGCCAGAACTCAAAGTCTGATTTCTCTGCAGCCGGATTCACTGCTTTCTCCACTGTAACTGGGAGGGACTCCACATCTTCAGCTCCCACCCCCCTGTTACCCTCCTGGATCAAGGAGGATGGAGAAGAACTGCCTCCCCACCAAAGCCACTATTTAGTTTTGCTCTTGGCCTGAAACTCTGAGTTTGGCTTTCTGTATGGTTCAAATTCACCAGATAATTACCAGTTTTCTGTTTCCTCTTAGTGCTCTGTGGATCTGGCTCTCTGGAATCCTAGGTGCACCCACGCTAGCAAGGATTAACTGAACATTTCCCCTGACATTATTAAACCCACATGTCATTGAATTTTATAGCCTTCTGGGATTCTAGGTTTCATGCACCAGGAACTGCTCCCAAGAGACAATCCCAGCCCAGCATAATGCCCGGGGAAAAGGAGGTGCTGGAGTGGAATAGGACCTGCCATCATGGAAAACCCAAAGAAATTTTTTAAAAGGTGGAATCCATGAAAAAGCAATTTCCCCTTTCATTGACTCTAGGAAACAAATCAAAGTTTCACAAGTCTAGACGGGACATGTGATTGTTCAGGCATTGCTGAGCACACCCAGAGACAAAACTAGGGTGGGGTGATGGGAGTTTTGCTCCAGCACGCTCAGTATAGAGAGGACTAAATTTAGCATGCTTTAACAACACCTGCAGTCCTCTGGCAGCTAAGAAACAATAGAATTCAGTACCTAGTTACCAAGAAAAATTAGTTATAATAAGAAGCTAACAGATGGTAGACAGGGAAAACTCCTCCCTTGCCCTGCCCTGCTTTCCTAGCAAAAGCCTCACTGCTTCCTGGTCTAAAAGGTGACAATATGATCTTTTAAGTTTCACCCCACTCCATCCCTGACACTCTTAATGCTATAGTCCCTCCAAGTTCTTGCATTCTCTATTTGAAATTCCTTGCTCTGCTTTCTATAGTGTAAGGTCCTTCCTAATTCTGCTATCCCACATTCTAAACTCCCTCCCTTTCCCAACATTCTAGAGCCTAAAGATCTTTCTAGCTCTGATATTCTGTGCAAAAATGTCCCTTATTTCTAAATTCTAATGTTCCAGCTCTGGCATTTCCTGTGCTAATGTCTCTCCTACCTCTGACATTCTAAGCTAATCTCTTGTTCTGAAGTACCTCTGTGACTTGGACAAGTCCCTTAACCCCAATTGCCTCATCCTGGGTCATCTCCAGTCATCCTGATGGATATCTGGTCACTGGATTCAGATGGCTCTGGAGGAGAAGTCAGGCTGGTGACCACCACAGCCCTCCCTCCCTCAAAACGAAGTCAAGTGCAAGTCATGCCATCATTTCTCTGATGGCATGGTCTTCTTCAGCAATGAAGGACAAACACACACCTCCTGGCTTTAAAATTCTCCATTGCAATATTTTATCTTCTAAGTTCCCTTCCATCACTAACATTCTATAACTCTCTATGGAGGCGACATTTACAATACACATCTCCGTTATTCCTGTGACTCCACTGATGTTCATCCTTCGCTTTTGAAGAGAGCCAATGGCATCATGAAAAGAATGGGAGAGGACTATTCGACACTATGCACACATATTATTAAAATGTTGAGCACTGTTGTTTCCCTAGTTCAGCTGTCAGTCTAGTAAAGAAGTTCATTCCCTCAGAGGGCCATAGATGTGGGCATATCAAAAAATCCCCCTTCAATCCGTTGAAGTTGAGTACATTCCCTCTTGCATGTACTTTCTTAGAGAGAAATGAATATGAATGAATGGTATATGAATGTAATGGAATACTACCGCGCTATAAGAAATGATGAACAGGAAGACTTCAGAGAGGCCTGGAAAGACTTTATATGAACTGATGCTGAACAAAAGGAGCAGAACCAGGAGAACTTTGTACACAGTGTGGGAGGATTTTTTTCTAGTAGACTTGGAACTTCATTGCAATGCAAAGACTTAAAAAATTCCCAGTGGTCCCTTAAGGCAAAATGCCCTCCACATCCAGAGAAAGAACTGTAGAATTCGATTGCAGAATGTAGTCGATCAATATCTTTTGTATTACATTTTGGTTTGTTTTATGATTTCTCCCATTCGTTTTACTTCTTCTATGCAATATGACTAAGGTGGAAATGTATTTAATAGGAATGTATGTGTAGAACTTATATAAAATTGTATGTCCTCTCAGGGAGGGATGGGGGAGGGAAGAAGGAAGGAGGGGGAGGAAGGGAAAAAAATCCAAGTTATATGGAAGCGATTGTAGAGCACTGAAAACAAATAAAATAATTTTTTAAAAAGAGAAACCACAGTTACCAAAGCAGAAGATGGCTGATCAGTAAAAGACTCAAGCCCAAGGATGGGCCTATGTTGGCTGGCAGAGTTCCGATGTAGTCTCACCAGCAGACAGAGTCCAGATGCTGATGAAGATCTCTTTCCAGATCACCAAGCAAAAAACTCTACAGACTGTGAAGAGAAACACATTGGGAAATGAACAGTGGACTTTGAACATCCTGAAGTGTCCCTGACACAGCAAAGAACTCATTTTGTCCTAGACGGAAAATTGTTTTGCAGCTGTGGAAGAAAGAGACATGACGCTCCTGTGACAGTAACTGCAAACAGGTGGAAAAGGAATAGGGGTGGATTCCAAAGGATCGGCTTAAGCCCTCCCATTTCCAAAGAGTGGGGAAAGAACCATGTGTTTCCTTGAATGAAAAAAGGTCTGTGGCTGTGATCTTGGGCTACGCCCTGTTCATCCACTCAAGTGTCCCAATTCAGAGCCCAGCTGTCTTTTATGGGGAGAATACTAAAAGACAGCATACTGTAATGGTTAATAATGCTAACCTTTAGGAAGTTTAGGAATTCCAAAAGATTGAGGTTCAAACCCCACCTCAGATGCTTACTGGCTATATGACCCTGACAACTCACTTACCCTCTTGTGCCTCAGGTCTACAAAATGATGGGGTTAGATGACCTCCAAGACACCTTACAGCTCAGATGCCATGACTGAACTCACTCAGTCCCAGGAAAACACAAAGACCACTTTTCCACCCTCCACTAGTTTGACATTCTGCAGGAAAAAGAAAGGCCAGAGAGATATTCCCTATTTTGCGACATCCACAACCTAGGTGAAAGATGTGTCCAACTTAACAGCAATGGATATAAAAGTCAGAACTTTTCTGAAGAGTAGACTCTTTAGAAAAATGTCTATTATTGTTATTTACTACTAGTAGTACAATTACTCCTATCACCACCACCACCACCACTACTACTAATAAAAGCCAGAGGGAGTCATGGCACATTGGATAGAGAACCAAGCTCAGAATCATGAAAACCTGGGTCAGGTCCCACCTTTGACACATTTGGCCACAAGACCCTAGGCTGTCTCTGCTCAGTTTCCCAGGCAACTCTAGCACTCTAAATGGCAGAGCAGGCAGTGATCTGCATTGGGAGAGAGAGTTTCCTCACCAGAGTTCCCTCCTGGGATGAAATCATAAATGACGATGATGAAAATGCTCACATAAATTTCTATCAATTGTTACAAGATTGTGAGTAAAAAAACTGAAAGGCGGAAGAGTTGGAGATACAAAATCAAAAACTGATCTGCTCTTAAGGAGCTTACACTCTATCTAAATCAAAATAGGATTTGGAATTGGAAATGTCCTTAGAGATCCTCTAGCCTAGTAGTATCAAACTCAGATAGAAACATATCTCTCTGTGAGTCACAGATTGACTTATTGCTATAGCTAGTATTTCTAGTTCTGTATTGAATAGTAACGATGACAATGGACATCCTTGCTTCACCCTGATCATATTGGAAAGGCTTCTAGCTTATCCCATTAAAGATAATGCTTGCTCTTGATTTTTAGATACGACTTATCATTTAAGAAAAGGCACATTGATTCCTATGCATTTCAGTATTTTTTAAAAGAATGAGTGTTGTAGTTTATCAAAAATGTTTTCTTCATCTATTGAAATAATTATATGTTTTTTGTTGATGTCACTTTTAACATGATCAAATATGTTTATAGCTTTTCTAATATTGAACCAACCCTGCGCTCCCAGTATAAATCCAGCCTGGTCATAGTGTATTATCTTTGTGAAATATTGCTGTAATCTCCTTGCTAGTACTTTATTTAAAAGTGTTGCCTTTAGATTCATTAGATTATTACTCATTATTCATTCATTAGATTAATTAGATTAAATTGGTCTGTGCTTTTCTTTTTCTGTTTTGATATTTGTGTCAAAGAAGGAATTTGATGGGATACCTTCTTTCCCTGTTTTTTTCCAGGCATTGGAATTAGTCATTCTTTAAATGTTTCTAGATTTTGCTTATAAATCCATCTGTTCCTGGTGTGTTCCCCCACTTTTGAAGTTCATTTTTTACTTACTCAATTTCTTTTTCTAAGACAGGTTTATTTTAGTGTTCTATTGCCTGTTCTGTTAATGCAGGTAACTTTTATTTTTATTGACATTCATCCATTTCAATTAGATTGTCAGTTTTGTTGGCAAATGATTGGGTGAAATAGCTCCTAATAATTGTTTTTATTTCTTCTTCCTTGTTGGTTTTCTAGGGTTTGTTGGGTTTTGTTTTTGGTTTTGGTTGTTTTTTTGGTGTCATGCCCAATTCATTGATCTGCTCTTTCTCTCTTTTACTGATACAAGCATTTAGAGATATAAAGTTTCCCCTAAGTACTGCTTTGGCTGCATCCCACAAATTTTAGCATGTAGTCATCATTGTAAAACACTTTGCAAATCTGAGAGTGCTGAATAAATGTTGGTTATCATCACACTCATAATAAAGGTACTATCTATCATTACTGAGCAACTGAAGGTGAAAACTCATCAGGCAAGTGATGTTTCTATGAAACGTCAGAGTGTTTTAGAGTAAACTTCAAGTTGCAAGGAAGATGATGCTTGTCTAGTTTTTTTAATTATCTCAACAAAAAGTACCAGGGAAAACTATTGTGAGGGAATACAGAGTGCCCCCAGGATCTCCATGGAGTCTTAAGGGTTTATGTATATTTAGATATTGTCTTCCCTGTTAGAACGTAAACATCCTAAGGGTAGGGACTATCTTGCTTATTTGCATTCATATCATCAGGACTCAGAACAGTACCTACCATATATCAAGAGCCTAATAAATTCTTTTTTTCGATAATTTAATTCACCAAGATGGTATAATGGAAGAAAATAACCACTGGCTTTGGCATCAGAGGGTTGGTAAGCATTCGGATTTTGGCTATATCACTTACTACCTATGCAACCTTGGGCAAGTTATTTTCCCTTTCTTGTTCTTGGTTTCTTCAACTGTAAAATAAATTGGTTGGACTACCTCTCTAGGTCCATCCCAGCTCTGAGATCAGCAAAGCTAGAAGGGAACTTGGAGGAGATCAAGTCCCACTCTTTCATTTTACAGATGGGGAAACAAAAACCTAAAAGCAAGTGACTAACCCAAGATCCCACAGATAGCAGATGTGGGATCAGCCTCAGATGCCAGGATTCCAAATAAATGAGATAATATCTGTAATATTTGTATTAAATGAGATAATATTTGTAAAGTGCTAAATACAGTGCTTGGTCCTTAGTAGGTGCTGAATAAATGCTTGCTTTCTTCCTTCCAACTTCATCAGGGAGGTTTAGCTTTCTTTTCATTCTGAATTTTTGAAACATTTGCAAAGGGCTTTGTATCCATGATCTCATTTGACCTCCATAATAACCCACTGAGGTTCAACCCTCAGAAGTTGTAAGGTTCCCTATTGAGTATACGAAGAAGGTGAAAGAGGCTATGCTTACTTGTCTGACATCACAAGTTGGTAAAGATGACCAAAAAATGGAAAGTTAATATTGGAGAAGCTGTGGGAAGATAGACACACTCAAAATCTATCAGTGGAGCTGAGAATTAGTCTAATCATCCTGGATGTTAATTTGGAATTACATAAGAAGAGAGACTAAACTATCTATAGCTTTTCACCCAGAAACTCCAATATTGGGAATATAACCCAAGAAAGTCAAACAAATGTCCAAGATATATCAAGATATACACACCAGCACTCTATGTGGTAGGAAAGAAGTAGAATCAAAGTGGGTATAATCAATTGTGAGATAGCTTTAAAAAAAAGAGCTATAGCATATGAATTTAATGGAATATTATTTTATAGTGAGAAAGGATAGATATAAGGAATGCATCAAAGTATGGAAAGATTTATGAGTCAAAAAAGCCAAAACAAGAGACCGTATGCATGATGATTACAAGAATGTAATTGAAAATCCTATTAGAAAAAATCTAAATACCAGGTAGGAAGAGAAGAAGAGAAGGAAGAGAAAATGGAGGAGAAGGAAGAGGAAGAGAAGGAGGAGGAGACAACAATGAAGCATACCTATCTTCCCATGACAGAGTTGAGTATACTACCTCTAGGGAAGGATGCTATGTACAGTACCAGATGCCATCACGGTCCTAATTATTTTTGTTTTATAGTTGGGGCAAGCTTAGCAAGAGAGGGGGAATTGAAAGTACTGTGATAACAATAAAAATAAATTCTGTATAGTCCTTTGAGTTTTGCAAAGTATTTTATAATATATTATTTTTTTTTATCATCACAGCAACAGTGTTGTAAGGTGGGTACTGTTATACTCCTCATTTTACAGATGAGGAAATTGAGGCTGAGAATAGTAAGTGATTTATCCAGGGTCAGTCTCAAGGAACTCATTGTCTAACGGAGAAAACAATATGGAAATAATTATATACAAATAAGACATGGGCAAGACACATTAGAGATAATCAACAGAGGGAAGGCTAAGTATCTGAAGCAGGACTTAACCCTAACTGTTCTTAACTTCAGATCTGATACTCTATAAAGACAAAAGATATCAGTTAAATATTTTTAAAAAATTAACTTTGGAAGAAGACAAGGAAAATCTGACTACACAATGATTCCTGTGAAAGTGACTTGGATCTTTAAATTAGCTGAAGCTTCATGTGAGATGGCCACCAAAAACCTAGGGCAATCAGATGTTATAGTTATACAAATTCACTACACAGGACCAGGAGAGTAAGAGAATCCTCCTACTGTGCCCTGGTCAAACCGTTCCTGAAGAGTTGTGTTCAGTTCTCATGACCACATTTCAGGAGGGACATTAACAAACACAATTGTGCCCAGTGGAAGTTAACTGATACAGGAAGATAATTCAGAAAGATATTACAAAGAGAGAGGCTGAATAAACCAAAACTGTGTAGCCTCAAGAAAAGAAAACATAGGTATAACAAGAAAATTCGAGATAGCAAAGGACAGTTTCATGTAAAAATGGGCATGATAAAAGATAAAAAAATGGCAGGGATTTAACAGAAACAGAAAAGATTAGGAAGAGGTGGCAAGAATATACAAAAGAACTATAAAAGAAAATTGCTAACATCACCAATAACCCCGTGATGTGGTTACTGATCTAGAGCCGGACATCTTAGAGAATGAAGTCCAAAGGTCTTCCTAAGGGAAGCCTTGCTAACAATAAGGCCAGCTGAGGTCATGGAATTCCAGTTGAGCTATTTAAAATCCTAAAAAACAATGCTGTTAAAGTGCTGCACTCCATATGCCAACATATTTGGAAGACACAACAGTGGACACTGGATTGGAAAAGATCAGTTTATAGGCCAATCCAAAAGAAGGGCAATACCAAAGAATATTTAAATTAATGAACAATTGCACTTATTTCACATGCCAACAAGGTTATAATTAAGATTCTACTAGCTAAGCTTCAGCAATATGTGAACCAAGAATTACCAGAAGAACAGGATGGTTTTTGAAGAGACAGAGGAACTAGAGACCAAATTGCCAACATTCACTGAATTATGGAGAAAGCAAAGGAGTCCCAGAAAAACATCTACTTCTGCTTAATTGCCTACATTAAAATCTTTGACTGTGTCAATCACAGCAAAATGTGACAAATTCTCAGAGATGAGAGTACAAGATCATCTTGCTTGTCTCCTGAGGAACCTGTATTCAGGCCAAGGAGCAATAGTTAGAACCAAGCATGGAACAACTGGTTGGTTGAAGATTGCAAAAGGAAAATGACAAGGCTATATATACTGTCATCTTACTTATTTAACTGATATACAAAATACATCATGTGAAATGCTAGGCTGGATGAATCAAAGGCTACAATTAAGGTTCCTGGGAGAAATATCAACAATCTCAGACATGCAGATGATACCACTCTGATGGCAGAAAGTGAAAAGGAATTCAGAAGCTTCTTGATGAGGGTGAAAGAGGAAAGTGTAAAAGCTGATTTGAAGCTTAACATTAAAAAAAAAAGATCTTGGCAACTAGTCCCATCACTTCCTGGCAAACAGAGGGAGAAGTAATGGAAATGGTGTCAATTTTATGTTCCTGGGCTTAAAAAACACTGCAGACAGCAACTATAGCCAGCCAATTAAAAGACACTTGCTCCTTGGAAGGAAAGCTATGGCAAATCAGGACAGTAAACTAAAAAGCAGAAACATCATCACCTTGCCAACAAAGGTCCATAAAGTCAAAGCTATGGTTTTTCCAGTAGCAACATATGGCTATGACAGTTGGAATATAAGGAAAGCTGAATGCCCCAAAGAATCAATGTTTAGAAGGGTGGTGTTGGAGAAGACTGTTGAGAGTCCCTGGGACAGCAAGGAGATCAAATCAGTCAATATTTAAAAGAAATTAATTCAAGTTATTAACTGGAAGGTCAAATACTAAAACTGAAGCTTAAATACTTTGACCACATACTAAAAAGCAGGGACCCACTGGAAAAGACCCTGATGTTGGGACAAATGGAGTCAAAAGGAAAAGGGGATGGTAAAGGATGCAATGGATATATAGTGTCATAGAAATAACAAACATGAAGTTGTACAGGTTTTAAGAGATAGTGGAGGCAAAAAGGGCCTGACGTGTCCATGGCATCACGAAGAGTCTGACATGACTGAACAACAAAAAACATAGTAGCAATTTTGAATCATTTGAAAGGCATTTATGTAGAAAAGAAACTAGCCTTAATCTGGCTCCAGATGACAGGACTAGGAATAACGGGTAGAAATATTAAGGGCTTGGGTTACAGTTCATTATACGAAGGACCTTCTCAACACTCATTTATTATGCAAATGGAACAGATACTGAGCTCCCCAGGGCAGCTAGAAGGTACAATGGATAGAGTGACAGTCCTGGAGTCAGGAAAACCTGAGTTCAAATTTAGTGTCAGATTTACTAGTTCTATGACCCTAAGCAAGTCACTTAACTATGTTTGCCTCAGTTTTTTCATTTGTAAAATAGGCTGAAGAAGAAAATGGCAAACCATTCCAATGTCTTTGCCAAGAAAGGGTCACAAAGAGTAGAACATGACTGAACAATAACAGAGCTCCCCATCGTGACTCAAGGTATTCAAATAGAAACAGGTCAAGAAGACCACTTGATCAAGAGCACATATTTGGATCTAGAAAGGCCTTGTTGATCATCTAGGTCAACTCCCCTTACTTTACAGAAGAAGAAACTATGGCCCATAGAAACTGAGTGATTAGCCCATGATCATGGAGGAAGTAGCAAAGCCAAGTTGTAAAACCAGGTCTTCTAACTCTAGATAAAACATTCTTTTCACTGAATTATTATCTCCTATCTAACATGTATGTATACATATATATGTGTGTGTGTGTATGTGTATATTATACATATTGCATGCTCCTAGATATCTACATGTTTTTTCCCTATTAAATTGCAAGTTCTTTGAGTACAGGGACTTTGCTTTGCCTATCTTTGTACCCTACTCTTAGAACAGTGTACTAGACCCTTAGTAAATGCTTGTTGACCAAGTGACTGATCACGTCACAATAGATACTAAGGAAAAACAGGGGTGGAGGCAGAATTCTTGCTTCAGTTAAGGGTTAAATCAGATAACCTCTAGAGTCTTTTCTAGTTCTAAATGAGGCTATGGTTCTTTTTTAAGGAACATTTCATAGACAAGAATGAGATTAAAATGAGGCTTGTCTGACTAGATAGATACTGATTGAGAATGATTTTAAAAGGGTTCATGAGAAGAAAAAGTGGTTGAATGTAATGAAATATCATAAGTAACAACAAATGGAGGAAATCCGAGAAACATGGGATGACTTGTATGCATGGATCCACAGTGAAGTAGGCAGAACCAGGAAACCAATAGGAAAGCTACAACAATATAAATTAAAAGATTGCTCAAAGGAAGTCAAGCCTCAAAGTAATTGAACAAACAATAGACAGAAGCAAAGGGTTGTAACAGATAGAAAGCTGATCATGGAAACAGGAAGATCTGGGCTAAAGTTCCAGTCTGTGCCACATACTGGCTGCATTGCCCCAGAGTAGGTCACTTACCTCTAGTTGATCTAGACAACCCCAAAACAGAAAAGGTATCTGCCTGAAATGGTAGAGGAATATCCCTCATCCAGGAAATCTCTATACTAATGAAATCACAGGTCTAGTCTTGATTTCCACAATCTCATGAACAAAAGTGGGAGTATATGGTAGACTACATAGAGACCTGATCTCAGAGTAAGGAACATTTGGGTTCCAGTCCTGTCCTTGACCTATATTGGCTGTGTGATTCTCAGCAGGTCTTAATCTCTTAGGGTCCCCTGTCTAAGACTACATAAATTGGAAAGCAAGTGTTAATAAAGAGTTTCTTCGTAATCATGGAATCATAGGTCTAGTCACCTCCAAAAAAAGGAGAGAGAAATGGGTTTGGGACTATGAGTACCAAATGATATCAACACTTGCAGATGAGATCACTGTGTTCATTGGTTTTTCTTTGTTAAAAGGTGCATTGGGTGTGTGAGCCCCAAAATTTAAAGATTAAAGTGAAAGACTAATGTCTTAGATTTTTGTGTTAGAAAGGACAGCAGTCTAGCTTTTGGTCAGAAAAGAGTTAACATTATCTTCCTCAGAACACAGATATCCCAGGAACTATGTCTGCATTCCACTAGAATTAAGGTACCAGGCAAAAACTTTCAGAAAGACCTTTAAAAGATGATACATGAAGGCTGAGAGCACATTAATCAGAATCCTGCACCATAACAAAGATGGGAGGCCCCTTCCTGTGAAACAGCTGCAGACCCTAAGGTCTTCAGCAGAAAGCCATGCTTTCTGTAATTAAGAACTGGGATGTTTGCTGGGGGTAGGAAAAGGGGCCCCAAAAAGGGAGCTTTGTACTGAATGAAGGGATCAACATGAAGACTGAATACAGGCCCAGAAAGAATCCTTGGGCTACCTCTATATAACTTAAGAATTAGTCAGATAAGGAAGAACCTTGGATAACGAGGTCTTAATGAAATAAAATGAACCCATCCAACCTCACATCAGTATTTGTTTCAAATCCCACTGGGAGGGCCCCAGGAATGGAAAGTGTGGAAGAATCTCAAAAGAGTAGGGAGTTAATATGAGGGATGTCAAAGAGGTGAGACAGGCAGTGGTTCATTTGGAAGAACAGAATTTCTGCAAAAGTTAGAAGTTTTGACTATAACTCATTGTTGAAATTCACACTAACATGTTTAGTGGATGGATTTTGGAATCAGGAAGGACCTTGGTTCAAATCTTGCCTCAGATACTTACTGGATTATACTTACTAGATTAGGTATTATGCCTCACTTACTTGGGAAGGCAGATTATAACGGTGGATAGAAAACTGGACCTGGAGTCAGGAAGATCTGGATTCACATCCTGCCTTTAACTCTTCCTTAGCTATGTGACCCTGAGCAAGTCACTTAACCACTTAATTTAATCACTTAGTCACTTAACTCAAATGATTAAGTCACTTAACCACTCACTTTCTCATCTGTAAAATGAGCATGTTGGACTTGAAGACTTTTAAGGTTCTAATGGTTCTAAATCAATGATCCTACGGGCTTCTGCAATTGGTTCATATCCTGCTTTAATGCAATCTTTGAAAATCAAAGGATTGCATGTTGGAGTAGAGAGTATGCCACAGTCCAAAGTTCTGGATTCAAATTCTATCTCCAACACTTATTAGCCATTAATGAAGTCATCTACTCTCTGTGAGAGAATCTCAGTTTCTTCATCGGCAAAATGAGAATAAATATCCTTCCACAATGTCCCCCCTCAAACAGTTGTTATAAAGCACAAATGAAGTAATGTACATAAATTGCCTTGAAGTTATTTAAGCACTCTGTAAGCATCAGCTAATTCCATCATTGGGCATTTTTTTCATCATTGTAAAGTTTCCTTTGTAATTACCGTAGTTGTAAAGCTTCTTGAAAATGTGAGGCAAGTAGATGGAACTGTGTCATCTTCTAGCCTCCAACAATCTAGATGTCAACCTTACCCTCCTTCACACCTCAGATTCCACATCCTTCCCCATTCTCTCCTCCTCCCAAGTCCTAAAGAATAAGTGCTCTGACTTACCAATTGGGCCCTTAGTGAAAAACAGAGCTTACTTCATCTTCCTTAAATTTGCATCTATTAGATGTTTTGTCTAGTTTATTAGAATATAAGGTTCTAGAAGGTAGGGGAGCAACTTGCCTTTTTTTTTTTGTATCCCTAGTACTGACCACAATCCTTGGCACTCAGTGTTTACTTAGCAAAGCTGTGTTTTCTCATTCATTTATTCATTCATTCACTGATCATTTTCCTTACCAATCCTTCTCTACTGACTCCATTCCATCATCTTAAATGAGCCCTTCCCATCCTAAAATTCCTTCCTTTGATCTTGTGGTAGCAAGATCTCCCCTATCCTTTGAGATATTAGTCTATCTTTCTCCTCCCCTTCAATTCAGTCCAACCCACCAAACATTTTTTAAGCATGTAGCAGGAGCCAGGAACTGTACTAGACCCACATAATACAAAGTAAAAATATTCATCAGTCCCTGCCCTTAAGGAGTTTATGTCCTATTGGCATGTATGTATGCATGCTTGTGCGCAAGATGACACAGATAGGTATAAAACAAGGTTATCGGAAGAGAAATAAAGCACTAACATCTGGTGGGGATCAAGGGAAGCCGATTCTTGTTGACTATTAGTTATCAATAATAATAACTTGCATTTATTAAGTGCTTTAAGGTTGAAAAACACACAACAACCCTGGGAGGCAGATGCTCTTACTATCCCCATTGTATAGATGAGGAAACTGAGACCCAGAGCGATAAGTGTCTGAAGTCAGATTTGAACTCAGGAAGTCATACCTGAGTTCAGCCTTGGGTGGGAGGGGCGGAGGGCAGACAGAAGGAGTTGGAGGAAGTACATTCCAGACATTGGAGACAGCTTGCCCTGCCTGAGGCACAAAAGCATGAGATAGAACATCATGTTCAGGAAACAGTCAGCGGTCTGATTTGGCTGGAGCAGAGAGTCCATAAGGAGGAATCCTGGGAAATAAGACTGAGAAAGGTAAGTTGAAGCCAAATTATCAAGGGCCTTGACTGTCAAGCCAGGGAGTTTATATTTTATCCTGTAGGTAATCAGACATTTCCAGAAGGTGTTTTGAGCAAGGGAAGGAAATCATCATTCCTGGAAGCTTATTTGGCAGTAGCATGAAGGCTGTGAAAGGCATCCATGATGAATTGAATAGAGACCTGGCTTCCTATTCACAAAGACCTGGGTTCAACTGCTGGCTCTGCTACATATTGGCAGTATGACCCTGGGCAAGTCAATTAATCTTTAGGGTGGCAGGCAACTCTGAAGACTAGAAATTGCAGAGACTTAGAGTATCCATTTTGGTGGAGGGCATTTATTTCTTCATGAGGAGTTCCCCATACCAATGAATGACATTTTAAAATACAGAAGGCTGTATTAGAGATGGCAGAGGAAGGGAAACTGATGCAAGAGGCTATGACCAGAAGAGGGGATAAGAGTGAGAAATGGGGCACTGTCCAAAGAAGTTGAAACAAGGCAACTGGATTCAGATCTTCTCTCAGACACAAACAGTCAGATCAGGAGAAAGTTACTTATTCTATTTGAGGAAAAGAAGGTCTGACATTCATGTGAGCCATGAATCTATAGTTTGCATGTACTTTTATGCATACTCATCGTTTCCTCTAATAAGCAGGGAGTATTTCATTTTTGCTCTTTATCCCAACACATAAAACTGATGCCTAGAAAATAATTAATATTTGCTGATGACAATGATGGTGACTTGATGTAGATATGGAAAATAAGAAGAGTGATGACAAGGTGATGGGACAGGGAATAAATGGGTCATTTAAATAAACCAAAGTTTAGGGGTTTGATTTTTACTTTTAAAAACTTTTCTACTCTAGTTTGGTTCATGTCCCTGTCTTGGGGCAGTTAGGTGACACAGTGGATAGAGCACTGGTCCTAGAGTCAAGAGGATCTGAGTTCAAATCCTGCCTCAGACACTTAGTGGCTGTGTGACTCTGGGTAAGTTGTTTGGTCCTCTTTGCCTCAGTTTCCTCATCCACAAAATGAGCTGGAGAAGAAAATGGCAAACCACTTCAATATCTGTGCCAAGAAAACCCCGAATGGGATCGCAGAGTCAGATGTGGCTTAGGGACTAGACAACAATACAATACCTGCCTGAATAAGCATAGTATAGTGAACAAAACTGAACCCTCCTTTGTTTATTGAGAGGTAGCAATGCTGTGGAGCTAAAGCCTACTGGACTTGCCAAGTATTTGGAAAATACAACAATAATATCAACAATATTTTAAGGTTTGCAGAACACTTTACAAATATTATTTTATTTGATTCCCACAAAACCCCAGAGAAGTAAGTGCTATTGTTAAGGTTAATTTTATAGAAACTCAGGCAAGTAAAGATTAAGGGACTTGCCCAGGATCACAAAGCTACTAAGTGTCTGAGGCAAGATTCAAGCTCAAGTCTTCCTGATGCCAAGTCTAGCACTCAATTCTCTGTGCCACCTCGCTAGAAAATAAGAGAAGGAAAAGATTCAAGGATGACTCAGGTCCCAAAGCTGGATAACTAGAGAATGGTGGCACACTCATGAAGGATGGAGAAATTAAGGATGGATAGGTTTGAAGAGAAAGAGGATGAAGTCAATTTTGGACATACTGAGTTTGGGGTCCTAGCAGAATCCAGGTGGACAGTGAGTTGGCAGTTGGAAATCAAGGACTGGAGTGTATGTGGAGCTCATGGAATCCTGGATATCAAGCACAAAGGTGGTCTAGTTCAACCCCCTCGTTAGACAAGTAAGGAAACTGAGACCCAGAGAGGTGAAATGATTTGCCCATAGTCACACAGGGAGGGAAGGCAGAGGCAGTGTTTAAATCCAAACCTTTTAAGTCCAGAGCTCCTGTCCTCTTTATTGTCACAGTAGAAGATATAGATTTGAGAATCAGCTACATAGAGATGGTCCATGAAACATAAATCGCATGAAGAAGAACATAGAGTTGGGGTTCTTAAATGGAGTCCAGGAACATGTTTATATTTTGGTGACTGTATTTCAAATATAACTAGTTTCCTTTGTAATGAGGTAGCTGGTGGCAAAGTGGAAAGATCCATTGGGCCTGAAGTCAATAAGACCTGAGTCCCTGTCCAACTTCAGACATTTACTTTTGGGCACCACTTAGCCTTCTGACTCAGTTTTCCCAACTGTAAAATGTGAGTAATAACCAGCATGTCCCTCATAAGGTTATGGTGAGAATCAAATGAGATAATATTTGTAAAAGTGTTTAGTGCAGTGACTCGCATAAAGTAGGTGTTATATAAATGCTTATCTCATTCTGAGAGAGAGAGAAATCCTATGTATTTTATTTAATGAATCTGAAAATCTGAAAAATATGGGGAGAGGTCCATAGACAATTGAAGGAGAACATCACATACACACACACGAGTGGGAATCCCTTTTGTAAAGGAAGTTAGAACCTTGGAGAGCACCCATTTTCAAGGGTCAGGAAGATGATAAAATAATGAAGGTCCAGAAGAAATAGTAGTTAGTTAGGAAGGGAAGCATCAAACCAGTGAAGTAATATGTCTCAGAAGCTTGGAGAGAAGAGGGCATGCCAAATGAAAAATCAATCAGTCATTCCACTCTGTATCTGCAGCTCTGTCTGGTTTCAACTCCCCTGAACAACATGCCCCTCCCAGGTGAAGCTCATTGCCACTAATCTCACTTCCAAGCTGCTTCACTCAAGCCCTGAGTGACATCACTTCCCTCAGTCTCTTGTCCTCTCTGATTGGAGGGTTGGAGAGTACCAAACTCCTCTCAATGCCTTCTTTTGTAGAGGGCAGAGATTGGACTTTTTGGCTCACTCCATTCTGTATCTACTACCCTACTTGGTTTTAATCCAACAGAGTAAGATGCCCCATACCATGCCAGGTATCCCCTGGTGTCTCCCCCCACTTTCCTGCCTCCTTTTGGTTGTTCCCACCACCACCATTAAATTGTAAGCTCCTTGAGGGGAGGACCATCCAATAATTGTATCTCCAGAGCTTAGCACAGTGCCTGGTCCATAGCAAAAACTTAATAAATGTTTATTGGATTGGTCAGGAAGATCAAAAGTAGCAGGGATGTTGAAAGAAAATTAGATAATTAAGAAATCATTTAGAGTAGTTCCAAAAAGTGATAAGGACAGAATTCAAACTGTAAAGGACTGACAAGTGAGTGGGTACTGAAATGAGGAAGGATACAAGCCTCTTCCTAGAAGCGTCATCCACCAAGTCTAAGCATGTCCGTCCCCCACCCAAGAACCTGCAATAGTTTCCTATTTCTCCTAGGATTTCATTTGCCACCAGTTTCTCTACATGATTCCACCTCCACCATCATCTTCACCTCCCCTCTCTACCCCTCAAGATAAACTCATCACTAGATAAAACTCTATCCCTGAGAACTTAGCATCATGGATATTGTTTCAGTTTTTCTACTCATACTTTGTCAGTACCCTTAGTTGTGTTTGCCTCTCTTATTAGGGGGCTAGAGGTTAGAGCAAAATGGTCCTTCCATAGCTCCCTTTCAAGAGGGCTCAAAAATCCACCATCATCTTCAATGGGTTGGCTAGGTGTCACAATGGATAGAGCATTGGGACTGGAATCAGGAAGACTCTTCATGAGTTTCAATCCAGCCTCAGACATTAACTGTGTTACGCTGGGCAAGTTGTGACTCTATTTGCCTGTTTCTCATCTGTCAAATCAACTGGAGAAGGAAATGGAAAATCACCCCTGTTTTTTTGCCAAGAAATACCCCAAAATGAAGTCATAAAAGGTTAGATATGACTGAAAAAACTCAACAACATCCTCTTCATTATGCCACTCTCCCAGGCCCCTCTGGTACCCCCAGATTCCTTTTGTGTATTTTCTTCCCTAGTAGATTGTAAGTCCCTTAAGGACAAGGACTGTCTTTCTTCTTCTTGTTTCTGTCGCCAGACCATATCACAATGCCTGGCACCTAGTAGACACTTAATAAATGTTGACCCCATCATATCCTAGAATTCAATACAAACTCTTCAGTTTGACACTTAAAGTTGCTTGTGGTGTGGCTCCAGTCTGCATCTGCAGAATAAATTATTCCCCTTCACACATTACATTTCAGGCAAACTGGACTGCTTGTTTCAAGAATAGGATTATCTCTCACATTAGATAACATGCGTGTTTTTCTTTAAGAGTTGGCATTTTTATAAGAATAAGAGCTATTACCCAATTAATAAATTGTTCAAAGATATTAACAGGCAGTTTTCAATGGAAGAAAACCAAGTTATTAATACCATAGGGGGAAAATACTCCAAATAACGGATAGAAAAATGTAAATTAAAGCAGCTCTGAGGTTATACCTCACATCCCTCAGATTGGCAAAGTGGATTTAAAGAAGAAAAAGGAAAATGACAAACGCTGAAGGGACTATGGGAAGATATATACAGGAAGGCGCTGATGGTAGACTGGTGAATTGTTCCAGCCACTCTGCAGAGCAGTTTGGAACTATACCCCAAAAGTTACCCAACTAAAAATTGAAGCATATGGGCTATGTCCAGAAATGTATGTCCAGTTTTTGATACTGAGCCCAGCACCTCTCTGTCAGGAGGTAGGTAGCCTGCTTCATTACTGGTCCTCTAGAATTGGGATTGGTTCTTGCATTGGGCAGAGATCTTATATCTCTCAAAGTTGTTCATTTATTGTTATTCTCATGGAAATTGTTCTTCTGGTTCTGGTCACTTCACTTTGCTTCAGTTAATACAAGTCTTCCTAAGTAACTGAAACCATTCCATTGATAGTACAGTAATCCATTATGTGCATACACCACAACTTGTTCAACTGCTCCCCAATTAATGGGTACCACCTTTTTTCCAATTCTTTGTCACTACTAAAAAAAACTATTTTAAATATTTTTGTACCCATGGGCCCCTTTCCCTCTTTCTTTAATCCCTTGGGGAGTATACCTTAGCAGTGCCATCACTGTGTCAAAGGACACATGCTGTTTAGTAACTTTTGGAATATAGTTCCAAATTGCTTCTCCAAAAGGCTGAACTAAATTCACAGCTTCACCAGTAGTACATTAATGTGCCTGTTTTCCCATAGCCCCTCCAGCATTTGTCATTTCCATTTTTGTCAGTTTTATTAATCTGCTAGATCATACTGCCCTTTACCAATGAAGAAATACTCCCCAACTCAAGAAACTTCAGTGGTGTCTCTTGTCTTGAAGATAATACAATGCCTGAATTTGGCATTTCTAGTCTTTCCCAATATGGTTCTTGCATGTCTTCCAAGGCTGGTGACATATTACTCCCACCCGTATACTCTGCACACCAGTCAAATTGGCTTCCTTGTTGCCTTCCATACTCAACATTCCATCTCCGACCGCTGAGACTTTACAAGGCTAGTTCTGAAATCCACAGCCTCCTCTCTTCTGCCACTTCAGTCCCTAGCTTCTTTCAAGGCTCAGTTCAAGTTCTAATACTTTCAAAAGGCCCTTCCTGATTATGTCACTTATTTATTTATCTGTGAATAGTTAAATACTCCTCGCTTCCTCTAATAGAATATGTGCTGTTGAGGGCAGGAGCTGTCTCATTTTTGTATTCATATTTCCATCACTTAGCACAGTGCCTGGCAATTAATAAATCACTTACTAGACCTCTATTGAGTGCTTAACAAATACACATTATTGATGGATTATATAGCTAGTTAGGGTGGAAGCTAGAACACTAATTCCAGTCCTCTGGCTGCATATGAAACAAGCTTAGGGAGCAAAAGTAAATAAAGATGATGTACCAGCTTCTATGTGTGAACAAATGAGCCAGTAATTTACTGAACAGTTGAGACTTCAATTAGCCTTTCTCCAAGAAACACATCTGTCTCAATCATGGGTAAATCCTGTTGAAGGCTAGCAACATTGTTGGCTGTAATATTGACATATTAACTAGGGTGCATATGACTGAATATAAAGTTGAAAGACAAAATGAATGAACTTAGAAAATCTTTCTAGGACAGACCAGAGGAGATGGGGAGGGTATTACTGGGGCCTCTGGGAGTGAATAGCTGTGTGTGTGTGTGGTAAATGTATAAAAAGAAAAAACTTGTTCTTCCAACAAGTATTTTCCCACTAGCTAAGCTTCTCTCGTACAAGACGTTTTCCTAATTAACTCAACAGTTTTCAAATATTTTTGACAAATGCCAGTTATCATCATTCCCCCTCTTTGTCATTCAATTGCAGACTAAATAAAAACCACTCATACTTGACATCGTTATCTCATTCACTGACTAAGTAAACAACTGCCTAACTAAAGGGGAGGGAGGGGTCATCCATATAATAAAATACAGAGACAATCATGTAGTCCACATTGATACCACCATAATGTCAGGGGACCTAGAAGAAAGAAGAGATCATCAGTACATTGGGTGGCCTCTCAGTGAAGGATTTATGGGAAAATGTGGGCAAGAATGACATAGGAAGAGAAGACCAAGGCCCTGACTTCAGAATCAGTGTTCTTTCCATCATGCTAACTGCCTCTCATATTGGGGTTTACAAAGATGCTAATGGTACCCTATGGAAAGTGACTTTTAGTCATCAGTCATGAAGATATTAGGACAAACCTAAGGTCTGAGAGATAATCACTTTTCAAGCCCAGATTTGAGGTCAGAAATATCAAGGTGGTGTCTATCCAAAAAAAAAAAAGCCAGTGTATGGTATTTAGTAGATAAGGAGCAAGATTCAGACTCAGAAAAACCTGGGTTGTTGTTTTTTTTTACTTCTGATATGTATTAGCTGTGTGCCCCCAACAAGATACATCATGCCTCTGCCTCAGTTTCCTCATTTGTAAAATGAGGCAGTTTGACTTAATAACTTCTAAGGTCCTTCTGGGCTCTAAAGCAATGATCCTCTGATTTTTTTTTTTGATTAACACTAGGATCTTTAAGAGGCTGGAGATGCCTGTATCCTAGGAAATGATTGTTTATTGTTGCCTCCTGGGCTCAAAGATCACTTGTGGGATAGGAAAGCCCTTGGCCAACTTCCCCAGCCTTATTTAGTTCTGCCTTCCTCACCAACTCAGGTCTGGCTTGTTAATTTCACAATCTAAAGAAATGCTTGCTGGGGGAACTTTCTAGCAGGATACCCTTGAATGCACTTCCTGACGAAGAGGGAGAGGGACCAGCTGCCACTACAGATGCTGAGAAAGCCAGGAACAAGCTCAGCTGATTGTAATGATATGTTACACTCCACGGGGAGAGCGGTGCTGGTGGTGGTGAAGGGCTCCGGTGTGTTGTCTCCATCCGGCTAAACAAAAGCCTCTGTCCCTCAAGTGAGCACCACTGTTCCGAGTGCTTACTAATCTGGGATGGCGCTTGGATGACACCCAAAAGGAAAGGAGAGAAAGGTAGCAGGAGAGGAGAGCTGATCTCCTGGTTCCTGATGTTGAGGAGGCTGGGGAAGGTGGTGGAACTTCACATCTACTGTTAATCTGCCACTCAGAAACTTCCACCTGTAGAGTCTGGTCCTGCCTTCTAGGCCAGACAAGACAGATCTATTCCATAGGATGCCCATCAAATACTGGAATACTCCTATCACACCTGGCCCCCAAAACATGCCCCATCCTTCTCAATCATCATAAGGTCCTAGATTGTAAATTCAAAGGGACCTCAGAGATCACCTAGCCCAACATCCTCTCATTAAAAATGAGGAGATTAAACTAGAGAGAATAAGTGACTTACCCAATGTCAAACAGGTAGTAAATTTTAAAAGAAGAATTTGAGTCTAGATTATAGAACGATAGGATTTTAGGACTACAGGGTTACTGGTCTGGATATGGAAGGAACTCAAAAGGCTACCTAGTACAACCTCATCATTTTACAGATAAAGAAACTAAGTTCTAGGAAAGTTAAGTAACCCACCTAAGCAAGCATCAGAGGTAGAATTTGAACCCAGGTTCTTGGACTCCAGACCTTGTGGTCTCTTTACTATATCTCACTATTGCCATAAATCAATCATTCAACTATGATGTGCCTAGAGTAAGGTAATCAACAAATGCTTGTTGGCTGATTGGTTGATTGAATGAATTGAATGATTGACTTGTTGATTGGAGGAAGTCCTCAAGGTGCTCACAATCTAATGTTGGTGAAGAGGGAGACAGGGACACAGTGTAAGGGGGAGAGACACAATGGAATAAGGAGAGACAATACTCATAGATAGTATCCACTTAAATCTTTGTTGAATAAATGCCAATGAACTACAATGAAATGACCTTACAGTGCCTGATTTTTGTCCCTACTCTCCAGGACCCCTGGTAGATATTTCTGTTGGGCCAACACCACTTACTGTATGGAATGCCCCAAGAGCTAATTGTTTATAGGATCCTGATCTACCACTGGAAGGGGACTTGGAAGCCTCAACACCTTCATTTTACACATGAGGAGATTGGGACCCAGAAAGCTCATAAGGATCATAGATTCAGAACTGGAAAGCACTTAGAAACTATTTAGTCCCAACCCTCTCATTTTAGAGATGAGAAAATTGAGTCCCAAGGAGGTTAAGGGAGTGTCACAGGTGAGATTTGAACCCAAGGGTTCTGACTCCAGAATGATTGTTCATTCCAATGTACTGCCAGGACAAGGTGTAGGTGTAGGAAGTGGTTAATGGCAACATGGATTTATTCTGTCCATTTGGGAGTTTGGAGCCATTTGGTAGTGAGACATAATGTAAATTCAAAGCATTATCTTATCTAATTCCCATCATTATTTTAACTATGTGCCATTATCTGTACCATAGCCACTGATTAAGCGCAGTACAATTAAATCAATATCATGCAGCTAATTGCAAAAAAGCGAGACAGACTATGTTATCTTTTTGCCTGATGTCCTAAAGTTACACAGAAGAATGTAATTCTACTCTGCAGATTTCATTAGAATCTTGCGACATATTTTTAAATCTCTTTGCTGTCTAGAGGGGAAGGAAGGGGGAGAATAGGGAAGAATCTCGAATGAAGCTCAGACTTGTTGGCTTACCATTAAAAGAAAAGGCTTTCATCATGAGAAAAATTGTAAATGAATCTTGGGAAATTTTTTTCTTCATAAAAACTTTTTTTTCATCAAGGAAGCCCAGAGGGCTAGAGGAGAGTGCTTATCTAAAGGGTAGGCAGAACTACTTGGTATTTGCCCCATTCATTCTGAGGCTTGATGGTGGTAGCTGTTCTTTTCTTTTTTTCTTACCAGAGAAGAGAAAGGATGAAAAGATTCTTCCTTTCTTCCAGCAGTTGTGGTAAACCTACATAGGCTATGAGAGACACCATGTGTTAGTGGATAGATGGCAGTTAGGACATGACTCATTGAATCACTCAATCAACAAGTATTTATTAAATGACTATTATGTGCCAGACATTGTACTAAACACTGTGAGTACAATGAAACAACAGCCCCTGCTCCCTGGGAAGACCTGGTTCCAATTTCTACCTTTAACAAACCCTTTCTGTATTATCCTGGCCGAATTCTTTAACTTTAAAGTGGCAGAAGCAAGTTTCTGAGATTATTGCAGAACAGAGAAGATGTACATTGGTAGAGACAATTTCCTCCCAAGCCCATGAAATCACTGGTCTAAGAGGTAAAGGAATAAAGACATTATCAAGTACACAAAGGACTAGAAAAAGAGGTTAGTCAGTCATGTAGTAATAGTTAGTGATGACAGATAGACAGCTGGGATATTGCACTATAGCCACAAAAGATGGGGACACACAGACTAAGACCTCCAGCACATTGAACAGATGCTCTCTGAAAAGACCCGAATAATAATTAAAGGTTTAGAAGGCATGGTATAGAAGCAATGGTTACATCACAAATGCATCCAAATATCAAAGAATATACAGCTTGTTGCACTAAAAACCTACTCTCTAATGGTTCATGGTGGTACGGGGTTAACCCTTGGTTTTTCAAGGTCATGCCAACTAAATACAAACTGGCAGATCCTACTAAGTTAGAAAGGATTTTGGTATAGGTCCATCTATACTCAAAAGCAGTGTGGTATAGTGGGTGGAGAACTGGTCTTGAAGCCTAGAAGAGCTAGACTCAGATTATGCCCCCGAAATATTCTGTCAATTCATTTAATCTCTCAGTGGTCTCGGCAACTCCCTAAGTAAGACTCCTTTACCAAAATGCCATTACCAACTCCCTAAGACTTCTTTATCTCTACAAAAAATCTTTTAGCAAAATGATCAAACCTTACTCAATATCAGGAACTTTATGATGAGAGAAGAACCTAGCAATTTAATTGATGTGAAAGAAACATGTCTAGGATTTTATAACTTCTTGAACATTAGAGAATTCATACTGAAGAGCAAACAGTTTTGTTAAAAGTAATGATGCATAAAAAGAGAGAGAAGAGAAGAAATTACTTGGTGGAAGAATCCTGTATTTGACAAAAACTGCTGAAAAAATTGAAAAGGAGCATGGTATAAATTTAGTATAAACCAACATGATATAACAAATACCACAATAAATTCAAAATATGATCACCCTCTAAATAAATTATAAAATAGAGAACTTGGTAAAGTGATTTTTACAGCTATGGTAACAAAAGATGAAATAAATTATTTCAATTATGTAAAAAAAATCAATTTATCTAGGACAAGAAGGAAAATGATCCAAAGAGGAAAAAAAATCTTGAATCAACTGTCTCTGGTAAGAGTTTTATAGTCAAGATATCTAGAGAACTAATGCACATTTTTAAGACCGGGAGCCATTTCCAAATTTATAAATGGTCAAAAGATATTAACAAACAACTCTCACAACAATTGCAAATTATAAAGAGATTGCTTTGACTCACTTTTTGGCCTTTTTTGAACCTTGCTACATTAGGGGTTCATCCTCCTAACCTTCTCTTCCCACTAGAACCTGGGATCTTTGGACCTGAAAGTGAACTTTCATCTGATTCTGCCTGGAACCAGGCATTAACATTACTTCCTAGATACTGTGTCATGCACACAGCTACCTTTGTTTTCTAGCTCCCTTTTATGTATTAATTTCCCCCATAAGAATGTGACCTTCTTGAGGAAAGAGGGTGTCTTGATTGCTTGTACGTATTTGTATTCCAAGCCTTTGGCACATTTCCTAGCATACAGTAAACACTTAATAAACACTTTATCATTTGTTCTTTATAAATTGTAGAGAAGATGTCTATGTGCCTTGACAGAAGGGATTTCCTCATCTGGGAGCTATCTGAAGACAAGCCTGGTCAAAGATGGAGAGACTCAATACCAAAAGTTGGCCACCCAGTGATGACTTTTAGCCAACAAGTCATGAAAGTCATTCACTGAAGTCTATGCACTATTGGTGGAGGGAGCATCTAAACCCATTCCTCATTGCTGTGGGGCAGTCTTGTTATTTTAGTCTTATTAATTTCCTGTATCATTTATCACAAATATTCTAAGCCATTGAATCTCTTCTCACACCCCTAACATCCCTTCTATAGCCTATTTGATAGCCTTTTTTTGTTTAATATCCTAATGGTGTATCCTCTGTACCTTTACCCTCCTACTTTCCTGAGAAGACTGTGGGAAGTTCCCTAAATTCCCCCTTCTCTGGTCTTTTCTCCAGCAATCATCCCCTATTTCATGCATATTAACTTTGTACTTTTATTCTGGCCTCTGTCAGGATCCCAAAATTTCTATCACTTTGGCAAAAGCATAATGGAAATGATGGGAAAAGGCTCAGGAGAGAACAGAAACTATCCCTAACCTTGTGGAACAGTCATCATTCCTCATCCTTTGACATCCTTATGCCCAAAGATTTGGACAGATTGCAGTCCAACACAAATAACTTTCTCAGGGAGAAGCCCAATATAAGTTAACACATACTGAGGTACACAGGAAAAACTACCAAGGACCACTAGACTCCTGGAGCTGCAGAGAACAGCCATAAAAAGCCCTTATCTGGAGTCCTTGCTCTTTCTCCTTCCAACACAAGTAACTCTGGAACTGCAATGTAGAGGACCAACTCTGAACAGCAGACCAGGGGCTCTGGTTTTCCCTGCTCTTATACACTATTCTATGAGCAGCCACAGAGTGGGAGAGAGGCCTGAAACCCATCACTGAGTTAGGGGAATATCTACCCCAAGCTTGTGAAGACATCGCCCTGCAGAATGAGTACAGGAGAGCAATAAACAGCCCCACAAAACAGTTGAAGAAGGTGCTCAGACATTGGAGATGTCTGAGACTGGGCGCGTCATCCTGACTTTTGCCCTGCTACTAGACTTTGATGACTGGAAGAGAAAGTACGGCTGATGAGTTTGTGCAACTCTGCCTCACAAATCCAATTCAAGAGCAAGTCAAGAAATCACCCAGTGAGGTCACAGGTCATCTTTAAAATGAACTAGTCTCCAAAGGTTTTAGTGCCTTCCCCTATAAAATTAACCTCAAGTGACTCTGCAGATTCTCATAGCTGCTTTTCTATGTGCAGGTTTTCTCCTCTTGAGAGTAGAGACTGTCTTTGCTTTCCATTTGAATCAATGAATAAAGTATTTATTAATCAATTATTAATTATTATCAATTATTAATCAATTAATAAATTACCATGCTATGCTAGGGATACAAAAACAGAAAAGTAAATTACCATGCTATGCTAGGGATACAAAAACAGAAAAGTAAAATAATATAGAAAGTATCTTGAGTGCTTACCACAATTCCTAGAACATAGCAATTGGTTGATAAATGCTTATTAATTGATTAGTTGATTTTGTGTGGTTTCCCCAGTGCTCAGCACAGTACCTGGCATATAGTACACACATAATAAATCTGGTTAAATGAGTGGTTGACAGACTCATCTTCCTAATTTTATGTTTTGGTTAATATTATTTTTCATTGCTTGCTCAGAAATCAGCCATTGACAAAGACCTGTCCAGAAGGGTCATGGCTCCTAGAGTCATATAATCTCACATTTGGAAGTGACCTTGGAGTGTCTAGCCTAATCTCTACCTGAAGCAGGAACCTTCTTTACACTATAACCAGCAAGAGAACATCTAGTTGGAAAATCTCCAGTGACAGGGAACTCACTACCTTACAAAGCCATCCATTAGACTTGGGGAGTAACTCTAATTGTTCCTGGGAATCTTCCAGATTTAGAGTTGATAGCTTCTTCTATGTAACTCTCACTACCGGTCCTACTTTTGTCCTTCTGAGTTGAGCAGAATTAGTCACTTTTCTCTTCTATGAAAAAGCCTTTGGGATATTGGCAGGTGATAATCCTGTTTACCCTCAGTGAATGGCAAGGAGAAACCAGGCCAGAGATTTGAAAAAGGCCTCCAGGTAATTGAGACTTGGCTGTAACAAGATTTTGGCAGAGTTCTTTGGCTACCAGTCAGAGGCCCAGCCAACATAACCTTACAAAGAAGGAGTCTTTTTTATGGAGTTGCAGAGAGAAAGAGTGAGTTCCACTCTTCTCTTTTTCACAGAGGCTTCCTCTTCTTGCAGGAGGAGCTGTCCATGTCCTCCAGGTTGGGCCCAAAGTTCCTGCTACCACCCTATTCTGCCCAGCTCTGACAGAAGCCACCAGAGACAAACAGCATGGTAAAGCAGCAAGGGCAATGCAAAGGATTCAGGAAACTTGAGTTCAAGCAATGATTCTACCACTCGCTGACTTCCCTTAGGAAAATTTACTTACTCTCTGTGAACCTCAACTCAAAAAAGAAGGAGCTGTAGGCAGTAACAAAAAACAAGTCAGCTTCAGTCAGAAAGGCCAGCCTCTGTTACCCACTGGCTAGGTGACCTTGGGCAAGTCATGTAACCTCTCCTTGATCCAGGCAACTTTCTCAGGCTATAAGTAGTGGAGAGGATACAAGATCTACAGTGATGAAAGAAGTTTCCTCACAGAAAGTTCCCTACACCATTTAAATCATTAGATCCAAACTCTGCCCCAGCCTTCCTGATACACAAAAAAAGAACATCAATTTTCTTATCTGTATAAAGAGGGGCTTGGATCAGTTGACCTCTAAACTTCTGTCCACTTTTAGACTTTTATGATCAATACACTATAAGCTCCTTGAGGACAAGGGGTGTTTCATTTTTGCCACAATACTTATGGTACACAATAGATGCTTAATCCATCTCTATTGGTTTATGATTGACTGATGACCCCATGAAGAGTGAAGAAAACAGACTCTAAGGACAAGGATTCTGCTCCAGACCCTGCCCGAAGGCAGCGTGAGAAGTGATATCAAAGAAGGTCCTGCTGCCTCTATGAAGAAATAATCACAAACACTATCCCTCTGTGAACTAGATCTTGGGAACTTAATATATTCTTTGGTTCAGGATGATGTCTAGCTACACATTCCCAGAAACCCATTACACTCTGCTCCAATAGCTTTGAAAGTATCAGATGCAAGAAACTGAAAACCAGGAAACAGTGACTTCTCCCACCAACTTCCAAGTCTCACAACACCCAGATGGTGTAAGCTGCAGCTCCATAAGCAAGGTTGCAAAATATATTGCATACTCTGGGCATGAAAGAAGATTCAGCATGAAGTTGGTAGTAGAGAGGTGATGGATAGTGAGCATTCATATGGAGCTTTAAAATATGTCAAGTATGTGATTAAATCTTAGCTCATTTGATCTCTACAACAAAGCCTATGAAATAGAGTTAGAAAAACAGATAGAAAGCTATGAATGGTTGGATAACTGGATAGATGATACAGATGATTAGATATTGAAGGTCAGAGAGATAAATATAAATGATTAGATACAAAGACATAAATGGATAGAGTTAGAAAAACAAAAAGTGATAGATAGATAGAGATGCTTAGATACATATTATTAGATTGATAAATATGGATGGTTAAACAGAAAGATGTATATAGGTGGTTGGATGATAGAAAAATAAATAAATCTAGATGAATAGACAGATAGTTCTAGATTAATTATGTAATAGACACTCTACTAAGTGTTGGCCATACAAACGCCAGCAGACAAGAGAGTCCTTCAAGGATCTTGTTTGTTGATATTCTAATTTAATTAGACATTCCATTGGACAATAAAGAAGGAAAAGACAACAAAGGGAATCTGAAAAGGGGTGCAAAGCTGTTACCAATGGGGTCCCACAGGAAATAATACTCTTGACCAACTGGTCAAGCAGTGGCCTTGGAGGCATGCCAAGGTGAAAAGGGAGCTGGTAAAGTGGTAGGGAGGGAGTTGAGTCATCAGGTAGGTGCTACAATTATCCCTTTTTTTTTACATATGAGGAAACTGAATCTGAGAACAAATGAGTAAAGTATTAAATAATCACTTACAATGTGCTAAGCACCAGGAATAGAAAGATATATATAAGAAAGACAGTCCCTGCTCACCATGCTTAAGGTGTCAGCTACAAGTCAGATGGAAATGTCCCATGATCCTTAGGGGGCAACCTCAAAGCAAGATGGTAAGGCCTCATCTTTAACATCATTTCCATTGACAAAATCCTATCAGTTTCTGATGTTGACTCTTTTGACAGCCCCAAGGATTTGGAGACAAACCTGAGCAAGGTTAAGCCTAGGGTTACAAAGGTAGCATTTGAACTCAGAACTTCTTGACTCCAGGTAAATCTCTATAGCCCTTCTACCACCCATCTGCCTTTCCGTTTATTCCTGCTCCATTGTGGGTCTGGTCTATGTGTCAGGTGACTGCTGCTTCCTTGACAACCAAAGTCAAGCCCTCCCTTCCCTCTGGCAAAGGGACCCTGAGCTGCATGCCACCTTAGTGCCTCTCTGCTGCCACAGCGACTTTGCCTTGCCCACCAACCTAAACTAAGCAACCCAAGAATGCAATAAGGCGAATCAATTTCCTAAAGTAAAAAATAAAACATTTTAAAAGGGGAGATTGTTGCCAAAAAAGAGTTTCTAGGAGGATATGCCTGGAATTTGGGATTTTTGATTTGTGTTTCAAAAACAGCCTGGGCACACTGCCCTTTTAAAATTACCATTAAGTTGAATTTATGACCGAGTAATGGTGCATTTCTCTCATTAAAGAAAGATCTCCCCTATCTGTCTGGGCTCAAGCATGACCTGTGTGAGAAAATCATAAATCACCCAACCCCAGGGGCTGTTCTTTTGTAGACCCTGGGAGGGAAGAGGGAATGCCAGAGCAGTTAAGGTCAGCTTTGGAAGTCTCCTCTCGAGGGGACAGCAAATCAGTTAGGGGATTTGCTGGGGGATGAACAGAATAATTGATCACCGGCATATTGGCATGAGTCTAGGGCTGGAATGCCTTTGAAACCATTCCCAAAGGGCACAGGGGATGAAGGCAGATTTCTCAGTGAGTCTCAGATGAAGAGTTATGGGTCTCGGGCTATGCTTTTGAGTCTTCCGTGGACCTGTGTGCCTCGGTGGATACTGCTTGGCCTCTGAAACCTCTTTCTCTCTTTGTCAAAAAGGTAGAGTAATGGAGAGGGACCAGATGGTGTTTGTTAAATGCTGCAAGATGAACAAACCAAGGCCAATCATATTAACTGGGGGGGTGGGGGGAAGGCGACTCTGGGGCAGCATTCCCTCAAATTGTCATTGAGGTAAGGGAAATCTTTTTTGGATGAAAAGAAACTGATTTTAACCCTTGGAACGTACAGGCTAAGTAAGAGAAAGATTTCCTTTCAAAGCTCAGGATACCTCCTTTTTCCTCTCCAAATACCTCTTTATTTTCTGGCTTTCTCACAGAGAGAAAATGGGATTTCGCATGTTACATGTGGTACAAAAGAAATAGTATTAGCCATGGAGTCAGAGGGACTTGGCTCAAATCCCACTTGTTTAGCTTATTAACTGTGACCTTGGACCTCAGTTTCCCCATCTGTAAAATAAGAGGGTTAGACTAGATGACCTCTTTGGGTCCCTTTGAATTCTAGGTCTGTGATCCTCTGACCCTGCCTCTAGTACTCACCAGGTGCAAAACTTCAGGTAAATCACTATACCATTACAGACCTCAGTTCTATCATCTGTAAAATGAAGGGAATGGACTAGATCAGGGGTGCGGAACCTGTGGCCTTAAGGCTACATCTGGCCTTTTAGATTCTTAAGTGTAGCCTTTTGACTGAATCCAGGTTTTACAGAAAGTCTCTTCCATTTCCTCCTCTCTAAAATAAGAAGGTTAGACTGGATGTATCAGGTAAAGAATCTTTTATTAAGCACCTACTATGTGTCAGGCACCATGTTAAGCAGAGGTGATACAAAGAAAGGGGAGGGGGAGTCCAAAAGCTTCTCCCATCTCTCCCAGAGTTAGAAGCTTGACCATGATGAAGGTCTTCCCTAGTGTTAATCCCAAGTTCCATATTCACAGAACTAAAAAAACCAAAGCAACAGAACAAACATTAATGTGACCTTTGTTATTATTTATTAATCATTACATATGCTATATATAGATATAATTATTAATCATTTTATAGGGCAGCTGGGGGAGCCATAATGCAGAGTGCCAGGCTCGGAGTCAGGAAGAATGAGTTCCTGACCTCAAATCCAGCCTCAGACATTTACCAGCTGTGTGACCCTGGGCAAGTCACTTCACCCCGCTTGCCTCAGTTTTCTCACTGTAAAATGAGCTGGAGAAGGAAATGGCAAACCACTCCAGGATCTCTGCCAAGAAAACCCCAGGTGGGGTCACAGACAACTGGACATGACTGAAAAATGATTGACCAACAATAAGTTCTTTCAAGTTCACAAAGAACTTGATGTAACTTACCCCATTTAAGCCTCACAAGAACTGATGCAACTGAACTTAAGCAGCTTGCTCGGGGCCGCGCAGTTTGTTAGTGAGCATCTGGGGCAGGATTCAAACTCTGTTCTTCCTAACCCAAGTTCAGCAGTCTCTATCAAACCACCAGATGGATCCTTTGCCACGAAGAAGAGGGTAAACTAGCCAGGCACATTTGCTGATGATTTGCAAAACGAAAAAAGAGGTTTAAAGCATTCTGGGGTATTTCACTGGGTTGACTGACTTCCAATAGCTTCAGACCTTGGGGAATTGAGAACGACATTCCTAAAAGATCACATCACCTTTGGCAGATGTCTAGGATACATACACAGCAAGAATCCAAAGGTTCGGGCATCCTACCATCCAACCCATAAGTTACTGTGCTCCACAATCTTGCCAGCATGCTACCAGACACCAAAAGAATATTGTTCTAAGACAGCCTATGATGGAGTACTACCAGATTGGCTCTTGGGAGACACTGTAACAAGTCACCATGAATAAGAAACTACTACATGAGACAAGTAACTAATAGCACCTCTCCTTTCTGAAAGGAAGAAGGATCATGGGTTTTTTTTTTTACTTTCACTGTGCCCATCACCTTCTAGGAGGGTCCCTCTTCACCCCTTTTGTTTTTCCTTAAAGTAGCTGTCTGTTCTCAGTGTTGGGAAGGAAAAGACAGGCAGAGACACAGAGAGAGATACATATTCACCCTGGCCCCAACTCCAGCCCTAAACAAGAGCATCTTGGGTGAGTGCATGTGATTTTGCAATCCATTTTGTTTTCACAAACTTATAAACAGGAGAGTTGAATTTACTTCTTAAATGTGGTTTGTGGTACCATCAACCAGCTTGGAAGGCTCATGGAAAGAGCATGGAGCTAAAAGTCAGAAGCACTGGGTTGCTACTCCCAAATACCCCCACACACTAGTAGAATGATTTCCTGCTGTAAAATAAGGGCATTGAAGTAAATAAAGAGTGAAGAATATTATTAAATATTAGAATTAAATATCAGAATATTCTTTATGGAATATTAAAATTAGCAGAAATATAAAAATGAAGAATGTTTAAGCAGAAATGATGAATGCGATGGTTTTAGAAAAACCTGGGAAGACCTGTATGAACTTATATAAAACTAAGTAATCAGAACCAGGAGGGCACTCTACACAGTAATAGCAGTGTTGTAAAGAAAGACTTGGTAATTCTGATCAACACAATGATACATCATAGCTCGTGATGAAAAATTCATCTCCTACCAGATAGGGCACTGATGAAGTCAAGAGTATAGATTAAAGTACATTTTTTTCTCTTTCTTCCTTTTTCTTACATTTTTCTTTTGGAGGTAAGGAGGAATACACGGATAATGAAGAAATCTGTTTTGCATAACTCTACATACTTGTAATGGATTTTGCTTTTCTTGTCTTCTTAGTAAGTGGGGGGGGTGGGGAGTGAGACAATTTAGAACTAAAAAAAAAAAGAACAAAAGTCTATGCTTCAAAAAAAAAATCTGAACATTTTATATAGAATATTTGAGCTAAAAGAGACCTCTTAGGAAGAAGGATGCTAGAATCCTCTATGTAGAAGGTTAGTGCTAGAAGAGACATTTGACTATAAATGACATATTGTTGGGTTCTGGATTTTGATCCATTCTGCCATCTGTATCAGTTTTATAGGTGAATTCATCCAATTCACATTCAATGTTATAATTACTAGTTGTCTCCCCTCCACCTTATTTTTCCTCATTGTTTATTCTTCTTCTTTCCTCTCCCTTTCCCTCTCTCCCTTTCCCTCCCTCTCTCTCTCCCTCCCTCACTCTTTCTCTCCCTTTCTCTCTCTCTCTCTCTCTCTCTCTCTCTCTCTCTCTCTCTCTCTCTCTCTCTCTCTCTCTCTCTCTCTCTCCTTTTTAATCTTTTCCCTCCTCAGAAATGTAATTTACTTCTGATTTGCCTCCCTAATCCATACAGAATTCTGTAAGTATTTCCCTTATTCTATCCCCTTGCCTTCCTCTTCCTAAGTTAAAAAAACTGTTATAGTCCACAAAATGAATATTTATTCCCTCTTTAACCCAGTTATGATGAGAATTAGGTTCTCCCACTACCCACCCTCTACTCTATTCTCCCTTCCATTATAACAGTTCTTCTATCCATACCTCTTTTGCATAAGATGATTTGCTCCATTTTACCTCTCCCTGTGAAATTTATTTTTTAGGATCATCTCATCATAATCAACTCAATCCCAAGACATATATATATATATATGTATATATATATATATATATATATATATATATATATATATATATATATATATATACATATATATATATATATATTTTCAAATCATCCAAGTAACAATAACATTCTTAAGAGTTACAAATGCCATTTTCCCCTATAAGAAGTAAACAGTTTAGCCATACTAAATCTCCTATAATTGGTCTTTTATGTTTACCTTCTTATGTTTCTCCTGGTTCTTCTAAGTCAAATTTTCTGTTCAGTTCTTGTCTTTTCCTCAAGAATACCTAAAAGCTCTTTAGTTCTTTAAATATCCATTTTCTTCTTTGCAGGATTACATCAGTTGTAAACCCAATTCCTTTGCTCTTTGAAATATTATATTCTATGCCCTTCAATATTTTAACATGAAAACTGCTAAATCTTGTGCTATCCTAACTGTAACTTTAAATTGTTTCTTTCTAGTACTTGTGATATTTTCTCCTTGACCTAGGAGCTTTGAAACTTAGCTACAATGTTTCTATGAGATTTTATTTTGGGGTCTATTTCAGGTGATTATCAGTGAATTTTTTGTCAATTTCTATTTCACCCTCTAGTTCTAGAACTTCAGGACAATTTTTCTTAATTTCTTGAAGTATAGTATCTAGACTCTTTTTAAAAAAAAAAAAGTTATATCTTTTTTAAAGATACATTCAGCTGGTGGTGGTCCATCAATGTTTACTTTCTTTCCTTAATCTGTTTTTTAAGTCAATTTTTTTTCAGTGAGATGTTTCATATTCTCTTCTATTTTTTCAATCTTTTGATTATTATTTCACGATGTCTTATGAGGCATTACCTTCTCCCAGCCCAAGTCTAATTTTTAAGGAGTTATTTTCTTCTGTAAGTCTTTGGATCTCTTTTTCCAATTAATTGACTTTCTTTTCAGAATTTTGTTGCTTTTCTTGCATTACTTTTATTTTTTTCCCAATTTCTCCTCACGCTCTCTTATTTGATTTTTAAAGTCCTTATTAAGTTCTTCCAATAACTTTTTTTTGACTCGTGATAATTTTACATTTTTCTTTGAAGCTTTTCAAGTAGCTTCAAAGAGTAGTTTTGAATGCATTGTCTTCTTTTTAGTTTGAAGTCTGGTCTTCTCTATCATCATAGTAGCTATGTATGGTCAGGTTCTTCCTCTGTTGTTTACTAATTTTTTTAATGACCTATTTCTTGGCTGGTAACCTTATACTAGAGTTGGGCTCTGCCAGAGGGTTTTAATGTCTCAGCTTCAAATTTTTTTGCACTGTTGTTTTCTGAGCTCTATGTGGGGGCCTTTGACCTCCTGAGTGGTCTATAATAGTGGTCTATAATCCAAGGTCAGGTGTGGTCACTGCTTCTGGGGCTTACACCTTGTCTATGGCACTCCCCTTCTCCCCTGAGCTGTGATCCAGCCCCAAGCACTGCTGCCATTGCAAATATTGTGGCTCCTGAGGTCACTGCAACTGCAAGGGTTAGCTCTCCCCTTACCAGGGACACTTCTCTCCTGGAAGTGGCCCCACCCTTCTGACCTCACTCACCACGTGTACTCCCTCTTCTTCCCCACAGCCACAGCCTGGTGAGCCTGGCTTGGTCAGTGCCTGGGCCAGCACCAGAGGATGGCCCAAAATCTTCCCCAGAACAGCCACCCAATCCCAACATGGTCAGTAGGGGTGAAAGCTGAAGCTGAGGGTACACCTACCCAGGTATCCCGGGGACTTGTTGTTTGTTGACACAGTGAAATCTGCCTGGAGGTGTTTGTGCTTTAATCAAGTCAAGGGAGGTCAGAGCTTTTCTAAATTCCTCCTCAGTCGTCTTAGGCTGGACAAACATTTACCACAACTACTAATTATTCTGCTATTCTAAAATTCACTTCTTTAAGGTGTATTTTTAAATTACCCTATTCCAAAACCTTTCCACAATTCCCCCAGGACCTTTGAATGAAGGATGCTAGAATATTCTATGTAGAATAAAAGTCTATATAAAAGTCAGGCAAAAAAAAAAGTCTGTTTGGATCACAATGTTGAGATGCAATAGAAAGAGCCTTAGATGTGGAGTCAGAGAACATAGGTTCAGATCCTGTCCTGGCTACGTATCACTTACTTGACTTATGTAAGTCACTGAATAGCACTATGCCTTGTTTTCCAAAACTATAAAGTGAGAGGGTTGGCCTAGCCCTTGATGACTTCTAAGGTCTGTTCCAGCTCTAAATCTAGGATTCTATAGTCCAAGATGCAGCCTATTCCTAAAACCCTTAAGACCCAAAGTTTATCTCTTACTCCCAATAATATGCCATCCTCAAGACTTCTTCTCACTTGAGCAAAGAGTTATAGAAAACACTGGATATCTTGTGTTTGTGAATCAGGGTTTTCCATTCAAATTGAAGAGGGGAAAATTTTTTTTAAACATTGTCTCTGAGGTTTCTGACTCTGTCCATAAGGTCTCTGGTGGAGTCTAGCAACCAGAAGTGGTCTTTATAGGAGCCCAGTTCCCAAAGGCATCCACTCTCCTTGCTGGCTGAATGTGGAATCCTCAGCTCAACCCCCTTAGGCCACTCTCCCTCCAATTTCTTCCCCTTAGAACCCGGTAGACCGGTCTGAGAAGGGAGAAGAGGCTCTGAGTCTAAAGGTCTTAGCTTTCTTTCTGACTTTTCCCTTTCCTTCAAGATGTAAACCAACCCTTTCAATTAAAACCATCAATTAATCCCCATCAGTTTAACTCAAAAGGCTCCCCCTTGGTTTACGGTCCCTTCTACTTCCTATAAAAACTGTGATCGTGCAATAATTTAATGTGAAGCAGAACCTGACTAATTTCAGTTGATTAATCTGGGTCTTATCAAACATTTGATAAAACATACTTTCCTCCTCTTTCTAAAGGGATAGAGGATTACAGGTATGGAATGGTGTTTGTGCTTTCAAATGAGGTCACCGTCATTTGGTTTTATTTAATCATTTCTTGCTATGACATGACAGGTAATGTGACTGCCCTCACATATATATCCAGATTTAGTTCGGGGAAGGAGCTGTCCCCAAAAGGAAGGAATCAGGTGTTTCTCCAACTCCAGGGCTGATTTTGCACTTATGCCAGTGAAGCTCCGGAAGAAATCAATAAAGCAAAAGCTTAGGAACAGCTCATATCTAGGTCTCCTCAAAAGGATTACAGGGTTCTTTTTCAAAAGATATTCAGTGTACAAAGTAGAGGAGGCATAGAATAGGTATTTATTTCCTATACCCTAAAACTATTTAAAACACCAAGGATACATTGACAAAAACATGAAATAAAAACTTCTTACTCCTCTTATATTCTCTCAGAAGGTTGACACGTTAAACACTGAAATATGAAACATTTTGAAGGACTTAGTAAAAAGATGTTTCACTTGTATTTTGAACTGTATGGTCTACATAATTTGTAAGTCTGGGTCTCCTGACAAGTTATGCCTGGACTGAGACTTTCTTAAGCCTTTCATCTTTTCTTGACAATGAATAAATGAATGAATGAATGATTGGTTGGTTGTTATCCTTCATTTTCAAAGAGGACCAAAATGACATCACCATGATAAGGTGAAGTTTCAGTGTGTCCAACTGTGGCTGATCAGACCAATATGAGCTTGGAATGCTCTACCACAGGTTGGGCACAGATAGTCCATATGAATTTTTAGGATGGATACTCCAGATTTGTGCATCCTACATTTACTTTGTGCAGTCTCAATTCTGCTTTGCTTATAGAGCACAGTACCTTTCCTGATGTGGGCATGCCATACTGAGTGGTCCTGTGCCAGTGTCTCCCCTGTTGCACAGTCAAATCCAAAGTTCTTGAGAGAGACTTTGAGAGTCTAACAAATGAATGAAGGAATGAAATGTTTATTAAACATCTAACACTGCAAAGCACTTTGCTAAATGATAGGGATACAAGTTAGACAATCCCTGCTTTCAAGAATATTATATTCATATTCTAATATGGGAGACTAACACATACAACAGGGTTTCAGCTACAAGTCATATGGAAAAATCCCAGTATCTTTAGGATGGAGCTGCAAAGCAGAAGGTAATGCTTCTTCTTTGATATCTGCTAAGACATCAGTTTCTGATGTAGACTCACTTGACAGTGACAAGTATTTTGGAGGTGAAAATGTTCTCTTCTGCATTGTCAGGAGCTGTGGCTAGAGAATCTGCAGGAATGGTTGCCAGGTGGCATCTACACATGTTATGCTTCCTGGGATAATGACTGAGGGCACTGAGCTAGAAGGTGGCTTTTTCCAAAGCTCTTGGGTTCAGGACCCTGGACTTTCTCCATCCAGTTTTCAGGAGAGATGCTGGGAGAGATGGTGGTGGTTCTTTGATTTGCCTGGTACATGCTGCCTCCTGTCTTAATTCTAGTGTCTTCTCTCTGTTAATTATTTCCTATTTATCCTATATATGTCTTGCTTTGTATATATTTTGTTTACATGTTTTCTCCTCCATTAGATTATAAACTTCTTGAGGGCAGGGACTGTCTTTTGCCTCTTTTTGTATGATTAGACTTAGCACAGTGCCTGGCACATAGTAGGAGCTTAATAAGTGTTTATTGATTGATTGATTCCCCTCAGGGTGTCCTGCTCCCTAGTTTAGGCTGACTTGCCTGCCCTATATATGGCGGTTGCTACGTAATTGGTGGGCATGACTGGCATTCTCCATAGGAACTGCTTCCCTAGATGATGGTTTTAAGAGCTGGGCTGGGACTAGCACCTTGGGAGATGCTGTCAGTCCCAGGGATCCTGTGCCCATCAGTAACAATAGAGCGTATCTACTTGTCTAAGAAGGTAATCAAAAGGAAAATCTCTTGCAGGGCAATCTTGGAGCTCCCAGCCTTTCAAATTCAGGCAGCTGCTGCCAAGGCCAGAAACACCTGCCTCAGGATTATTTGGGTCACCTCTTCTCAGGGGAAAAAGCCACACAAAGCAAAAGAGGCAACTGAGGCTGTGAGATACAGTAAGGCCCACTGAAATGGGTATATGCCCTTGCTATCAGGTGTGAAAAGCCTACATAACTTCCAGGGCACAGAAAGGATTCACTCTTCTAAAAATCTGTAAGTAGGTCCTCCTGACATATTGGCCAATTCTCTTTGATGGTCACCCACATCCTACCCCATCACAGGGTTCAAGGGACCAAAACAGAAACCTCTGGCCATACATGCCCTTCAGCAAGAGGCCAGAGCCCTTCATAACATGAGCCTTTCCACCCTATATTTCCAGTGCTCTTATACCTAATGTCACCTCCTAATGCCCTAGGGAAGCTAGACTGCACAATGGATAGAGTGCCTGGTCTATATTCAGGAAGAACTAAGTTCAAATCCAGTCTCTGACACTTACTTGCTATGTAATCCTGAGCAAGTCACTTCACTCTGCTTGCCTCAGTTTCCTCATCTGTCAAATGAGCTGGAGAAGAAAATAGTAAACCACTCTAATATCTTTGCAAAAAATAAAACAAACAAATGAAGCCACAGAAAGTCAAACATGACTGAAATGACCAAACAACAACAGTCCATCCACCCTGCCACATATACATCTGTGATTCGGTGATACTGGCCACTTTGCTAAGGATCAGACAAGACACCAGATCTCTCACCTCTGCACAGTTTCACTGGCTACCCTCCATGCCTGGAATACCCTCCTCCTCTCTGCCTCTTGGTTTCACTGACTTCTCTCAAGTCCCAACTAAAATCTTACCTCATATAGGAAATCTTTCCTGATGCCCCGTAATTCTAGTGCCTTCCTTCTCTCATCAATTCCAATTTATCCTGTATATAATGTGTTTATACATAGTTGTTTTCATTTTGTCTCCTTTCATTAGGTTGCGAGCTCCCCGGGGGCTGGGACTCTGTCTTTTACCTTTTCTTGTATCCTCAGGGCTTAACGCATTTCCTGGCACATACAAGGTGCTCAATAAATGTTTATTGACTGACTGAATGTCACTACAAGTGATCAGGCAGGGATCCCTATCAGATCTGTGAATGCTCCATGGAATGATTCCAGTAGGCCATCCCCATTCATGCTCATAGAAAGTCCTCCAATCCACTACATACATATTTATTCAGAGCTTATTCTGTGTCAGTTGCTAGAGATACAAAGTGAAATTTAAAAGGTCCCTGATATCAAAGAGCTTATATTCTATTGGGAATAAACATGGGAACAAATATATAAATATCAAATATATACAAAGAAAATGCCAAGGAATTTCTTGCAGAGGAGGCCCAGCATGTGGAAACATCAGGATAGGACATGAACAGGAGGATGTACTTGAGCTCCACTTCTACAAATCTACACATTATATAATGTGGAAATGAGGAAAGGATTCCAGTCATGGGGCACAGGTTTTGCAAAGGCATGGAGGCAGGTAACAGGATGGTGAGTAAGGGGAACAGCATGGAGGCCAGTCTGTCTTGAACACAGAGTGATATACAACAAACTTGGAAATGTAGACCGAAGGGCTTTAATTGCTGCACAGAAGATTTTAACACACACGGCAGCATCCAGAATCAGAAGGACCCATGGGCCCCAGGACTTTGGGATCTATTTCTGCCCCTTCTTCTCTCTCTCTTTCAAGATATAGGTACCCTCTTGCTCCAGGACAGCTTCTTCTCAGGGAGTCAGCTTTCAAATGGTCATTTAGGCTGTGCTGTATGACCTTGTGCAAGTGGCTTAAACTCTCAGTGCTCCCAGGCAGCTCGCTGAATCTCTTATGTTTACAGTACAGGGACTAATATATACAAAGGCAGAGGAAGTTTTCTAGCCATAAATTCTCTACAGGAATGAAATCACAGGTCTGCACCTCTAGACAGAGAGAGATACAGAGAAATGATAGATAGATAGCTAGATAGATGGATGGATGGATAGATAGACGGATAGATAGATGATAGATACAGATGGATAGACAGATTGATAGAAAGATAGACAGAAACAGAAGGGTAGACAGATTGACAGACAAGACAGACAGATATGATAGATATAGTAAATAAGCAGAAACACGAATAGATAAATTGATAAATACAGACAGAAAGACAGAAACAGATGAGTGGACAGAATGATAGACATTTAAGACAGATAGAAAAAGATGGACATGATAGATACAGATGGATAGACAGAAACAGATGAATGGACAAATTGATAAATACAGACAGACAAGACGGATATGATATTTAAATAGACAGAAACAGATGAATATACAGATTGATGAGCAAGCCAGATAGACAGAAACAGATGGATAGACAAATTGATAGATACAAACAAGATAGAAAAAGACAGGTGTGTGTGTGTGTGTGTGTGTGTGTGTGTGTGTGTGTGTGTGTGTGAGAGAGAGAGAGAGAGAGAGAGAGAGAGAGAGAGAGAGAGCTACCTACATATGTAATGATTGGACAAAGGAAATTCCATCCTTTAAGCACAAAGTGTTTTTCCCCATTTGTTATGTCTGACAAATTCATACCGAATTAAATGCAGCCACAAAGGCAACACACAGAAATGGGTAGAAGGCTGGTCTTCAGCCCAGGAAGAGACCTCTGTTCAAATCTTACCTCTGAAACATCCTGGCTGGATGACCCTGGGGAAGTCACTTATCATCTCATTGCCTCTAGGCAATGCTATTAAGACTATAAATTGCAATGAAGGTACAGTCAGCATAGGTAAAAACAGTTTCTTCTTTTTTTGACTATCCAGTCAACAATAAGTTCTGTAAATTTTTTTTAAAATCCTAACTGTTGGGCTATAACCTCAACTGCCAAGGGCTTACAAGCAGAGCCAAGCCTTTCCCAGTGCTATCTAGATGCATCTGTGGATTTCAAGGTCATACTGGTAGGGCCCTGACCTTCTCTGAGTAGCTGAAATCTTTAATTTGACTCAGGGAAGCTTAGCTGCATCCCTTAAGAAGAACCCAGGTGAACCCTTTGGTAAAGATGAGACCACAGAAACCAAAAGGATGGAGCTGCCTAAGTCAGTATCTAGGGACCTCACTTGAACACATTCCTCAGGCCCAAGCAGTCCAACAGCAAACGAAAAAAACCAGCCTTTTTTTCCGCTCAAGATTCCTACAAACTGGAAACATAAGCAAAGCCTGGGGGACTCACGCACCCTGTGCAATTGACCTTGATCTTGCCTCCACTCAGTAAACTTTCACTTTGGAATCTGAGCTGTTGAGATCAATCCTGAACACAAAACACGTCTTTGAAGTGTCCTATTCATTATAACAGCACCAAAAGGTTATCATCACCCCTTGCCTGACGTCAGCTCCTTCCACACCTACCTCATTCTGCTGCCTGCCACTCTGTGTGGTCTGGCAACCTCCCCCTTCTATCAGCAGCTGGACAGGGGATTCGAGTGAATGTGTACATTTCCTAAAACAGACCAAGAATGACTGGATGGAATGTTATTCATGCCTCTTTGAATTCCCAGATCACACAGCCTACGTCTGTGTCATGAAGGCAACTGAATTCATGCAGGCCCATTTTAAAATATACACAACCCCAGGAAATGTGCTAATGCTCCAAAAACCTGGAATCGATTGGTCTTTCTCAGGGTGATGTCATATGCATTACCTGCTGCTTATAGCCAGGTGTATGCCACAACAGATGGGGAACTGACTCCAAATTGATAGCCATGTGTACATAGGGAAGAGAAAAATAAGTGACTAGGGCCAAGCACACTCCAGGGGCCAGTCTCAGCTCTGACGCTAGCTAGCTGTGTGACCTTGGGCAGCACAATTCACTTCTCTGGCCCTCACGTGTTAAAGAATCACAGAACCACAGAATTGGAGGGTGCTAGAAGCTCTGAATGTTATGGTTACTCCATCCTGAGCTCCTAACTCTCTCTCACTGCCCCCCACACCATATCCAAGCTGTTGCATCAGTTTCCCCTCTGCCACATGTCCGATGACCCCTTCTCTCCTCGGATGCTGCCCCTGGTACTGACCCAAATCATCTAACACCTGGACTACTGCAAGAGCTGCTGGAGGAAATCGGTCTACCTCAGTTCTCTCCTCACTCCAGGCCTCTATTTCAGCCTCTAAAATGATTTTTCTAAATCACACATCCAACCATGCCACACTCCCTACTCAGCAAACCCCAGTGGCTCCCTATCATCTCCGGGGTCAAATGAAAAATCCCGTTTTGCAACTGATCCCCCTCCTACCTTTCCAGTCTTCTTGTCCTCTACTCCCTTCTACCTACTCTCCGATCCAGGGACACTGGCCTCCTGGCTGTTCCACATGCAAGACCCTCTATCTCTGCCCATTTTCTCTTACTGTGCTTCATGCCTAGAATGGTCTCCCCCCTCGACTCCACCCATTAGCTTCCCTGACTTCCTTTAAGTCCCAACTAAAATCTCACCATCTACAGGAATCCTTCCCCAATACCTCTTCATTCCAGGGCCTTCCATTTCCTATCTATCCTGTATAGAGCTTCTTTGTATATATTTGTTTGTTTGTTGTCTCCCCCATTAGATTGTTAGCTTCCTGAGGGCAGACTTTTGTCTATTTTTCTCTCGTTGCATCCTCAGTGCTTAGCACAGGACCTGGCATATGGTCGGCACTTAATAAATATTTATTGATTGCTTATTACCATCCTCATTAGATTGTTAGCTCCTTGGGTGCGAGGACTGCCTTGTGCCTCTTTTCATATGCTCAGTGTCTAGCACATAGTAGGCACCTCATGAATGTTTATTGATTGATCCCAGTGAAAGCTAAGCTGCTTGGGATGTCTGTTGTTGTACCCCAGAGAGGATCCACTTGATAAATGTTTACGAATAAAATCATTAAGATCTTGGAGGATCCTGCCTGGCAGCACAGGAAACAGGGCAGTGTCTCTGGAATCACAAGACCTGGATTCAAATCCCGGTTCTTTCCTATGTGACCTTCGCCAAGTCCATTTGTTTATGAGGTCACAAAGGAGGTGACTATCAGTACTCCAAATGACAAATTCAAGGCACAGAAAAATTTCTCAATCAACAATAACAAAAAAAATACAATCGTTGATATGGTTTACTTAGTAAGGAATAGAAATGGACACTGATTATATAAAGATGTAGGGAAACTGGACAGTGAGGTAGAAAGAAATCTACATTTGGAATCAGAGGCCTGGGTTTGAATCCTATCATTTACTGGCAGTGTAACTTGGGGTACCTCACTTAAGCTCTTAGTTCTCAAGGTTCCAATCTGTAAAAGGAAGAGTTTGGAATGGTTGACTTCTCAGGTCTCTTCCAACTCTAAATTTATGGTTTTTAAAAATGAGTATAAATAAAAGAAATTAATTCACTCCCATAGGTCTCACTCTGAGCATTCTGATGAATTAAGTTGTGGTATTTTGTAGATTGACTACTGGCAGTTCATGGCAAATACCGTGAACATTTTTCTCTTTTAATAGTTTAAATGAACTGCTCAAGTTCGAGTTCAAACTTAGGTCACTGCATTCATTTAAATTTAGAATAAGCCCTCCCAATTATAAACATGGGAATATATCCACTTAGATGCTCAGGGTATCTATCACCAGGGCCTGGTTCATCTTAATTGGAGATCACAGCTTCATTTGACAGCCATCCCCTGTGATGGACTGACAAGAAATGGAGTCAAGTCAGGCCACCAAGAGGAAATTCATACTAACGGAGCTCCCCAAAGAGTTACAGGATGGGAAAGAATGTGCATAATTTGGGGGAGAGAAAGGTGAGCCAGTCATGTCTCAAGAGAGAGAGAATAAAAGGACAGTCTGAGAGCTTCACTCTGCTCTGAAAATATTTAAAGAATCAAGGGAAGGCTTCCGGTATGCTGGGTGGGCCTTCTACAGAGGAATTCCATTCGATTCAATTCAAAACATATCGACTAAACACCTACTGGGTGCCAAGGACTGAGCTAGGTGGCAGCAGATAACAAGGCAAAAACATCCCCTATTCAGCTGTTAAATTAGTCTCCCTAAAGCACATATCTGACCATGTGATACCCCCACCTCCCTCCCAATTCATTAAACTCCAGTGGCTCCCTATTATCCCCAGGAAGAAATACAAAATCCTCTGGCATTCAAAGTCCTTCATAATCTAGACCTTCTCCCCACAACTTTACTATTCACTGCCCCCCTCCTTTGATCTGGTGACATTGGCCTCCTGGCTGTTACTCCCACAAGACAATCCACCCCTCAGCTCCCAGTATTTTCACTGACTGTCCCTTGTGTATATAATGCTCATCCCTATGATTTCTGCTTCCTGGCTTCCCTGGCTTCCTTCAAATCCCAGCCAGACCTTAACTTGAAAAGGCCAATATCTCCCATTGCATCCTGGGTCATCCCCAATCATCCTGTTCTGTATCTGGCCACTGGACCCAGATGGTTCTGGAGGACAAAGTGAGACCAATGACTTTGCATAGCCCTTCCTCACTTAAACCCAATTTGCTTGTATGTCATGGCATCACCTCCCTGATGTCATGGTCCTCTTCAAGAACAAAGGCCAAATAATGGTAACAAGAACCTTCCACTTTCTACAGGAAGCCTTTCCCAAAGTTTCTTACTTCTTCTGTCTTCCCTCCTCTAATTATTTCCAATTTATTCTGTATAGAATGTGTTTGTACAGAGCTTCCTCTCCATTACGCTGTGAGCTCCTGAAGAGCAGGGATTGTCTTCGGTCAGTCAATAAACACCTATCAGGTCCCTACTACATGCTAACCAAGGTCAAGTCCTAGCATCTGGCACACAGTGAGTGCTTAGTAAATGGTGTGTTGACTGACTGACTTAGAGAAGGCTGATCAGTCTCCCACAGTCTGGCCCAGGCTTGCCTATGTTCAATGGCCTATTTCTCACTGCCCAAACTCCCAGGAGGAGCAGCAGAGAAGGCAGCAGATGTAAGGTATAGCAATGATTCTGGGAAAGGTTGACTCTAGGACAGGACCCTGGGGTTGGTGGCTCAGATCCATACAAGGTCATACAAGGACAACTGTCCCAACAGGGACAGTGTAACAGCCCTGGAACAAGTTGGACAGAGTCCCTTGCTGGCAGATGAATGACTCAGTGGATATGGTACTTGGACTTGGAGTCAGGAAGACCTGAGTTCAAATTCAGCCTCACACATTTACTAACTGTGTGACCTTGCACAAGTCACTTTCTGTCTATCTCAGTTTCCTCATCTGTAAAATAAGGATGATAATCCTAAATTCGCTTAGGGATAAATGAGGAAAAAAATTTAAGTACTTTGCAAACATTAAAACATTCAATGCATATTACTGTTGTTCAGTAATTTTTTTAGTCTTATCTAACTCTTTGTGACCCCATTTGAGGTTTTTTTGGCAGAGATATTGGAGTGGTTTGCCATTTCTTCCTCCAGCTCATTTACAGATAAGGAAACTGAATTAAGTGACTTGCCTAGGGTCACACAGCTACTAAGTCAAATTTGAACTCAGGAAGAGGAGTCTTTCTGACTCCATGCAGGCACTCTATCTACTATACCACCTATACCACTAGTGGTACCACTGTACCACTAGCCACCCTATGTTATTACTATTAATAACATATCATTATGTACCCTGGGTAAAAGCTCCAGTTACCTCATCCTGGTTTTGGCTCTGATTATATGGTTCCTATGTGTGCAGAAACCAGTTCATTCCCCTGTGACTAGTCTAGGCTGAGCAGGAGTGTTTATGAGTAGTGACTAGCAGCACTTTCTAGAAGAAAAGCCCTGATAATGAGAATCAGCCCATAAAGAAGAGGAAGCTGGATTTGGCCCCTAGTAATGCCTCCTTTTTAACACATTACAAACTTCTCAAAATAGTCTTGGGTCAATTATTCAGGAAGGAGTGAAACCCAACACTCTGCCTCGGAGGGTTTTTGTTCCTGTCCAATGTCCTCCCCACAACACCAACTCCCTTTCTAACGACACTAAGCCAGCACAACTGGCTTCATTTTGAATTTCAGCACCTCTGTTTATTATTTCAAACTTTGCAGGGAAGTAGATCTTTATCTTTCCCAATTAACTAGGACAGAAGCTTAAAGAGAGATAGGACCTGACACATACCAGACTCCAGGGTCAACACTAACCTAGAAATAATGGAGAGAACGTGGTGAGGTTTGTCATCAGTATTCCAGGCATCCTGGTGTCAAATTATACTTGCTTTCGGAAGGTTCGGGTCCTCTTTTTTCCAAGGCCCATGACCTTGAGTAATTCACTTAATCTCAGTGGCATATATCCTTTGTCTGCAAAGGAGAAAAAAGAGGATGGAAAAGAAAGGAATAAGCATTTATTAAGTGCCTATCAGGCACAGTGATCAGTATTTTATTAATATTTTTCATTTAAGCTTCACAATAATCTTATCGCAACAATAACAGGTGCCATTAATATTCCCATTTTACTGTTACAGAAACTAAGGAAGACAGCAATTAAGTGACTTAACTAGGGTCACATGTCTAGGAAGTGTCTGAGGCTGGAGTTGAACTCATGTCTTCCAGACTCCAGGCCCAGTAAGATGTCCACTGTGCCACTAGTCTTTAAAAGTTATTTGTGTTTGCAACACTGTTGTTATTGTATAACTTCTTATCCACCATGGATAGAACTGGCGGGAATCCTCAGTGGCCAGTCAGTCTAAGATATACCCAAAAAGGAATCCCCTATTACATCCTATTAAAAGTGGTCATAGAGACTGTTTATAGGCAGATAAAGAGAGGAGAGATAAGATCTAATAGACATAGATGGAAGGAAAAGAAAGGGAAGGGAAGGGAAGGGAAGGTGTGTGAAGAAGTGAGTATGTGAAGGTAAGTGAAGAAAACAGAATGAAAATTTCCATACACACTCTGACTAAAACCATAAAATTAATCTCAACTAAATCTGGAAGAAAACATGAAAAAAATAAGCATTTATTAAGCACTAACTCCATGGCATCATGCTAAAATGCTTTACAAACATCACCTCATTTGAACTTCCCAACACCTTGAGGGGAAGTGCTATTATGAGCTCCATTTTACAGCCGAGGCAAATATGGGTTAAAATGACTTGCTCAGGATCACAAGCTAGTAAGAGTCTGGGGCCAAATTTGAACTCAGACCTTTCTGACTCCAATTCCAGTGCTTTATCCACTTTGATCCCCAGCTACCATTACAGAAAAAGTTTCATGAATTGGGGAGACTGGGAGAAAAAGGTCAAAAAAGTATGATATCAATCAATCAATAAGCATTTATAAAATATTCTCTACATATCAGGCGCTGGACTAGGCACTGTGAATGCAGAGACAAAAAATGCAATTATCTCTGCCCTCAAGGAGCTTGTATTACAATGTAAGAGGATTTTTGGTTATGACTTTATCAGTGTCCACATATATGTTTTCTAAAGACTTGTCAGTCAACAAGCATTTATTGAACTCCAGCAGTATGCTAGGCAGTGTGCTAATTACTGGAGATTCAAAAGAAAGGCAAAAGACAGTCCCAGATTTCAAGGAGCTCACAGGACATGAATTTTGTTTTCAGTATTTTGGTAACTGTATTTCCATAAAATTGGTTTCCTTTGCAATCCTATGCATTCTATTTTTTGCATTTAAAAATATGTTTCTGAGAAGGTCTCCAGAGGCTTTACCTGACTGTCCAGGACAGAAAAAAAGATTAAGAACACCTAGTAAAGATGACCATTCAGGCCCCTTGAACTTGTTTTAGAATTTTTAAAAAATATTTTGATAACTGTATTTCCAAAAAACACTGTTGTAAGAAGGGATCCATAGGCTTCCCCTGACAGCCAAACTATGTACAATGAAGAAACAAAGACATCACAACAAAAAGAATCTACAAACCCAGATCTAGTCCAACTGCTCATTCATCAAAGTGAGGAAACAGAAGTTTAACAAGAAACAAGCCCAAGGCCACACTGGAAGTGTCCCAGCAGTGGGAATCCCAAACCACTGGACCACTCTACTTTCAGGTTTCTATGGACCACGTCTTTCTTTAGTTGAAGAAATCTTGTGTATCTTCAATCGTTTCTCACTTCAAAGAGAACAACCTGAAATTAAATTCTTGGTGTTTCCGGAAAGCAGAGCCCAAAGGCATCCAGAAGAGGGAGGAAAGAAAAAACAGGGGACAGAAGACAAACAGAGAGCCAGGATTGGTCTATTGAGGTCAATTCATTTCAATTCAAGGAGGAAAGGGGGGTGGGAGGAGCTCACATATTTAAGGCCAGGCTAAACTGCCCCCCAACATGCCCCAAGACAATTTAGAAAGGACTGAACTCTTCTATTTCCACATAACTCCCCAGGCTCCCAGTTTTTCTTTTGTGAAATCTTTTCTTTTTCAAAGGAGCCCTTCTTGTTCATTTTAAGTAGCTGATTTTGTTGTTTTGTTTATTTTGTTTTTTATATCCAGACCAGAGGTTTGCAAAGGCCAGTGAGTCAGTGGAAAAGAATAGTGGGTGTGGAGTCTGAGGCCCTGGGTTCAAATCCTACTTCTGTTTTTTACACCAGGGTCACCTCAGGCAAGTTATTTCATCTGTCAAGGCCTCAGTTTCCCCATCTTGCAAATGAAGGGCTAGACTAGTTCTCCTCTTAAGTCTTTCTACTTATAAATCTATGACCCTATGACCTCCTTAGACCTCAGTTTCATCACCTGTAAAAAAAAGAAAAAAAAAAAGGAAACCAGACTGGATGGTCACCAAGATCCTTTATGGCCCTAAACTTATGATCTGTGAATGCATCAGTGAAGAAACCTCCCTCCCCTGAAGCAGATCAGCAGTGCAGTGCCTCAACCACTTTGTAACTCTGAGTTTACCTCAGACTTCTTTGACAGTTTGGTGAAACCTAGGATCCCTGTCTCAGAAAAATGTTTTTAAATGCATAAGATTACAAAGGAAACCAATTATATGAAAATATAGTTATCAAAATATTTTGTAAAAAATGCACATATGCATGTGTATATATGTACATATGTTTATACGTATTGTATATATGTATTCTGCATATTCATACACATATACATGTATATACGGAGGGTTGTGTGTATCTGTGTACATACACATACCTATATACACGCCTACATATTGATTTATGCATCTTGGACCACAAATTAAGGCCCCCCCATTTAGAGAGTTTCCTTGAACACTGAAAGGTTCTTGCACACCTGTTTAGAGTTCCAGGGACATTATGTGACTTGAGCCCAGACCCTCCAAGTCTGAGCCTGGCTTCTGTCGATCCACTTTACCAATCTGCCTCTCAAATACATTTGACCTGCCTAAGAATGTCCAGAGGGAGAACACTGTCCGGTCCCCCACGCCCTCTCAGGATGACCTCAGGTTCAGACTAGAGAAGGAATGATGGGGGAGGGAGGGGAGCTGTCGGGGCCCCAGAAGCCTGGCTCACTCAGGCCAAAGTTTGGAGAACCTTGCACTGGACAATGAACTTGGAGTCCGCCGGAGCCAAGCAAACAGCTTCACAGAAAGCTCCAGCCCTCGGGGGGACTTGGCCTGCCCAGGATTAGGGATCTTTCTTTCTCCTTGTTCTTTTTCATTTCCTTTGTCATGCTACATGATTAAGCCCTGGAGTTAATGAGAAAAACATTTTTATTAACTTATGTTCAATAAGTTCCCATGAAAAAAAGGGGGAAATTGGAAATGTTTTCCAAGTTGTGAAGCATTAAAGAGAAAAAAAGCTTCCAGGGCTGTTCTCCACCAGGGCTTAGGCCTGGATGTGGCCTTCACTGGGTGTTCATCTCTGCAGCCCAAACTGATAGACAGGAGCAGTGACAGTCGTGGGGAGAACTGCTCATATTTCCAAGGCCCTTTGAGATTTGTGAAGCTCTTTATTTATGTTTGTTCCTTAGTCCTTAGGATAACCTCGGTGAAAGTACAGCAGGTGTTATTTATCTCCATTTGACAGATGAGAAAATTGAAGAGTAAAAAAATCTAGAGACAGATCTGGAGAGAGGCAAAGACAGAGGAGAGACAGAGACAGAGACAGAGAGAGAGAAGAGAGAGACAGAGAGAGGAGAGAGACAGATGGACAGAGAGGAGAGACAAAGATAAAAAAAGACATAGATGGCAACACAGAGAGAGACAGACAGGAAAGAAGCGGAGACAGAGTGGGAGTAGGGGAGAAATCCTCCATCTAATCCAAACCTCTAATTTTGCAGATGAGGAATTTGAAGCCCAGAGAAGTAACTTGCCCAAGGTCACAAGATCTATGCTGTTGTTGCTGTCCAGTCATTTCAATCATGTCTGATTCTTCATGACTGTATTGGGAATTTTCTTAGCAAAGATTCTGGAATGCTTTGTCATTTTCATCTCCAGTTCATTTTACAGATGAGGAAACTGAGGCAAACAAGGTTAAGTGACTTGCCCAGCATCACACCACTAGTGAGTATCTGAGGCCAAACATGAACTCAGGTAGATGAGTCTTCCTGACTCCAAGCCCAGTGCTCTATATAGTGCTATATAGTGCACTATGGCACCACCTAGGCTAACCCCCTCAAGATCTAGAGCCATGATCATAAATTCGATCAACCAAAATATGTTTGTTAAGTATATATTATGCATCAAGAGAGAGTCAAGGTGTCATCATGGAGAGAGCTGGCCTTGAAGCCAGAAACCTACCTTGGGCACAATTAAGTTATGTGATGTTGGGAAAGGTACTTAACCTCTCTGTTTGGACACATTAGGGTTTCAGAGAAAGTGACAGCTTGCCCTGTTAAAGGGAGTTTCCTCACTGGGGAGTTCCTTATGCTAATAAAATCATAGGTTAGGTTATCCCTCTGAGCCAGGAACTAAGCTAGACACAGGCAATCCAGAGACAAAAGTTTAAGTGTACCCTGAAGGGGCATCCATTCTACTAAGAGGGAATCATCAATTTAGGAATGGAAAGGATTTGGGGGTCATCTTGTCATAAGATCACAGATCTAAAGCTAGACAGGACCTAAGAGATCATCTAACCCAACCCTCCCTCTTTTTACTGATGTGGAGACTGAGGCCCAGAAAGGGTAAATTGTTTGCCCAGGTTCACCCAAGTGTCAGAGTTGAGACTCAAACCAACACAACCTTGCTCTCTCTGTGACTTTGCCTCCCCATCTCCTGTGTCTGGAATGCTCTGCCACCTCTGAATTACCCCTGACTTCCTCATTCTGGGAAGTCTTTCCAAATCTCTCAGCTCAGCTTTCCCCCTAGCCTTATCTTTCCAGATTACCTCCCCTCTACTCTATATCTATTCTGTATTTTGTCATTAGAAAGTTAACTCCTTGAGGGCAGAGACGTTCTTTGTATCCCCAGAACCTAGGACAGCTCCTGGCTTGTAGTAAGCATTTAGTAAATGCTTGTTGACTGGCTGACATAAAGACTTTTGGCTCCAAACCCAGCGTTTTTCCCACTAGCCCCCACGATGCTTCAGATCATCCTTCTGGGGTTCAGCTAGCAGGAATCTGCATGGCAGAGGTCCCAAGAAACCAACAAGGACCATGTTTCTTTTAGTTTTGCTGCTCTCTCCAAACCACTTTACTGAGAAGTAGCTTAGCTCCTCACATAGGCATCTGCCCACCTCCACCTTCCCATTCCTCCCATGGAAATAAACCATCTGATCCAAGAGGGAAGACTCCTTCATTCCAACTAGCCCAATGGCAGAATGGTGATAATTAACGTTTAAATAAAATGCAAACTCTTGATCCTAGCATTCAAGATTGCAAATAATATGGCTCTAACCCATACTTACTTACTCTGGTCCACCTTCCTTTCACATTTCAGTCACCTCACTCTTCTCTAATCTCAAGTTTTTCTACCTCCAGGCTTTTGCTCATGCCTCCTCCAATGCCCAGAATGTTCTCCCCCAGTACCTTGAAAGGTTACAGTAAAGCATTGAGGATAGGGTACTAAAAGACCTAGGTCCAAATCTTGCCATACACACCTGTTTTGTGACCCTAGGCAAATCACTTAACTTCTATGGTCCTCAGTTTCCTCATCTGTAAAATGAAAGATTTTGATTCAGTGAACTCTAATATTCCTCCAGCTCTAAATCTATGATCCTATGATATTGCTGTGTAACCTTGGGTAAGTCACTTGACCTTTATAGGTTTGTTCACCTGTAAAGAGAGAAGGTTGGCCTTTCATTTGCCCAACGTAGATAACCTCTAGAAATCTGGTTTGCCCTTTGGTCAACTTAGAAACTGGAGGACAACATCACCATTGCTATCATTAACATTTATATAGCATATATGTTAACATTTATATAGCACCTACTGTATGCCAGGCACTGAGCTGAGCACTTTTTACAACTATTAACTCATTTGATTCTCCCAACAAGCCTCCCAACAAGCCAATAAGTGCTGTTATTAACCCCTCTTTACAGTTGATGAAACTGAGGCAGGCACAATCACTAGACACACATTAAGGTTTGTAAAGTACTCTACATATATTATCTCATTTGAACCCCAAAACGCCTGTAAATGAAGAGGTATGGTTATCTCCATTTAAAATATGATGAAACTAAGACAAAGAAAAGTTAAGTGACTTGCCCAGGGTCACACAGCTAGCAAGTATCTGTGGTAAGATTTGAACTCAGGTCTTCCTGATTCCAACTCTGACATTCTATCTAATGCAACATCCAAATGCCTGTAGGGGAATCCATTGAGGACCTAGGGGTCCAGGTCAGATGGATACCTATAAACTCAACCAGAGGACACTCTAGGGTCACTCACTGGTGGCCTTGATACTACTTAAGCTCTCCCAGAAAATCTTCCAGAAAGGATCTGAAAGTATACACCTTGGTATCTCTAGATGTCTAGATCCCTAGATCTCAGTGTATCTTCAGATCAAAACAGATCCCTCCAAGTCTGAGGTAATCTGGTCCTACAACAACAGCCCTGGTCCTCAATGAGAATATTCTTTAGAGGGGAGTTTGGGATTCAGTCACCATGTACAGTGGCCTCTGCCTAAGTAGAGAGTGCTTATTATCTAATCCCTGGCCCCCACCAAACCCAATTTAGGAAATGGGCCTTTTCAATGCAAATGGGAAAAGAACACCAGAGTTTTCTTTTCTTTTCCTTAACCACTCATAGCCTGGGCAAGGGTAATCTCCCGTTCTTAGGACCCCTGTTTATGCTCTGACCTTACTTATACTATCTCATTTTGGGAAAAAACTTGCCCAGGATTCCCTGGAAAGAAAGCTTGTGTTTAATCATTGCACTATTTCCTTTCCTTCCCCCCAGAAGAACAAAAAAACCATTTCCTGGCCTTCCCAATGTCATCCCAATATCCTCTAGAAAACACTAGATTTTTTTTTCTTTTAAAAATAAGCAGAGTCTGTGCAAAAATCAAGTTTCCAATAGACTCAGTTACACTTTAATTGAGATAAATAGACCTGTCACTACCACGCTGCCCTCAGTCCAAAACTGACACACTACACAGCTCCCAAACATTAATGATTCACAGATAATCCATTCCTATTAGTGACAGCTGGCTGGGTCTTGTACCACCTCTGTAAACAGGGCAGGGCTTGTACTATACCTTGAAGGCAAAGGAAATTGGCTAAGAAGCTAGCAAATCTCAGTGTAAGAAAGTGGACTGGAGTGACCTCTTGAGGTTCCCATCAAGCCCCCTGGTTCTGTGGTTATATAAGAAAGCCTTCTGGAAGTCACCTCAGTGCAAGGCAAGCGTTTGCTGGAAGAAAAGTCATTCCTCCTCTCTGGAGCTGCACTAAGTCATGGCAGCAGGAAGGGGACGGGATCATTTTTCCAAGTCCTTAATCACAAAAGAACCAGATCAAAAAACCTAATGAAATGCAAAGAATTAGCAAGGATGGGGACCCAAGGGTGCAGAACATTGCATATATTGGGAGATTCAGGTCAAAGGATCACAGGGTCATAGCTCTAGAGATGGAAGAGACTTTCCAGTTTCCAGTTGCAATAATCTTAACTTTTAAGCTATTTGATCTTTATTATCATAGAATCAGACAGAGAGCTGGAAGGAATTCCATAGGCCATTTTGTCCAGTCCCTCATTTTACAGTTGAAGATTGTGTTCATCCTTCATTTTCGAAGAAGACCATGACATCTGAGAAATGATGACATGACTTGCATTTGACTTTATTTTGAGTGAAGGAGGACTGTATCACCAGCCTCACTTTCTCCTCCTAAGCCATCTGGATCCAGTGAACAGATATTCATTCATCCTGGACACCACCCAGGATGCAATGGGAGACCTTGGCCTTTTTTACCTAAGGTCCATTCAGGTACTCACTAAAAGTGAGGTGATGCCCATTCAGTGAATGGGCCTCTTTAAGAAGTAATCAGGGAATGGCCCCTGTAATGAGCAAAAGAAAAAAATATAAGTAAATCAAGATGGGAGGGAAAGAGCAACAGTTACTATTGATAATCATTCTTAAGCCAGGAGGATCCAGAAAACAGCCATTAAATGACGTTTGTGCAGGGACCTACTGTTGTCCAATATATGGGCTTCGGAGTCCACTGGGTTTAAGAATTTGGGAAAGACAAGAAAGGAACCTCAACTAGATAGCTGAGGAAACTAAAGTTCAAAGGAGGAAATTGGAATGCCTCAGGTCACATGAACAGGATTATAGGCTCATAGATGAAGAGCTGAAAAGGACATTAGAAGTCATTTAGTCCAACCCCTTTGTTTTACAGTTGAGTAAACTGAGACCTAAAGAGGGTAGGTGACTTCTCCAAGGTGACACAGATAGCAAGTGGTAGAGCCATGATTAGTTTTCATAAATTCCTTTTACTTTCCCTTCTCTTCCCCCTGAAAGAAATGATCATTAATAACCAATAATTTGGGGAGATCCAGAGTTCTCTCCTTTTCCTAATTTTAAAAGTCACATCTCTGAAGGTTGAGCTAACTTTCTCCTTTATCTAGAACCCCACCCAGATGGGGCAGCCATTATGCCAGTATGTTCTGCTCAGGCTTGGGTGGGAGCATAAATTCTTTGAGCAGATTCCCCAAGGCTAGGGGTGGGGAGAGAGAGAGAGAGAGTGAGAGAGAGAGAGAGAGAGGAAATGACTTAAGAACTAAATGACATAATCAAAGTTCAGGTTCAGCCTCTCATCTTAATATTCATTCTCTCATTAATTGTTAACCAATCAGAGTTGATTGCCATCCTTTTGAACACTTCTCTTCCAAAAGAATATATAAGGTTTAAGCTCACAAAAGTAAGCTCTTTGGTCTAAGAAAGAGAGAACCAAATGACCACCCTTTAATTAAAATGCTGGGCCTATTGATAAAATGATTAGATTTCCCAGAAATTATGTTTCTTGAACCTTTTCAAATGCCACTCACATACCCTCTTTTTTTTTTTTAATTATTGGTCCCAAGCAATAACTCATTGAGTAGGAGAGGAGGAAGAATATTTGGAAATAAAGGTGATGTAAAAAACCATAGATGACAATAAAAACATTTAACTGAAAAGAGGTTTAGAGAATTATAGACTCTCAAAGCTGGAAGAATCTCAGAGATCATCTAATCCAAACTATAATGGAACGGGAAACTTCTCTGCCTCATCACTGACAAATGATCTTCCAACCTCTGCTTGCAATCTGATAATGGGGAGCTCATTACTCCCCCCACCCCAAGACATCCCATTTCTCATTTGGACATGGTCAATTCTTAGAAAATTGCTCCTTACATCAAATTTAAGTCTGCCCTTGGTTCCTTCTACCCAGTGCTCCTAGTCTGGCACTTGAAGACCAAAGAGAACTCCACCTTCAAATAGCATTACTGACCAAGGTGGTACCTGCCTCTAATCCCAGCTACCAAGGTGGCGGAGGTTGGTGGGACTCTTGGGCTTAGAAGTTCTCAACTGCAGTGGGCTCTGCCAATCAGGTCCCTGCACTAAGCTTAGCATCAATATGGAGAGCCACCAGACTTGCCTAGGGAGGGGTGAATCATTCCAGGTTGGAAACAGTAGGTCAAAGCAATCATTCTCAATCAGTAGTGGAGGGAAGGAAACATGAAGAGCCCTACTCTTCCAACCTAGGCAAGGTGGGAGATTCAGTCTTAAAAAAATTTTTTAAAACAAATACTTAAAAAGATCTGTGACAGGAACCATCCTCCCACCATCCACTCTTACTTAGACTAGACCTCTTCCCACCCTTTCAAACAATCTCTGCATGGTATGATCAGCAGCAATCTCTTCATGGTCCTGGTTGCCATTTTTCTGGTTGTCCTCCAGCTGGGTAATGTCTTTCTGAAAATGTAGCACCAAGAACTCTGTGCAATCTTCCATACATGAGCTTGACCAGGACAATGAAGAGCAAGATGGTCACCTCTCTTGTCTTGGATACTATGGTCCAGATGGTTAACAGAGCCAGATACTCTATGAACTTTTTGGTCTTTGTTACTTTTTTAATTAACAAAAAATATATTTTCTTTATCTTCCTTTAGAGGAGAGAAAAGGAAAGAAAATAAAAATAGGCCCCCTTATAACAAATATGCCTAGTCAAGTAAAACAGACAACTGCCTTAGCCAAGCACAGCCTTCTCTCTCCTTCTCTCTCTCTTTCTGTCTCTCTCTCTCTCTCCCCTTTCTTCTTCTCCATCTCTCTTTGTTTCTCTGTCTTTGTCTCTGTCAGAGACAGAAAGAGACAGAGACAGATATGGAGAGGGACAGAGAGAGAGAAACATGACTATTATGGAAGTGTTTTGCATGACTATACATGTATAACCTACATTAAATTGCTTGCCTTCTCAATAAGGGTGGGTGGGGAAAAAGGAAGGGAGAGAATGTAGAACTCGAAGTTTTAAAAATGAATGTTAAAAATTGTTTTTGCATGCAACTGGGAAATAAGATATACAGACAGTGGGGTATAGAAATTTGTTTCAACCTACAGAAAATAGAAGAGAAGGGGAGAAGAGAAGGGGGGAGGGTGATAGAAGGGAGGGAATACTGGGGGAAGGGGTAATCAGAATGCACACTGTCTTGGGTCAGGGAGGGGAGAGATGGAGAGAAAATTTGGAACTCAAAATCTTGTGGAAGTGAATGTTGAAAACTAAAAATAAATTAATTTTAAAAAAGAAAAAGACAGAAAGGAAGTATATGTATGTTGTGTGTGTATGTATGTATGTTGTGTACATATATAGTATATGTATGCTATTTATTGTGCACGTACATTGTATATATGTACAGGTGAATATGTATATACAGATAGATGACATGTAGGTCAAGGTTATTTATACACTAACAACAGCAGTGTAAAAATAAACAATTTTGAAAGACTTAAAGAATTCTATCAATGGAAAGACCAACTTCATTTCTAGAGATCTGATGATAAAGTCTGCTATCCACTTCCTGGTAGAGGAATGATGGACTCAAAGTGCATGACATAGTTTTGACATGTGCTAAGTCTGCAATGTATAGAAATGCCCGGGTATTTTTTATATTTTCACTTCTTTCCTATGCTTCAAGAACTGATTTTTTTTTTACTTTTTATATTTTACGTTTTCACTTCTCTCCTACACTTCAAGAATTGATGGGGTTTTTGTTTGTTTGTTTTATCTCATGGAGGATTTTACATTACTTTGGCAGCTAGCTGATACTGTGGATAGAGCACTGGACTTAGAGTCAGAAAGACTCGAGATCAGTTACAGCTTCCACTTATAAGCTTCGTGACCCTGAGCAAGTCATTTGACTTCTGTCTGCCACAGTTTCCTCATCAATAAAACAGGGAGGGGGGGGGGGGGAAGGCAATAATAGCGCTTGTCTTCCAGGACTCTTGTGAGGTTTAAATGATATTTTCTAAACCTTAAAGCTCTCTATAAATGTTATAAAAGCTCTCTGCTATTGCTGTCAACTAAATTTCATTGTTCTATCAGATTTGCAGATGATCACTACTTTGACAGACCACAGAACCAGAATACAAAAACATCTTAAGAGGCTAAAAGGAATCTGTTGTCCAACTGATGCATTAGGAAGACCATTTTGGCCACTGCATAAAGCATAAGCTGGATAAAAGAGATGCTCGAGGTAGTCAGATCAGTTAGGAAATTTTTGTTAATAGTCTACAAAAGAAAAAAAATGACTCAATTCAATTAAATTTAACATGTATTTATACCTACAATGTTCCGGGTATAATGCCACGTGCTAGAAAAAATGAAGACAAAAGTGAAAAATAGCCGCTGTCCTCAAGAAGCTTACCTTGGGAGAGGGGGTAAAGAAAAGGACATCATATACATTAAAAAAATTTTTTTAAATATATATGAGATGTCCCAAAAGTCTTAGTGCAGTTGATTTTTGGGACATTCTGTACAAAGTAATTTTCAGAGATAGGATGCTAGCAACTAGGAGGAAATCAAGACAGGCTTCTTCTAGGAAGTGGTGCTTGAATTTTGAAGGAAGCTACAGATTCTATCAGTCAATCATCAACAGGCACTTTACACATAGCATGAATGACTAGTCCTTGAAACATGTGCAGGTCTTCCCTGCCTAGTTTCATTCCTTAGAGTACATGTAGCTATTCCCTGCTTCTAGTCCAACACATGGAACTTTGGGACTGGTTTCTTTCCATAATGATTCAGGGGTTGGTACCATATAATGCTTTAAAAGTCATTTAATTGACTCTGGAGCCAGAAGAATTAATGACTCAGGGGTGACTGATCTGGAACTAACTATTCATACAAAAAGTTTAACCTGTTGATCTTTCACTCTCTATTTCTTGGTAGCTATGAGCAGGCAGGATGATTTTGAGCTTCTGGGAGTGAGGTGAAGGGCTACTGTCCTATTTCCTGTACAGCCACTCTGTGTTTGTGAGCACATAACACCTCTGTTTATTTTGTGTATTTTTTCCTATATCAGGCAAAATGAATTCCCAAGTAATAGTATGAGTTCAGGAGACTGAGATACTCATAGAGGCCCTACTCACAACTGGAGCTGGTAGCAGAGTCTATTTGAAACAGAAAGAATAGGTACAGCAACCAAGAGATAATTAATCAATAAATTTGAGATGTACATACCCAGGCAGCAACCTTGTAAGCACTGGAAGGTCTGAAAAGAATGCAAGGCAGCCACTGAGTGACCTAGAAGAAAAGCCAGTCCCAGTAAAGAGCCAGCGCAGTCCTGGTGTCTTCCCCTCCCTGTTGCCTGAGTAGAAACTGGGAAAAGAGTACCAGCAGCCATGGAGCAGCCTGGTGCAATAATGGAAGATCAGCCTAGCAGAGTGCTACATGTACAGGGAACTTCATGAGAATTCCAAGAAGGTGGAAAAGGAATTCCAGGGTCATGAGGTAGGAAGTACTCCTAGACCAGGTACCTTGTGTGTACAAAGAAGAGAGGGTATACTCAGTTGGAAAATGTTCTGTAGCATTTGTTCTTTCTACACCTTTCTGAAAAATCCCTTTCCTAAAAGATAATAAACCAAATGGTTGATTAATAGCCCCACTAGTAGGGGCTCAGGAATAACTATGTTAGATACAAACAGTTATTCTAGAACATTGAGGGAAAAGTAGTTCAACTGTCCTCTGGAAATCCCAACCTGTGTGTGAAAATTCTTGTGTGGGTTGGGGGAAGGAGCCCAAAGAATATACCACACACACAGAATCACAAAATTTGAGAGTTGAGAGACCTTGACAACCATATAATCAAATCCATATGTGAAAGGAATTTCACCATGACATTATCGCACATGACAAGCAACCATCCTGTTCCCTCTTGAAGACCTCCAAGGAAGGGTAAACTACCATCTCTAGAGATAGCTGATTTGACTCTGGCACAGCCCCAATTGTTGGGAATTTTTTTTGCTGATATCAAACTTAAAATAGCCTATTTGCAACTTTAACCCATTGCTCCTGTTTCTGCCTTTGGAGTCAAAGAGAACAACTTTAATTTTTCCTCCATGACGGCCTTTCAAATACTTGAAGACAGTTCTTGTATATAACCTCCCCACCCACTCTTCTCTTCTGGCTAAACGTGCCTGGTCCCATTTATTAAAATAGGGACAATGCAGTAGATAGAGCAAAGATTTAAGAGTCTAATTAAGGCAAGTCTATAGACACAATAAGTGTCTGAGGCAGGATTTGAACTCAAGTCTTCCTAACTCCAGGTTCAGTGCTTTATCTAGTCTATTATGCTGTTTTTTACACCATCTCTTCACTTCTCTAAAATTACCTAAGATTGTTCTGAGGGGAAGAAAAAAAGGTTTCTGGATTTCCCCATATTTACAAGAATTGACTGTCAGCAATTCCCTACAAGATGAGAGAATCTAGCTGAAGCAACGCTCCTATGGAATGGTGTTTAATTAGCATTTTAAACTTCATTAACAGAAGAGAGTCAGCATAAGAGTCTTACCTTGGAGATGGAAGAACTTGGGTCAATCCCCTTCTCTAACCTATACTGCCTGTGCAAAACCTAGGCAAGTCTCATTCCCCTAATTCTCTAAGAGTCTAAGAGACATAGTAGATATTGATCTATATTGGTGAGCAGTTTTCTCCCTGGGAGTTCTGTACATCAATAAAATCACAGGTCTATTGTTTAAAAAACGAAGTCTAGAAAAATGCAGTATGGTCAATAGGGAGTGCTGGTTTTGAAATAGAAGGGTCTGAGTTCATTCCCTGGGAGATCTTGGGCAAGACACTTAACTAATCTGGGTCTTGTTTTCCTCATTCTTAGAAAGAAAGGGTTATCACTAAGATCCTTTCTAGTCCCACATGTAGGGTCCTATTAAAATTCACTGACCATAGCTCTTGCTAGTTGAACAGAACTTTGGGTAGTAATGGGGACACTCCAACTATACTTCTGTGTGCTGGTTAATCTCTTAGATCCTTTCAGACAATAAGGTCCCAAGGCCAAAAGGTTCATATAGCCCAGCTCAATTAAACTGCATCTAGAGTGAGATGGGGTAGTGGTGTTCAGTCGTTTCAGCTGTGTCTGACTCTTCTTGACTCCATATGGAGTTTTCTTGGCAAAGATACCAGAGTGGTTTGCCATTTCCTTTGCCAGCTCATTCAACAAATGAGGAAACTAAAACAAAAAGGCTTAAGTGACTTGTTCAGGGTCACATAGCTAGTAAGTGTCTAGGACTAGTTTTGAATTCAGGTCTTCCTGTCTCCAGGCCTAGCATCCAATCCACTGTACCACCTAGCTGCCCAGAATGAGTCTGTCAGCAAAGAGATACCTCTTACAAAATGAGAAAATATAACTGAAGCTGTTCTCCTATGAGATGATGCTCATTAGCATTTTAAACTTCATTAACGTAAGAGTTTATTAAGAGCAAACTTCAGATTAAGCTCAAAGCTGAAAGGAGACCTGTGTTTTATTGGCCTCAAGAATCAATCCATCAGTCAACAAGTATTTACTTAGGTGTGTTACATTGGGGCAGGCACTGTGCTAAGCACTTAGGATACAAAGATGGGCCAAAATGGACCACTTTACACGGCTGAACAAGAAAACTTCCTACTTTGCAGCAACTACAAGCAATTATTTCTTATTTATTACTATTTGCAGCAAGTATTCAATAGTACCTGAGTATGGAAAGTCATTACTCCAGTTTGATATAATGAAGTCTTCCGTAAGAGGGAAAATAAGCATAGAAACAAGTTTGTGGTTTCATTGCTATGGGAAGCCCCCAAGTGAGGAAACTCTACTCATTCAAGTTGGCATCTTTTCTGCCACACATAGTCTTAAAGAATTGCCTAGAACACTGAATGATCAAGTGAATTTTTCATAGTCATATAATATATATCCCTGCTGAGTTTTGAAGCTAGGTGTCCTTGACTTGGAGGGTAGCGACACCATTGGGGATGCCTTCAGTTCAAAAAAGCAAATAAAACAGAACAGGGTGGATACTCTTAAAATTCATGACTTTAAAAAAAAAAACCATAGTTCACATAAGTTAATTTTGACAACGTCCTCCTCCATCCATGGGTTTGGTTTGGTGTTTTTTGGGGTTTTATTTTTTTTGTTATTTTTTAATGAGAGCTGTTAACAAGTAGGAAAATTGGGTTTCATTTCCTCTTCTCCCTTTCCAAGGTTCTGGCGAAGGTGCTAATGAGCCACAGGACACCGAAAAGCAGACGGAAGGAGGATGAGGAGGAGCCAAGATGGTCCAGAAAAATAGCAGCTCCCTTTTAAAGGGCATTTCGCAGGTTGTAAAGGGCCATGAACTCATCCCTCCCAAGTCATTGGAGAAAGGCTGGCGGTTCCTTTCTTGCATTCCGACGGATGCTCTTTCATCCTCCCAGGGCAGACCCGTGGGAGCCTCAGAGAGGTCAAGGTCAGATCTATTTTCTCTCGCCTCCCCTCCCCCCCTTAGTCTATTACAGTAGGGTCCAGACAAGGTCTGGGAAGCCTCCCCTCCCCCCCTTAGTCAATTACAGTAGGGCAGACAAGGTCTGGGAAGAAGAGTCTGACGACAATTTCAACAGAAATTTTGGGACTTAAATAAAAAAAGGCTTCCAAACAAATAGCTCTTATTTTCTAAAAAGACAAAAAACAAGTATCTCGGAGATAGTCAAGCTGTGGGCCAGTGGCGGGAAGTGAGAAGGCGCCCGGAGGAGGGGGAGGGGCGGCTGTGTGGAATCTGCGGCCGCAGAAGCAGCCATAGCTTTACTCACCGGCCCCTGCATCAAGAGGTTGGAGGCAGGCGTGGAGGGTAGGCTGCAAGTAAGATGGTGGCCCTGCCGCCCTTTCAGCCCGAGAAGTCGCAGCGTTGGCAGAAAAGGGTTAGGCAGAAGCCATCAGTGTTTGATAATGACCCAGATGAGGAGACCCTGCGAGCGCTGCTCTTCAGAGGAAGGGGCCGACCTGGGACAAGACTCCGATACCCGGGGTTATTCTGATGAATTAAATCCAGAAATAGATGGAATAAATCCACTTGATGGAGACGTACCCAAAAGCAGAGTGAAAGAAGAGGAAAACTCAAGTGCAGCCGGTGACCTTGATGTGGACGACCCATGAAGAGGATGATGAAGAGGAGAGTGGTCACAGCGGCCCCGAGCCAAAGGAGCCAAGCTCACTTGGGTGCCCTGAGGAATGTCAGAGGGTGTTGACAAGGACCACCATCAAGGACTCCAGGACACTGATAGAACCACAAGGGACAGAGGAGACTGCCATCAGGACCTCAGGTGCAAAATCCAGCAAACATCACCTTGATGATGGTCGCCAAAAAGAAAAAAACAGATCACAGGCCCCAGGAAGGATAGTCAAGACTACTTCAGGAAGACGGAAAAAGAAGGGCAAGACTGACCAAGAAGGAAGGGGGAGAATCAATATCCCTCCATGAGAAAAAGCCAGGCGGAGAAATAGGAAAGACCAACAGGACAGTCAGAAGGAAAAGAAAACGAGAGGCAGAATACAGAGGGGAAAGAAAGACATGAGAAATGAAGAGAGGAACTCAGCATTGGACCTTTAGAAGGGAGTGAAGAGAGAGGGAAGGACCCCAAGTTCTAGAGCAGAAGGACGGGCTAGATGAGGAGGAAGGCTCCAGCCCTGAAGGATGGCAGAGGTCAAAGCATCAGTTAGAGTGGGAAAAAGAGAAGCCACCTGAGACACTGGGCCAATTCGAAAAGGATAGTTACAAAGAGACTGTGATGTCAGTGAGAGACCAGTACCTGGCCAGGCAGATGGCTTGGTGTGGTGCCAAAACCTACATTGAGAAAGAAGAGGAAGAGGGCTGCCCTACTGGGGGCTGCTAACAGACAGAAAATGGCAACAGACAAATTTACTGAAGGAGACAGGGATGATAATTTCTTTTTGTACATTGTTGTGGGTAGGGCAGCAGCTTACGCATGTTTTCAACACATTTAATTTTATGTAAATAAAAATGTCCTTTAACTTTAAGAAAATGCTTTATGTAGACTCAATTCAAAGTAGCAGAAGATTTCTAGGTTTTTGAATGGAAAGCATACCAGCTCAATGAGAAGACTCTGTGGTATTCCTAGGCTCAATGTGATCCACATAATGACACTCCCATGCAGGAACATCTGGACCTCACCATCTGTAGGGAATGAGTCCTTTTTCATTCTGGACTTGGCATAGATCATCTTTCCATGACTATGACTGTAATATACATCATTTCTTAATGTGCACCAATCTTCCCTTTGAGGAGGCTGCATGTTCTTTTGTCTTGTTAGATAATAGAAGAATGGGGTAACAAAGGTATCTCTTTGGTTGGATATATCAAGGAATAGTGTATGGTTTGTTTTTTTTTTTTTCAAGCATACATTTTCTTTCTTTCCCACCTTCTCCCCATTGAAAAGAAACAAGAAAAAAATCTTTGAAACCAATATATAGAGTCAAACAAATTTCAGTATTGGCCATATCCAAATATATGACTCAAAAGTAGGGAACATACTTTATCACTGATCCCCTGGAATTGTGGTTAAACATTGCATTGATTAGGATTCTTAAATCTTTCAAAATTGTTTTTACTGAATTTATTATTATATAAAAATTGTTTTCCTGATTCTGCTAACTTCCTTCTGCATGAGTTCATGTAAGTCTTTGTGGCTCAATAAACAGAATGCTGGGTTTGGAGTTAGGAAAACCTGACACTAGTTGTGTAACCCTGGAAAAGTTACTTAACATCTGTCTGCCTCAGTTGCCTTAATTGTACAGAGGATAAAAATGACAACCCCACAATGTTGTAAGGATCAAATGGGCTAACATTTGTAAAGCACTTAGCACAGTGCCTTGCATGTAGGAGCAGCCTGATCTTCTCAGATTTCTCTGAAATCATCGTGTCTTACATGACAATAATATTCCATTACATTAAGTTACCATACAGTTTGTTTATCCACTCCTCAATTTATGGGCACCCCCTTAGTTTCCAGTTCTTTGCCATGAAAGAGCTGTAATATTTATACACATATAGGTCTTTTTTTTATAGGTCCCTCTTTTATGTTAATCTCTGGGGTATAAGCCTAGTAGTGCTATCAATGGGAAAAAGGGTATATAGTAAGTTGGGGGATGTAGCTCCATGTTGCTTTCCAGAACCTTGCATGTTCTTAACATTTTCATGGTTGGAGAGAATCTTTAAAGCTACATTCATTACAAAGGGTTTTTTCGTAATGAAGAAACAATAAAGCATGATCTTCTTGCATTCTGTACACCTTTCAAACAATTATGTGTGAAGAGATATAGTAAACTATAAAAAAATGAATGGCAACTAGGTGGTTTGGTGGATAGAGCACTGGGCTTGGAATTAAGATGAATCTTCATGCAAACAAAATCCAGCCTCAGACACTAAATGTGTGACCTTGGATAAGTCACTTAACCTTAAGCTGTTTGCCTGAGCTCCTCATCCATAAAGTGAACTGAAGAAAAAAAATGGCAAACCTCTCCAGGATCTTTATCCCCTCATCCAAAAAAAAATCCCCAGATGGGGTCATGAAGAGTCAAACACAACTGAAACAAATGAAGAACACAGAAAACATCTTCAAAGAGCTTCAAAATTCTTCTCAGGTTTTTATCAAGGATACTCTCAATCTATATAGATTGTTGTCTGGAAGGAAGGAAGGAAGGAAGGAAGGAAGGAAGGAAGGAAGGAAAGAAACATTAAGTGCCTACTATGTACCAGTCACTATGCTAAGCACTTTACAGTTATCTCATTTGACTTATACAGGTGATAAAGTACATATATGTCAGGAATTACTGATATCTTCTCAGTCACCATTTTAAAAAATAATAGCTATTATCTTTTTCTATTCTTTGAAATTTTTCTGTCTTTTTGAGATCTTGAAAATGAATTTCTATTTTAAAATTTTCTCCAGCACAGAATGTTTTTGTCAAGACCAGGCAAATACATTTAATGCATTTGAAACACTATGTAAATCTTAAAGCACTGCATAAATGTCAGATATTATTTCCAAATTCTTGTTTTTGAGTGCCGTTTTTCCCTCTGATGCAGCATATCAGATACTGATTCCAAATATGATGATTCTAAAGTTATTTAAAACCAGAGTCTCTACCAGAATTATTGTAAATTTATCTCATCTCATGTCTGCTATTATCCTCTTCCCAGTTTCCTCTATGAAATGTCCCAGGGCAATCTGGCTTGGATCATGCACCGAGATTTCTGAAGACTTGTTTTCCTATGCACTACTTTTCGCTAGTTTTTGTAAGAGTATTGCTAGTAACCAGCTACCATCTTTCTCTATAATGTTATGGTATTTAGAATTTTCTTTTAAAAATTTGGTTTTTATCTCATCATACCATTTGATGCAGAGATCTCACCACTAGTCATATAAATTAGACAGATAGATAGGCACATAGACTTGTTGTGGTGGTGTTCATCCTTTGTTGCTGAGGAAGACCATGTCAACAGAGAAATGATCACATAACTTGCACTTGATTTTGTTTTGAGTGAGAGAGGGCTGTGCAAGGTCACCAGTCTCACTTTCTCTTCCTAAGCCATCTCGATCCAGTGAACAGATATTCATCAGGATTATTAGACACCACCCACGATGCAGTGGGACACCTTGGCCCCTTTAGGTCAAGGTCTATTCAGATACTCACTTATCAGACAGACACATAACTCAAGGATGTTAAAGAGAAAGAGAAAGACTCCATAATACACAAAAATATAGCAGTAATTTTGATAAGAAAGAACTAGAAATAAATTAGATGCCTATCAATTAAGAAATGAATAAACATATTGTGGGGCATGAGTGTAATGGAAATAGGAAATGATGAATATGAAGATACAGAAAAGCTTGGGAAGACATAGGAATTGATGCAGTGAAATAAGCAGAACTAAGAAAACAATATACATAGTGATTACAGCAATGTCAATGGAAACAGTAGCAATGATGAACATAAGATTGACCAACCTTGTCTCTGAATTAAAGATATGAGAATGTACCTTTACCCCTGGTGTAATACTATTACTACTACTACTAATAATATTAATGATAGCTAACATTTATATGACATTTGTAAGGTTTCCAAAACATTTCACAAATGGTAGGTGCTATAATTGTTCCCATTTTACAGATGAGGACATTGAGGTAAAAGGCTAAGTGACTTTCCTAGGGTGGCATAGATGGTAAGTGTTTGAGGCCAAATCTGGACTTGATCTTCCTGACTCCAAGTCCAGGCCTCTATTCACTGTACTACCTAGCTACTTCTGTTGGTACAGGTGGGGGACTATGTGTAGAACATTGGATTGGTTAGTATAGTTGAACTGATTTTTCTTTTTTTTTTAATGGATGGTTTTCTATGTGAATGGGAGTGAGAATAAAATGGAAAATGAAGGTAATGGGGGGAAAGGTTTCAGTAAAAAAAAAATTAAATTTGACTAGATATCAACAGTTAACATTTATAGTCCAAAATCTGGATGATTATTAATATCCTCTGTCTCTTCTGTACCTCTCTGCTACCATCACTTCAGAAGAAGATGGAGGCAATACAGACCAAGGACTGCTTTATATTTGTATGTGTTGGTTGGCTGTCATGGCCAAATTGGCCATCGTGCTGGTGATGAACCTCCTATTGGTAGAAAATGTCCTCATACAGCTGAAGCAGCCTTGCACTAAGACCATGCTCTTCCACAAGCATCTAACTTTGACCTCACATGCTAGCATGGAAGCAATTCTCAAAAAACTATGCCATTGGAGAACACAGCAGCATCACACAGGATCATGAGATCTCAGAAGGAATTGCAAAGGTCATCTAGTCCAAGCTCCTCCTTTTACAGATGACGTAACTGAGGTCCAAAGGTATGACCCAAGGATAATACGTAGGAATGCACAGTTCCTCTGATTTCTCTCCTAAACCTGGAAAGACTTACAGTAGATTTCCTGTAAGAGAGATATAGTTCAGACCTTAATATAGCCATCCTGAAGATGAAGCGACTGAGACTCAAAGAGGACTTGATTTACCTTGAGTCATACAATGAGTAAGAGGTGAAACCAGAAAAAAAGGTACCCAGGTATTTGGACAACACACTTTCCACTGCATAACTCTCCCTCATTGTATAACATCAATGAATGATCACTCCAGAATTAAGTAAAGTGGGTTAAAAACAACCAAAAAGAAAAAACACCTTTGCCTCTGCTAGATGGGAAATAACAGGCTGGTCAAGATAAAGGATCACTAAAGCAGAGCACATACTTTCATGACCAAGCTACCTCTCAAAGGTCAAACGAGAGGAAGGAATCCATCAGTCATTCAGACAGGCTTCAAATAGCCAAGGGAGGGCAGCAGGAAGGGGTCATGGCCATCTAGACAGAAAGGTCTTTTCTACAGTGGCAAAGTAAACACTGTGAAATGTGGCCAGTTCTTCTTCATTGCTATGCCTTTGAATTGCACTCTCTGATTTTTTTTAATGGGGGACTTTAGGAAGGATGTTTTAAGAGCAAGAATAGCAATGTGTGACATGAATATATACATTTCTATACTGAGTAGATACCTTTATCTGAGTGTTAAAGGTGGAGAAATTGAGACAGAGATTAAAGGACTTAATCAGATTAAGAACTGATGATCACAGAGCAAAGAAGCATCAGTGGTGGAGTTAGAACTTGGCTCCAAAGTTCTCCTCAATCCTCCTCACCTTCCTCATCTTACCAACCTCATCAATCTATTTAGCACAGCAGAACAAACATTGGACTTGAAGACAACCTTATATTCACTTTTTATATATTCTGTATGTCCAAGAAAGGAGCCTATTCGCTGAATGGGCATTGCCTCACTAAAGTGAGAACCTGAAAAGACCTCAGCTTAAAAGGGTCTCCCACGACATCCTGGGCCATCTCCAGTCATCCTGATTGACATCTGACCACTAGACGCGGGATGGCTCTGGAGGAGAAAATGAGTCTGGTGACTTTGCACAGCCTTTCCTCACTCAAAATCAAAATCAATTGTAAGTCATGTTATCATCTCCCTGATATCATGGTCCTCTTTGAGAACAAAGGACAAACCACAATCACAATTCTATATGTACTTATATAGAATGACCCAAAGGTCTTATTATTAATAGCTTAAAACTGCCCCAAGAATTTTTTGAACATCTTGTATATATGCATGTTTTCTCCCCATTAGAATGTAAACTCGAGGACAGGAACTACTTCACTTGCATCTTTGCATCTCTAATACTTAGCATAGTACCTATCACACAGTAGGTTCTCAATAAATGCTGATTGATTGATTGATTGAAATGAAGTTTTACCCTTGCCCCCAAAGTTCCAATAAAATTGTAAAACTATACAATTAAGGAGGGGGTCCAGAGAACAGATAGATAAACATTCATCCTGTTCCTCCCAGTAGGGAAGAGACCCTAGGAGAGGATACCGTATACCTTGGCAGATATGATTACTTTTGCAGTTACTGAAGCAATTTTTTTATTGAATATTTTTACTTAAATGTTTTTCTTTAAACAAGGGAAGATTCTATCTGGAGGGAAAATGGTGGAAATGATTAGTATAAAGACAAAATAAATCAACAAAACCTATTTAAATAGTAAAAACAAAACATAAACCTAATTCTTTGGTTGGTAAGATGGGATTTGTTCACAAAGGCTAATTTCAAATATAAAAATTCCTGTATACAAAGCTGTTTTCAACTCAGTTATTCAGTGGCCAGGATATTTATGCAAAAGTGGGGGGGGCAAGTTATTCTGGGCACCAAACCATGTTTAAATCTTGTTAGTTTATGCTTTAAAACTGTTTTTCTATAACTACTGACCTTTTCACCATGACCAGCTCTTGACATTTCCTAATGTCAAGAATTTCCACGAGACCCCTATGTTTTTCTGCTTAAAAAGACAAAGTGATATTATGTCTATTATGTCAAGTCTACAGACGGTTAAAATGCAGGTGGTCAGGCTGGAATGGAGTTAAAGTTTAAAGGAAATATTTTATAAAGTTAGTTATCAATTGAGCATCACTGCCAGTTTCATAAACAAGTGACTGTCTCTCCCTTACAATAATTTGAAAAGAATAATTATATTCAAATGAGAGGTCCAGACTAAGTCACCTCTCTCATTGCAGTAGTTTCCAGAGTTGAGTGTGAGGATAAGATGAGATCATGAATTTCAAGTCATGTGCCAGGCATTGTGCTATGCTTTGGGGATACCAAGAAACCCCACCAGAAAAAGAAAAAAACTATCCCTATTCTCAAGAAATTCACTATTTAATGGGGGAGACAATACCCGAACACCTATGTACAAACAAGATCTATGGAAGATAAAGTGGAGATATCAGAGAGAAGGCACTAGCAATAAGGATTATGAAAGCTTCTTAGAGGAGGTAGGATTTTAACTGGGACTTGAAGGCAGCTGGAGGGGGGGCGGTAAAGAAGAAGGAGAGCATTCCAGACGTGGGGGACAGTCACTGAAAATACCTGGAGTTGGGAAATGGGACACCTTATACTGGGAACTGTGAGGAGGTCAGTGTTAATGAATCAAAGAGTATGTAAGGGTGAGTGAGAGAGGATCATAAGGTGTAGGAAGAAACCTGTGAGCCTTTTGCAAACCCTGAAGCAAGCATTATATAATTGTCATCTATTATTATTATGATACAATGAGAACATTTTGTTTCAACATAAGAATGGGACCATCACACACATAAGAAAAATAAAGACAGTACATTTAACAAGATAATAAGACCTTAGAAAAAAGTAGCTAATGTCATGATCCTTTAATTCTGAAAGTATTTTAATTAGTTGAGGTTAAAATTGTCTTTTTGAAGAGGTTCAAGAATATTTCACAGCAAAAATCACTGTCATTCAATGATGGCAGACAATATTCTGAGGTCTCAGTGACTTCCAAATGGCAACTACATTTTCTTTACCTGTAGTAAATTCAGGAAGATAGAGGATTTACATTGGCTTCTAGCTTATAATGGCTTATAGCCATTCCTAGGATATTCTAAGACAAGTGTAGGAAGCATGGGTTATCATCTACATAACTAAAGGTAACATGAGGCGACAAGAGCCGCCAGCACAAGTAATGGTGAGATCAACATCATGGTTCTAGTGCTGTTTAGGAATGGTATTTAGAACAAGATCTGGGATAGAGCTTCTGCAGCCTTGTTGAAAACTTTTTGTGTTATACCATTCAGGTTCTCAGTCCAAGAAATGATTAAGTTCCTTCTGTGTGTACTCTAGAAATCTTGTCTGTTGGTTATAGGAGATTGGGGGATGGGGAAAGAGACTGATTCTTGAAAGACAACTGCTCTTTCCAAAGTCAACTTTGACATCCTTATAGATAAATCCCAAAGACCTCTCCATCGCTCATCTCATCTTGTCCCTTACTTGACTTCAGATATGATGTTTTCTGGTTCTCCTACCTCTCCAACTTTTGCTTCTCTGCACATTGTGAAGAGTGTGACTACATTCCTTTTTTTAATCTTAAATTTATTATTTTTTAATTTAAAAACATTCTTTTTTAAAAATTAAGTTCAAAATTCTTCCTTCTCTAGTGCCCTTCCTCCACCCACCGAAGCAAGCAATATAGCAATTATACATGTGAAATCATGTATAACATATTTTCGTATTAGCCATCTCACAAAAAAGCAAGAAAAATAAAGTGAGAAAATTTACTTCAATTTTCACTCAGGGTTCATCAGTTCTCTCTCTGGAGGTGGATAACATTTCTTCATCATAGGTCCTTCAGAATTATTTTGGATCATTGTGTTGATTAGAGTAACTAAGTCTAGTTGGTCATTACAATATTGCTGTTGCTGTGTCCAGTGATCTCCTGGCTCTACTTACTTCCTTTTGCAATGATTCATATATAGGTCTTCCCATCTTGTTTTTTTGAAAGCATCAACTTCACCCTTTCTTATAGCACAATATTCTTCCATCACAATCATATGACACAACTTGTTCAACCATTCCAAAACTGATGAGCATCTCCTTGATTTCCAGTTCTTTGCCACCAAAAAAAAACCCAGGTGTTATAGATATTTTTATATGTAGGCCCTTTTGCTTTTTCTTTGATCTCTTTGTAGCATAAACCTAGTTGTGGTATTTGATCCACTATGTGGTAATGAGTCAGATGGTATGCACAGTTTTATAATCCTTTGGGCAATTCCAAATTATTCCCCAGAATGTTTGGATTAGTTCATCATACCATTAAGAGTTCATCAGTCTATCTATTTGTCCTCATCCCTTGTAGCATTTATGATTTCTCAGATGTGAGCTAGTACCTCAGAGTTGTTTTAATTTGCATTTCTCTAATCATTAGTGATTTGCAACATTTTTTTTCATATGACTACAGACAGCTTTGATTTCTTCTTTTGCCTGTTTATATCCTTTGACCATATAGATCGGGGAATGGCTTTTACTTTTATAAATTTATCTTAGTTTCTTATAAATTTAAGAAATGAGTCCTTTAGCAGTGAAACTTGCTATAAAAACATTTTATATTACTTATCTATGGTATTTTTAATATAATGTAGTTTCTGATTATCTCTAGATTATTAGATCAATTTTTGCTTTTGTTTTGTCTAAGATCATAATTGTTACCTTTGCCTTTTTTTTTATCTCAGCTAAATCGTAAAAGATTCTATCCCAATCCTTTAGTTTAACTCTGTGTGTCTTTCTGTTTCAAGTGTGTCTTTTGTAAACAATATATTGTTTGATTCTGGTTCCTAATCCATCCCACTATCTGCTTCTATTTTATGGGTAAACTCAGGCTATTCACCTTCACAGTTATGACTACTATGTATTTCCCTCCATCCCATTTTAGTCTCTATATTCCCTCTTTTTAACTTGTTCCTTTACAAAAATCTATTTTGCATCTGACCCTTACTTCCCTTCCTCTTTATCACTCTCCCCATCCCCTTTCTCTCATACTCTCCCTAATTCTATTTCCCCACTGGGTAAGTTACATTTCTATACACAACTGAAGATGTACATATATTCTTCACTTTTTGAACCAATTTCAATGAGAGTGAAGTTCAAGCATTGCCCACCACTCCCAACTTTCATTTTCCTCTCCACTGTGAAAGCTCTTTCTTGTACATCTCTTTTATATGAGATAATTTTCCCCATTCTAGCTTTCCTTTTTCCCTTCTCCTACTGCATCTCTCCTTTTTACCTCTTCATTTTTTTTAGATCACCCCAACATACCCTCTGTGTAAACTTCTTTTAAGTGACTTAATACTGATAAAGTTCTTAGGAATTATATGTATCATCTTCCCATCATATGGGAATATAAACAGTTTAACTTTATTGAGTCTCTTATGATTTCTCTTTCATGTTTAAGCATAAAAAGCTTCTCTTGAGTCTTAAGTTTAAATGTCAAATTTTCTATTCTACTCTGGTCTTTTTATCAAGAATGCTTGTAAGTTCTCAATTTCATTAAATATCATTTTTCTTCTGGAGGATTACACTCAGTTTTGATGAATAGGTTTTTTGGGTTGTAATCCTAACTCCTTTGCCTTCTGGAATGTCATATTCCAACCCCTCCTCCTTTAATATGAAAACTGCTAACTCTTGTGTGATCCTGTGGCTCCACAACATTCAAATTACTTCTTTCTGGAAGCTTGAAGTATTTTCTCTTTGACTTGGGAGCTCTGGAATTTGGCTATAATATTCCTAGGAGTTTTCATTTGGAGTTTTTGCTTCTTTCAGAAGGTGATAGGTAGATTGTTTCCATTTCTATTTTATTCTGGATCTAAGATAACAGGGCAGTTTTTCATTATAGTTTCTTGAAATATAACATCTAGGTTCTTTTTGGAAACATGGCTTTTGGGTAATACAATAATTCCTAAATTACCTCTCCTTGATCTATTTTCCAAGCTGGTTGTTTTTCCAATGAGATATTTCACATATTTTCTTCGTTCTTTGCTTTTGTTTTATTCTTTCTTGATGTCTTATGAAGTCATTAGCTTCTACTTGCCCAGTTCTAACTTGTAAGGAATTATCTTCTTCAGTGAGATTTTCTACCTCTTTTTCCATAGTCCAATTATGTTTTCTAAGGTGTTATTTTGTTCAGTATTTTTGTGACTTTATTACCAAGTTGTTAATTCTCTTCTCAATATTTCCTTACATCACTCTCATTTCTTCTCCCAATTTTTTCTCTACCACTCATTTCTTTTTTTAACTTTCTAGGAATTCTCATTGGACTTGGCTCCTATTAGCCTCTTTTCCTTGAGGCTTTGCTTGTAGCTTTTTTCACATTATTGTCTTCTGAGTTTCTGTCTTGGTCTTCCTTAGCACCATAGTAGCTTTTTGTGGTCAAGTTCTTTTTTTGTTGCTTGTTCATTTTTCTAGCCTATTTATTGACGTAATTTATGTTAAAGTTGGGCTTTGCTCATTTTGGAGTAGGGTGGTACTGCCCCAAACTTAAGCCTTTTTTATATTGCTGCTTTGAAAGCTATATCTGACAAGTTTTTGGTGCTTCCAAGTTGGTATGATCCTGGGAGAAATATGGTCACTTTTCTCCTGCACTCTGGTCTTTACCTAGGAAGGGTTCCTGTTTCTCTGCAGCTGCAAATTTTAACAATTCTCTCAACCCTTTAACTATGACCAGTCCCCTGCTTTCATGCAGCCATGAATGCTATGCTCTTATCTCTCTTGGAACTGTGTCCAGACCCCATGCTCTCTTGTGAACACCAATGCTTCTCTCTGCCCTAGAACCAGAACTTAGAATAGGAAACAGAGCTAGCAATTAGCACCAGCTGCATCCAATGGCAGGAAAGAGTCTCTTGTAATTTCTTTCTGACCAGCTGTCATCTTTTCTTCTTCTTCCTCTTCTTTCTTTCTTTCTCCTCCTCCTTTTCCTCCTCCTTTTTCTTATTCTACCACTGTAAAGGTTACCTCCAAGACCCACGGATAGTACTACCATGCCCTTGTGTAACAAACTTCTCAAGCTGACCTCCTAAGTTGTCTTAGACTGGAAAATTTTCTCCCCCTGACATTTGTTGGCTTGACCACTCCAAAAAATTGATTTGTGGCATTATTTTAAAGTTATTTCAAGGGGATTGTTGGGAAAGCTTAGCTGGGTTGCTGACTCTCCTCGGACATCTTGGCTCTATCCCCCTTCTCTGTGTCTTTTGCTTATTTCTCTACTTCTTTCTGGTCCCTTAATATGGGTTTTGTCTTTTGCTTGTCTTTGGAATTGTATTCCTAGAGCTTTCTCATCTATCCTGCACTGATTTATTTTGTGACAGTTATGATCCTTGGGATCCTATCCTTTGTCTTAGTCCTTTAAAATTGACTTGGGAAAAATCTGAAGTGTCAGTCTTAGCTTGATTTTTCTCTCTTCTATCACAAATTCTGAAATGGTAGGCTCACTTCTTCTTATGGTCCCCATCACCAACATATAAGAAATCAAGCCCAGAAAGGAATAGAGATGTGGATTTGGGAGTCAACTATCTGAGCTAATAATTAAAGCCATTAGAGACAACAAAGTTCTTAAGTAAGAGAATAGGAAAGTGACCTAGTTCCTTTGACTTCTGGAATATCTTATTTCACGCCCTTCAATCCCTTAATGTAGAAGCTGCTAGATCTTGTGTTATCCTGATTGTATTTCCACAGTACTGCAATTGTTTCTTTCTAGCTGCTTGCAATATTTTCTC
>CM053770.1:228480068-228531502 GCA_028658325.1 Potorous gilbertii
GTTTTTTTCCCTTTTCTGGGCATTTTCCCAGCCACTTACTTGACTTCTGAGAGTCCTCTCCACCCCCTGGCCTAGATCCACCCAGCTAGTGCTTGGGGTCTGAGATTCAAATGCTGCTCCCCAGCCTCAGGGCTTTTGGCCGCAGGCCTGACTGCTCTTCAATGGGAGCTTATCTGCTGGTGCTCAGGTGGGGGCAGGGCCGCCTCTCAGGCTCAGTTCCCTCAGGGGGTTTATGCAGAGATCTTTTGTACTGGAGCTGGGGTGGAGCTCCTGCCTGCTCTGGGGGCCTCTGGCCAAGCTGCCTCTGCCTCTGCCACGGCCACTGCCTCCCGAGGGGGTCCCAGTCCCGGAGATACCCCGCTCCCCTCTCAGCCCGTCTCTCTCACTGACCTGTGCGTCTGTGGGTGGAGGGACCTTCGCAGCTGCCAGAGATTCTGGTCCCTGATGCCTGCTTGGGTCTGCTTGCTCCTGTCAGTGCGGTGCAGCCAGGGCAGGGGAAGGGGAGGGCTCCGCAGGGCAGGGCTCCGCTCCTGTCTGGGGTACTTTTGCGGTTGGTTTTTCAGGGCTCTCTGCAACAGAAATCTCCTTCACTGTGTTGCTGCACGGCTTCCACTGTTCCAGAATTTGTCAGGAGTTCTTTTTACAGGAAATCTATGGGCTGTGGGTTCGGAGCTAGCAAATGTGAGTCTTTCTACTCTGCCATCTTGGCTCTGCCCCGAGAATAGGAAAATGAAAGAGAAGGGAACAAACTTAAAAAATTCATTAATGACCTTGGAAGAAATAGACTTCACTGGGTCTTAAAGATAGAAGCCAAATTGTGAAGTTGAGGAGCCAGTGAGCGATAAAGAAGTAAAGATGGCAAGTAGAAACAATTGTTTACAAGTTAAGTGGTAAATTCAAGAAAAGACACAAGATGCTGCCAAGGATTGGGGAGAGTGATAAAAGGGAGGGCAGATTAAAAGAAAGCAGTGTTTAGAAGCAAAATAGACTTTTTAGGAGGGAAAGGATAAAAAGAGAGGGAGAGAAGAATAAAGAGAAGAAAATGGGATAGAGGCAAATACAGTTAGTAATCATAACTGTGAATGTGAAGGGAAGAATTCACTCATAAAAATTGATAGTAGAATGGATTAGAAACCAGAACCAAACAATAGAATGCTTACAAGACACTTAAACAGAAAGACAAACACAGAGTTAAAAGCCTCAAGCAGAATCTAATGTGCTTCAGATGAATTTAAAAAGGCAGGGATAGAAATCATCACCTCAAAGCAAACAATAGACCTAATTAAAAGGGATAATCAGGGAAATTACATTTTGTTAAAAGGTACCATAGATAATGAAATAATATTTTTTAAATTATGATAAATTTCTTTGATAAAGGATTCCTCTCTCAAATATATGCTGAGTATAAATCTAGATCAAACAAAAATAATGACAATTACCCAATTGAAGAGTTTCCAAAGGATATAAACAGGCAATTTTTAGAAGAAGAAATCAAAGCTATTTATAATCACATGAAAAAATGCTCTATTTAGAGCATTATTGATTAGAGAAAGGCAAATTAAAACAACTCTAAGGTACCACCTCATACCTATCAGAAATGACAAATGTTGTAAGGGATGAGGGAAAATAAGTACACTAATGAAGTATTAGTGGAGTTCTGAAATGATCCAACCATTCTGGAGAAGAATTTGGAAGCAGGCCCAAAGGGCTATTATAAGACTATGCATAACCTTTGTCCCAGCAATACCACTAGCAGGTCTGTATCCCAAAAGGATTTTTTTTAAAAAAAGTAAAAGGACCTATATGTTTATCAGTTGGGGAATGACTAAACAAGTTGCCGCATATAATTGTGATGGAGTACTTTTGTGGTGTGGGAGTTGACTATCATAGTTGTGAGGGTGGTTTCAGAAAAACATAGTAATACCTATATGAAATGAGGCAAAGTGAAATGAGGAGGACCAGGAGATCACTGTGTATAGTAGCAGCAATGTTATGGTGATAATCAGCTGTGAAAGATTTGGCGGCCCTGATCAATACAATCTATCAGCTTACCATTTCCTACACCACAGCAATATCTCAACCTTATACTTTATTATTTTAAATTATTTTAAATAGTTATTTTAAATAGTCTAAAACAATATTGATTCACACGACTGACATATGGTGTAGTTTCACTATTTTTCTCTTTTGATTAAATCTATTTTAGCTTTAACTTTGTCTGAGATCACGATTACTACCCCTGCTTTTTTTCCTAATAAATTCTATTTATTTCATATTTGTGTATATCTCTTATTTCCTATTCCTCCCGACACTTCTACTTTACTTCTATCTGCTACCTTGCCCTCCTATTACTTAACCTACCACTCCCATTACCATTAATTTAAACACTCTTCTAAAACCCCCTTATCCTGTTCCCTTACCCTCTTATTTCTTTACAAATTTCGAAGACTTTTATTCCTTACTAAATGTATATATTGTTCTCTCTTTAGCCTGGTTCTCATGTGAATAGGGTCCCCTCTAAAAATTCCTTTCTTATCCTCTCACCCTATTCCCTTAGCCTTTTATTTCCTTCTGAATTTAGAAGACCTTTATATCCTTCTAGATACATATGTATGTTTCCCTCTTTAACCCATTCCTGATGAAAATAGGAGTTCCAGAACTACCAATCCACTGCTGTCATCTAATTTCTCTATTAATTCTTCCTCTCACACCTCATTGGTATATAGCAGTTACTTTTTTTTTTAGCTTTCCCTAAACAGTTACTTTTTAGAATCACATCATACTCAGGTCTACCTCAATTTTTCTTTTGAACTATCCAATTACTAATAAAAATCTTAGATATACATTTTACATTTCTTCATATAAAAAATAAACAGTCTGACCTTATTGAGTCCTTTGTAATTAGTCTTTGATGCGTACCTTATATTTCTCTTGGATCTTATATGTCAGATTTTCTATTGAGTTCAGATTTTTTGCAATCTTGAAAATCTGGCAATTCATTGAATGTCCATTGTTTTGCTTAACTTTGCTGGGAATGGTATTTTCAGCAACAACCCCAGTTCTTTTTATCTTTACTATATAGTGTTCCAAGACCTGCAGTCTTTCAGTGTCACCACTGCTAGGTCTTGTGTGATTCCATTTGGATCCATTTGTGTGAATCCATATTTGGATTGGTTTTTTCTTGTTGCTTATAATTTTTTCTTCTTGAGCAGGGAGCTTAGGAATTTGATTATGATATTCCCATGGGTTTTCCTTGTAGGATCTCTTTCAGGTGGTGATCAGTGGATTTCTTTCTATTTCTATTTTCCCCTCTTATTCTAATGCTTCAGGACAATTTTTTCCTATCATTTCTGGTATTATTGTATCAAGATTCTTTTTCTGATTGTAGATTATTCTTATGTTTTCTCTGTTCTCCAGATCAGTTGATTTTCTTAAGAGATGTTTCATATTATCTTCTATTTTTTAATTTTTTATAATTGGTTTTATTATTTCTTGTCTCTTATAACTTCACTGGCTTTGCCTTGCCCAATTCTAATTTTCAAGGAGACATTTTCTTCTTTAAGATTCTGGATCTCATTTTCCAGTTGTTTGACTTTCTTGTCATAATCTCATTTTTCTCAAATTGTTCTTATTTTTTAAAAATTTTCCTCCATCTCTCAATTGATTTTTAAAATCTTTTTGGAGTTCTTTTATGAATTCTTTTGGGGCAGGTGACCACTTGACATTACTCTTTGGGGTAAGCTAGGTTTTTCTTTGCTTCAGTATCTTCCTCTGATGATGAATCCTGGTCTTCTCTATTCCCATAGTAAGTATCTATAATTCTTTGACTGTTCATTTAAAAAAAAATTGTAGCAGTTTATTATTGTAATCTCTTCTAGTCTTAGGTTATGGGGGATGGTGCCTCTGGCCTTAAATCCTCCTTTAGTTCTCCCCTCTGGCCTGGAATCAAAACCAATAACTCCACCCTCCTGTTAAGTGCCCACAGCCAGCAGCATCTCCACCCTACTGCTTCTGCACTCACCAGATGTGTACTGGTTCCTTCTTGCCCAGGGCCTCATCTCAGCGGCAAAGTTGGACCTAGCTCCAGAGGTTCCTTGGCCAGGCTACCTTCCAACCCAACTAGGCTCACCACTTGCTATTTTCGCGGAACTATCCTAGAGGAATTTACACTTCACAGGGACCAAACCTCCATCCTGGATTTTTTTCGGATCTTCTCCCAGAGGACTGTTGTTCTGCCATAACTCTTCTTTATTTTTATGGCTCTACATTTGCCCTGAGGCTTTATTTTGTCTTGTTTGTAAGGAAAATCTAGAGAGCTTGGAATTTTCTGACCTATTCCACCATCTTCTCAGAATCTTCTCCCTTAAGACATCTACATAACATCCAGCTGAAGAGGTCCAATAGGGAGTTGGAGATGCAAGACTGGAGATCAGAATAGGGATTAGTGCTGGATATACATATATCTGAGAACCATATTCATAAAGATGATGATTGAATCCACTGGAATAGACAAGATCTCCAAATGACACATTATAGAGGAAGAAGAGAAGATGTTTCAGGTCAGAGCCTTGTGGCATCCCCTTAATTTAACTGCTATGAGTTGAGGGAAGATCCAGCAAAGGAGACTAAGTAGGAAATATCAGATAGGTAGAAGGAGAATGCTATTCCAAAAAAACTAGAGAGAAGAGAGCATCAAGGAGGAGAGTGATTAAAGGTCAAAGGCAACAGATGCATCAAGGAGAATGAGGATTGAGGAAAGTTCATTGGGTTTGGCAACTTTGGAGAGAGCACTTCCATATGGAGGGATGAGGAAGAAAGGTGTAGGTCATGTATATATTTTATTTTTGATGTGAAAAAAACACTGGGGGTTCAAGGGTAATAAAAATTTTAGAATAATCATTGTGGAGAATGTGATAGTCAACAAAAGATTAATTAAAGAATTCTAATGATGAGAACCTACTTAAAATGAGGAAACAGGATTTAAACCCAAGTCCTTTGATTCCAAGGTCCATAGTCAATCATCTACTTTCCTTTACTCTAAAAAGATAGTAGTTTAGCTAGCCAAACTTCCTGGGGACCTACTCTAATGAGAAAAAGGATTCAAAATTTGCATTTAATTGTTTACATTAGTTTATAATTAGCACATTGATTCGTTATTATATTAATTAAATGTGCTTCTAAATTGTTCAGATTGGTGTCTGAAGCAAAGCATTTTTAGTATGTTCCCACCTCTCTCACTTCCTTTTTTTTGCTTGGGCATCTGACTTCTTTGACACAATGTACTTCCAGTGTGGAAACTCTTTCAGTTAAATCAAATCTGCCCCTTCTTTGCTCTTGTTGTCCTAAGAAATTTGCCTAGAACAGCGAGAAGCCAAGTGACTTGCCCAAAGTCACATGGCCAGTTTGTATCTGAGGCAGGCTTTGATATTCCTGACTCTAAGATGATCTTCCATTATAACACACTCTCTCCCACAGGTAGCACAAAACTAAATTTCCATCCAAATTATTACAGATTTTTAATTCATGGAGACTGAATTATTGAGGGTTTTTTTTTCTCTGTGTGCTCCAAAAGCTGTTCTGTGACCATTCCAAGGCATATAGCAGGTGGTCCATGATACCAGCAGAAGAACAGATTGCACTGTGAATGTATCATTGGTTCATAGGCCTTGGTGTCTAGACGAAGCTCTCATAAAACTTTAGCAATGATTAAAAACCTTTCTAGAGGAAAGCAGTGATGTCTACAGGAGGAGGAAGTGATCAAGAATGGAATTATAAATTGAAAAGAGTTGCTATGCTTGGCAAACTGAAATCTTTGTTCATTAACTTTGTGAGCTAAAGAGAAAGTTGTTTTCAAAGAGTCACTAGGAAAACACAAAAGGAAAATAAAGTTTGGGGATCAAAGATCTACAATTGGAAGGGACCTTAAACTCCACCTAGTTCAACCTCCTTACTTTACAGATGAAGAAACTGAGGCCCAGAGAAGTCATAGAATCAAAGACTCATATATTTAGAACTTGAAAGGGACCTTTGGAGTTATCTACTCCAAATACCTCATTTTAAAGATGAGAAAACTGAGGGCACTCCAAGAAGACCATGATCTCAAACATAGAGAGCAGAGAAACACCTTAAAGATCACTGACTACAACCTCCAGATGAAGAAACTAAGTTAACAAAACTTAACACACAAAAGTTAAGTGACTTGTCTAAAGTTACTCAGAGAGTGAATAGCAGACTGAGGATTCAATCTCAGGTCATTAGATTCCAAATTCAGCAATCTTCCCACTTCACCATTGATTCCAGTAGGTTAGCCTAATGTCCCCTTTTTAAAAAAATTTTTTAATTTTTTTAATCCTGAGTAAGTCCAGTGAAAAATATATGTTTCTACTTTCTGTCTTTAGAGATGGGATGGTACTAGGATGTGAAGGAGGACTGAGATATAGTAGAAAGAAGATAGAATCATAACTTGAGTAGCCTAGGTTTGAGTCCTATTCTATTATAATTTGTTATATGACAGACCCTCATCTGTAAAATACAGGGACTAGATAAAATCTCTAAGACTAATCTTGTAGTCTCTGAAAAAGCAGATGTGGCATTCAGTTGGAAAAGCTGTTCCAGCATATACAAGAATTTCACTAAACATTTCTGATGAGTCTTAATGCATATAATTCAGTCATGTCACTTCCCTATTCAAGAGCTACATCATCAAGATACAAATCTTTTGTCTGGCATTCAAAGCTGACTCCTTCTTGCTAGTTTTGCTGTCTTCAATCTGTATTAGTTCATACACAGGATTCTTTGAAATTGACTCTCATCATTTCTTACAGTTTAATAATATTTCATTACATTCCTATACCACATATGTTCATCAATTTCCCAACTATATAAAAGACAGTCTAAGATACTGTCTTAGATTCGAGCTACTTTTTACTCTTTTATCCCCTTTTAGTTCAGTGGTCCCTTAGCTGCCAATTTTAATGGTCTTTTCTCAATCCTCATAATTCTTGACACCTCTGCAGCCTTTGACACAGCTAATCATCTCCTCCTGGAGACGCTTTCCTGGAGAGGTTTTCATAACACTGTTCTCCTCTGGTTCTTCGCCTGTCTGATTGCCCCTGAGCAATTCCCTTTGCTAGATCTTTGTCCATGTGTCACACACAAATCACAGATAAACCCCACGGCTCTATCCTGGGACCCCTTCTTTCCTTCCTGTATACTATCTCATATAATGATCTCATCAGCTCCCATGGGTTCAGTTGTCATCTCAATGAACCTAATTCTCAGATCTATACATCCAGTCCACAACTCTCTCCTGAACTCTAGGTCTGCATCATCAACTATCTTTTGGACATCTCAAAATGGATTTCCTGTAGGCATCTCAAACTTGGTATGCCCCCAAAAGAACTTCTTAACTTTCTTCCCAACATCTCCTCTCTTTTCAACTTTTTTATTACTGTCAAGTATCCTGCCATTCTCCCAGTCACCTAGTCTCAAAACCTCAGTGTCATTCCTAATTTATCCTAATTCATACCACATATTCCATCAATTGCCAAATTTTATTGTTGCTACCTTCACAATACCTCTCCTGTACATCCCCTTCTCTTCACTCACATAGCCATCACTCTAGTTCAGGTCTCCCAACACTCTCATCTGAACCACTACTAAAGCCCCCTATTTGGTCTTCTTGCCTCCACTCCAATCAGTCCTCCATTCAGCAGCCAAAGATTTCCTAAGACATTGCTCTGCCTATACCACCCTCCTACTTAATAAACTCCAGTGTCTACCATTACTCCTAGGAACAAGCATGAAGTTTTCTTTGTTTGACTTTTAAAGCCCTTTACGGCCCTTTCCCACCTTTTCAGTTTTCTTACACTTGACTTCTCTCCACCTATGTATGATTCAGCCAAACTGGCTTTCTCGATGTTCTTCAGACATGACTCATTGCCATACCCTTTTACTGGCCATCCTCCATGGGTAAATGCTCTCCTCCTTATATCTTACTCTCCCTCACATAGTCTTCCATCCAATGACACTGACTTCCTTCCTGCTCCCTGAACAAGACTCTCCATTTCAACACCAGGCACTTTTGCTGGCTGTTCCTCATACCTGAAATGTTCTCCCTCCTCATCTTTGCCATCTACCTTCTTGCAAGTCCCAATTAAAATTTCCTCTTCCACAGGAAGTCTTTCCCAAGTTCTCTTACTTCTAGAGCCTTCCTTCTTTTAATTATTTCCTGTTGGTCCTGTAAATAGCGTGCTTGTTCATATTTGTTTGTTTGTTGTCTCCTCATTAGATTAAGGGCACAGAGTGTCTTTTACCTCTTTTTCTATCTCTAGCACTTAGCAGAGTGCCTGACACATAACAGGCATTTAATAAATGCTCACTGACTCACTGACTGACTCTTTGTCTCTTCTTCTTGGCATATCAGACAGTTCCAAGTTGATAGTAAGAGTTAAATAAATATTTGTTGACAAGGAAAGAGTTTGTGACCAAATAAGAGATAGAAAGTGTCTCATTGAATTAGTCTTCCTGTCTCACATCTCTCTCCACAATTTTGAATACATAAAATTTGAAAGGTTTTGCACAGAACCAATCCAAGATAAAAATGGAAAAAATTAACTGGAGATAAAAGTCTTTGTAGCAAACTTCTCTGATATAGGTCTCATTTCCAAGATATATGAAGAATGGATGAAATTTATAAGAATAAGAGCCATTCCCCCAACTGATAAATAATCAAAGAATATGTACTGGGAACTTTTCAAGCAAGAAATCTAAGTTATCAATAACCATATAAAAATGCTCCAAATCACTAGAAATTGGAGAGATGCCAATTAAAGGAATACTGAGGTTCTACCTCATACCTATCGGATCAACAAAGTTGATTAAAAAAAAAAGAAAAATGACAATTTTGGAGAGATTGTAGGAAATCAAGTACAATGATGCACACTGTTGGCAGAGCTTTGAATTCCAGAAAATCTGGAAGTCAATTTGCAATTATACATCATTAAACTGTAGGTCTACTTTACAACATTGATATCATTATCTAGATTCAGAAAGGTTTATCAGTAGGTTGGCCACAGGGTGATAGCTTTTTCAGTTACAACAACACTTGCAAGAGTGTCTATCACAGAGGGGTTGCGACCTGCATTAGTGGATGGTGCAACTCACACTAATGAAATTCTTGAATTATTGAAACATAATTGGGTAAATATAACCAAGGAGAGATCTCCTTTACTGGATCATCAGCCATACTGTGGGTATCCTGGATCTTCTTCTAGTCTCCTTCTGTGATCTCTCACTTGCTGACAGGTTTCACTATCATCTCTATGTTAGTCATTCCCAGATCTACATATCCATCTATCATCTCCTGCCTAGGCTGCAGTCCTATACCAATTGTTTATTGGACATTTTCAACGATGTAACAGCTTAATATGTGCTTTAATGTACAGCAAAACAAAGATGTTTTTCCACCCTCAAATCCACACCTCTTCCAACTTAACCTATTTTTCTCAGTATCAAGGTAGCTAGGTGGTACAGTGTATAGAATGCTGAGCCTGGAGTCAGAAAGTTCACATCTGATTTCAAACACTTCTGGCTGTGTGATCCTCAGCAAGTCATTTAACTTCTTTGCCTCAGTTTCCTCAACTGCAAAATGGGGATAATAGCACCTACTTCACAGGATTGTTGTGAGGGTCAAATGAAATAAGATCTGTAAAGCTCTTAAATACAATACCTGGCACACAGTAGCTGCTTTTTAAATAACTTATCCTCTTCCCTTTCCCCCCAACCCTGTTAAGGGCATATTCATTCTTCTAGTCACTGAAATTTGTAGACATAGCATCCTCCTCCACTCCTCATTCTCATTCACTTCAAATACTTAATCAGTCACCATATTTAATCATTTCCACTTGCACACCATCTCTCAGATCCATCCCCTTCTCTCCTCTCACACAGCACTAGTTCACACTCATCCCCTCATGCCTGATTTTATTGTATCCCTCCCTTAATCAGTAAACTACAATAGTTCTACGACTTCAAAGCATCAAATATAAATTCCTGATCCACATTTATAGACTTTTACAAACTGGCCACAGCCTCCCTTTCCAACCTCTCCAGGTACATTATGGTCCAGTCAAACTGTCCTCATAAATAATGATTCATTTCTCATCTCTGTCTTTACGCTGCCTCCACCACCGCCCCACCTCCGCATGCCTGAAATTCACTCACTCCTATGCCCTTCCTCTTACATTCCTTTATTTCCTTCCAGCCTTGGATCCAATCCCACTTTCCATGTTGTTTTTCATGATCTCCTCCACTCTGAGCACCTTCTCTTCCAAAATCACCTATATTTATTTTGTATGAATTCTACATATGAAATTTGGATAAACCTTGGTTTCCCAGGTTTTTGTGGCTATCAGGATATCAAAAAAGTTGCTTTTTAGTCAGGTGATGATGACTATGTGGATCTCAAATGTATTTATGCTTGTAATGCCCTTTCTCCTCCTCTATGTCTCCTGGCTTCCTTCAAGTCCCAACTAAAACCCCACCTTTTGTAGGAAGCCTCTTCCAATCTCAGTGAATTCTTCTGCCCTCCTTCAGTGGATAAGCTACAATTTAGCATACATACATACACACACACACACACACACACACACACACACACACATACTGTTGGGTGCCTTTCTTCCTATCCTTAACACTTAACACAATGACTGGCACATAGTAGGAACTTAATAAATACTAGTTAATTGACTGATTGATTGCTAATGCCTCTACTGAAAAACTGAACCCATGGTAAATGAGGTAGGCTGCCCTCTTCATCACCATGGGCTTAAACCTACAACAGAAATATAGCCTTTCTCACACACTGAAGAGTTTAGCAAGAGAAAACAAAACAAATCCAGAAAAACACAACCCCTTTGATTAAAACCACAGATTTGGAGTATGCCTGGAGGGGAGCTCTGCTGGGCTTACCCTGACTCAGGACACCTAACATCACACCATATGTGCTCGCCTCTGACTCAGACCTTTCCCTGTGGTTTACAAAGAGGAAAAACTTGACAAGAAAAAGATGGTGGACTGAGTTAACTCAGGTTCTAAGGAAAGCTCGCTCTCACTGTCAATCATTTATTGAAGCTAATGACAACCAGAGCACAAAAAGAGCTAGGCCACTTTGTTTACTTCTTTTACGTATCAAAGATGATTAGCTTTTTCCTTGTTCAATACCAGTTTAGGAGCAATGTGCAAACAAGGATGAGGACAAAGCCTCCTCAGCACAGCAGAGCAAAGGGGAATAGTGGCATATAGGTAAGGGTGGGGGAAAGATGACATTTGAGTGGAACACCCATTGATAATAGCAGATGAGAGAAATACGGGAGAGGGAGATGAAAGGGAAACTAATTTCAGGCAGGGTATGTAATGCAACCTTGAGGATTGCTGGTGATTTGGAATCTGACTAACTGCAGTTTTATATCAAGCTTTGAGGACCAAGAAGGTAGAGTAGTCTCAGACTCTGTGTGCTGATACATCTATAACTGATAGAGGGGTTTCCTGTTTCCTGACCTCCTTTGTGAACTTGTCTGCCTCTCTTGGGGTTTTCAAGGGTGTGCTGAAGCTGACTCTAAGTCATTTGTTAAATTTTCTGTAAGAACCCACCACCTTGACAGTCAGTAAACACTACAAATCAGTGCTTGATTTATTGTTCTGTTGATTGTCCAGATTTGGGAAAGTGATGTAGAAAATATTAATAATACACATTAAATTTAAAAGTGTGCATATACTTTTCTGGAGACTTGGTTATTAACATTTACCAGAACACTAATGGGTTTATTTCATTTATACATATATGGCTTAGCCCCTTGGGGAAAACCATGACTATAGAAGTCTATGGTACAGACTAAATGCTCTTTTCTCCCAGGAATAAAGAATTTCCAAGAAATTCAGATGTACAGGGCTTGAGGAAGTGGTCCCTTACCTGTCCTGGACCAGAGTCAAAAGGCCCCAGTCACTTCCTAGCTATATAATCATGGAAATATGCATTTTGCTATGATCTTCAGTCTCATTCACAGAGATGGAAACAGGGTTAAGACTGGAGAGTCACAATCAGAAAGGAAGGGAGAGAAGAAAGGAAGAGGAAAGGTCAACAAGGAGCAAGATCTTATTTTATTTCAAGTTATAAGAATTCAGTACCAAGAAGCAGAAGAGAAATTGAGCCACTCAAGGAAGGTCCATTTGCACCACTCAAAGCTACATTCAAATGTATGAGTTTTAAGCTTAGCTCACCTAAAAGTCCTTTTACCATATTGCCTCCCTAAAGCTCTTTGGAAACTGAGATATCAGAGGATCACAGTTCTGGAGAGGGAAGGGAATCCCAATATCACTCAATTCAACTTCCTCACTTTGCAAATGAGGAGACCAAGGTCCAGACAGATATAATAGTTGCTCCAAGGTCACTTAGGTCATAAGTGGCAGAGCCAGGGATCAAACCTAGGTCCCCTCTTTCTACTGAACAATTTGGCAAACTTACTCAAGGCCACTATTAGGTGTATCTTCTCTCTGTTTTCAATCAATCAATAAACGTACTAAGTGCTTATTAAATGCTAAGTACATACAAAAAAGGATACAAAACCTAACCCTAACCCTCAATTCTAACCCTAACCCTAGGAGTGGATAATCTCATGGGGAAGACAACATTCAAACAAATATAAAACAAAGCAAGCTATGTACAGGATCAAGATTAAATAATTAAGAGGAAAGACATTGGAATTGACAAGTTAAGAAAGGTTTCCTATAGAAGGTGGGATTTTAGTTGAGACTTAAAGAAAGCCAGAGACATCATTAGTTGGAGCAGAAGAAGGAAAATGTTCCAGGCATGGGGAACAGTAAGACAAAATGTCCAGAGTTGAGAGATGGAGGGTTTTGTTTGTGGAACAGCCAAGAGGTCAATGCCACTGAATTGAAGAGTATAGAGTAAGTTATGATGGTCACTGAATGCCAAACAGATCATTTTCCTAAAAATTCTACTATTCATCTCTTTCAAGGCTATAAAAATGATGAGAAGGTAGAGATAGCACTATCATTGGGGAAATACTAATAATGAGAGAGAGAGAGAGAGAGAGACAGCTACTCCAGTACCAGTGAAGATAGAAATAACATTGGATCTGCAGTCAAAGAACCTGAGTTCAAATCCTGATTCTGACTCTTAACACTTGTATGACATCAGATAAATCACTGACCCTCCCTGGGCCTCACTTTGTAAAATGAGGGGTTGGATTGTTGTTGTTTACCCTTCTTGAAGAGGACCAATGACATCATGAGGGTGGTGGCTTGACCTGTGGGTGAATTGGACTTAAGTGAGGCAGAGCTACACTCTTCTCCAGAGTCAACAGGGCCCAGTGGCAGGACAAAAGTCAAGATAACTGGCAATGGTCCTAGGGCTGGACAATGGCCTCTGGACTCTCTTCTACTTCTAGTTCTATGATGCTAAGTCACTTAAGCTCTTTTTGTCTCAGTTTCTTCATCTATAAAATGAGGGGACTTAACAAGATGGTTTCTGCTAGCCCTTTTAGCTCTAGACTTAGGATGCTATCAATAAATGCCTATGATCCTAGGGTTCTACAAGGTATTCCATTTCTTCAAGGGAGCACTGTGAACTTCTTGAGGGTAAGGAATATGTGTTTGCCTTTCATTGCATCCCCAGCACTCAGCACAGTTCCTAGTATATGGGTGAGTACTTAAGAAATACTTGTTGACTTGACTTCAACTGAACTGAAGGCCTGAAAAGGGATCTAATCTGGTTGGTGCTCTTGACTAACTCTCCCTGAGGGTGACTTAGGTAGCCACCTGACTTATGAGGATAGAAGCAATGACTGTGGTGATAGCCAGAGCAATGACCCCTCGATGAGCCCCAGATCTGGCTCTGCACCAACCCTATCACCCACGTGATTGTGGCATCATTTCAAGTTAACATAAAATCCTTAGAGTCATTTCAGAGCAATGGTGGTAAATACATCACCCCTTTGGCATGAGAGGCCTTTGGCTCAGTCAAAAACATCGGTATGACACCACCACTATCAGCCAAAGATGTGGAAGCCAAGGACCACAGCCACCTCTCTCATGGTAGAGAAGGAGGAAGTTGAACTAAATTAACTCAGACTGTAACATTCAGTGGTCTTATGAGAGTCAATAGAAATTGTAGCTAGGAGGCTGCATCCATTAAGCTAAAAAGCATCCTAGACATAAAGTTCCCAAAGGCATCTCATTTTCTGACCCCCACAATCTCCTCCCACCCAAAAAAAGTTAAGGTGTAAGGATAGTCTTTCCCTTTATTTATTTTCTCCATGTAGTGACTACAGGGCATTTGGTGGGTGAGATATTGTTTGGAGGAAGTTGAGTGAAAATATGGTGCCTTTGAACTGGACTAATATTCAATTGGCTCCTAGCTAGGTTGCTATGCCAAAGCACAAAGTTAGTAGCAGGTCACTGAAGATGGCCAACACAAGCCTGAACAAAATCACCAAGAATAACTCCTTCCATTAAAGTCCTTCCAATGCCTCACTCATGGGAGTGACCTTGAGTTATAGAAGGTATAGATAGTGCATTTCTCCCAAATTAGAAAGGTTTCAAGTGCAGGCTCAGTGATGAACTGTTCATAGTCTGAAGACTAGCTGAGCTATGTGTGAGAAGGCTCATTCCCAGGTTGCCTACAAGGGATGACTTTTTTGATCAACATGAAAGTATTGAAGTAATGATGACCCAAATCCATTTGGCACTTTGCAAAGCTCTTTCTTATAATAATAAGTGTCATTACCCTCAATTTACAAATTAGGAAACTGAAGCTCATAGAATCAATCAAGTATTTATTAATATTTGAGCAGAAAACAGGAGACAGTGGAATAAGCATTGACCTTGGAGTTAGAGGTCCTGGGTTCATATCTCTCCTCTAATGCTTCCTTGCTATGGGACCATGGGCAAATCACTTAACCTTTCTAGACCTGTTTCCCTCACTGTAAAATTAGGTTGTTGAAGCCATTGGACACTGATTTCTCTTCCAGCTTTCTATCTGTGATACATTGATCATACTAAAATCTTAAATACCTATTATGTTCCAGGCACTGTGCTGGGCATGAGAGACACAAAGGCAAAAATTAATCAACAAGTGTTATTAAACACCTACTATGTGTCAGGCATGTAGTAGTTAAATGTAATGCCTAATTGTATTAAATGAAATAGATCCTGTCCTCCAAGAGCTTTTATTCCATTGGAGAGATAAGGTTTCTATAAATAAGTGCATAAACTCAGAATGAGATAAACAGATCAGGAGAGCAGGTGACGAGGTGAGGGAATCAGGAAAGAATTCTTGCAAATGGGAGTGATTGAGGGAAGAAAGGCATCATATGAGAAGAGATGAGGACAAAATACATTCCGGTATGGAGGACAGATCGTGCAAGGTCATGAATAGGGACCAAGGTCAGATTGATTACACAATAGTGCAAGGTCATGAATGGGGACCAAGGTCAGATTGACTAGACTTTGAAGGAAGTAGAAAAGTGGGGGAAGAATGATGTATAATAAAGTTAGAAAAATAGTTTGGCACCAGCGTGTAAGGGGATTTAAGTGTTAAACCAAAGAGTTTATATTTGATCCTAAGGGCAACAGGAGACCATTAAAATTTAATGAATTGAGTGACTTGCTCAAGGTCATATACAAGAAGTGTCTGAACCATGAGTTGAATCCAAGCCAGCTGACTCCAGATACCGGGTCCTTTCCTCCATACTCTATTGCCTAGAAACCACACGGGTCTTTGGGAAAATTTCCTGGAACAGATAAGTTATGTCAACTGGACCAAACCGACCTCTAACCTGTGGGTGGCCAGAGCCGAACAGAGCAAGCTAGAGACAAGCGAGTCAGGAATCTAACAAGTTTAATTTCAAAGTGAAGAAAAGGCTCACAATCAAGGAGGCAGATTAGACACATGTGCTGGGGACCTGCCACTAGTTGGGGGAGTTGATTTACTGTGGGGAGATCTTGATACTTAAATCGAAAGCTATGCAGTGATCTATAGCCTTGACAAGGAAGGTTAACAGTAACAATGAGATAAGTTTGATTCATAGCAGGGCTTCATGACCGAAACATGGATCCAACAGGTGCTTGTCTAAGCTCAGACAACACCTGGTGCTGATCAAAGCAATACAATAATTACATGAAAAAATTCTGAGGTTTTGCTGTGACTGAGATCATCCAGAAGGTGAGAGCAAAGGATTGTTGTTATCCCCAGCTCGGGGTGTAGCTTGCTTGCTGGGCCTTAGCTCTGGAAAACAGGGTGTCTCTTAAGATCTTGACATTTACACAGGATAATGATTTATAAGGGCAAGAGTTGGGAGACTATAGAAATTGACACTTTTTTTTGCTGAATTTTTGCTTTCTGTGTTGATGTCCATAGAATAGGCCCTCTCACCCTCTAATCCTTAACCTCAAATCACCCCCACAACTTAGGGCTCCGAAGGCTGCTGGAGGATGAGGCAGAACTGTGCAGACTGGCCCACACACTGTCCAACTCCAACTTGGCACTTGTTGCTTCTAGGCAATCTTACTAAGCACAATCCTCCTCATGATTGTTCCAGGTTCTCTTTCCTTAAGCCTCCCGCCCCCACTCTTGGCAAATGACCTTGCCTCTTACTTTACTGAGGAGATGGAGACCATCTGGTGTCAGTTCTTGCTTCTACCCACTGTCTCAACCTCAGGCCTACAGAGATCAAGATTTGCTGGCTCAAGCCCCCACATATACCCTCATCTTCAACTTCACATATTTATCTAGTCTCTCATATTTCCCTCCAGAGAGGGCATTTCAGCTTCCCATTCCCATGTGAAAGGTCTGCTCTTTGTGGAGTTAGAAAGGATAAACTTCAGTTTCTTGCCCTATGCCACCCTTTCCCCCCAGTTTTCCAGCTCCTTGGGCCAGGAAACTTCTCCCCAGGTTCCAGGGTCTATACGTCTATAGGTGAGTATCTTCCACTCTGGTGGGACCTCGCCCTCGGGTCCAGAGCACGGTGCCTTCAATGACCCATGTGAACTGCTATCGTGTCTATTTCACAGGAAAGGAAATGGGAGCACTACAAACTTCCTGAAACCACCCTGCAATTTGTGGCAGAGCCGGGGCGACACCACAAGGGTCTTGATCTCTTCTTTACTCGGTCTGCAGTCTTCTTGGCCATGTTCCCTATCTTGATTGCTGCTTCCCTCATTCAACTAAATCCATTCACATTCGATCTCCTCCAGCAACCCACTACTGGTCTTTTAAAAATAGCTCTACTCTCTCCACCCTTATTCACATCCATCATCAACACCAAGGACAGAATGAGTTTTCTTAGGGGTAGACCTGCTCCACAATCTTCAATGGATCCCTATTGCCCCTCAAGCTCAAACATCTTTCAAAGCTCTCCAGATCCTGACACCAGTCTACATTTCCAGCTTTATTTCCTATTAATCTCTTCTGCAAACTCTGTTCTTCAGCCAAACTAGGCTGCTGTATACTCCCTGAACATTCTACGTACTCTGTTTTTCTTTAGGGTATTGTCCTAGAATATGCTCCCTCCTCAGCAAAGCCTGCTAAATTCCCACCCATCCTTGAAAGTTCAACTCCAATGCCACCTCCCCATTAAGCTTTTCCTAAGCCTCTCTGTTACTAATAACTCTCCTCCTCTTACTTCAGTCATCTTTTTTTTTTTTTTAAAGAAAAATCTTTCTAATGCACTTGACTGGCAGCTAGGTGGTGTAGACCTGGAGTCAGGAAGACTTAATCTTCATGAGTTCAAATCTGATGTCAGACACTTACTAGCTGTGTGACTCTGGGCAAGTCACTTAACCATGTTTGCTTCAATTTCCTCATCAGTAAAATGAGTTGGAGAAGTAAAGGACAAACCATTCCAGTATGCTTGCCAAGAAAATCCCAATGGCATCACAGTCAGAAATGACTGCAAACAACTGCATAGTAATATACTTAACATGTATTAAGGATAGGAGCTGGACCTATGATCACATTGGTATAGGAAATTCCCTAGTGAGAGAACCTCTTTACCAATGCAGTTCAGCTCCTTCTCTGGGCCTCACAGTCTCAAGCATAGAGAGGTTAAGTGATTTACCCACAGTCCTATAGTCAGTAGGCATCAGAGACAGGAACTAAACAGAATTCTTCCTAACTCCAACTATACCAACTTCCTGTCCATTAATCCATGCTGTCTCCTTAGCATATAATGTCATATCTTTCAGTCAACTATGTCTTATCCAACTAATAGGATATAAGCTCCATGTGAGCAGAGACCATTTCTTATCCAAACTTTGTATTTCTCCAAGTATCTAGTATACAAAGGAAAGAAGCAAACAATTGTTAAGGACTTACTATATGCCAGGCACTATGCTGAGCTCTTTCCAAATCTTATTATGCTGTAGACACGGCAGGCACTTAAAAAAATGTTTCTTATGCTGTATCATCTTTTTGGAAGAAAGGGGGTTGGACCCATAATTTCATCAATGGAGGGAGTTCCCTTAGGAGGAAACTCTATCAAGATCAACAGCTGTTCTCCAATTCTACAACTGATAATTTTAGAGAATTATCTAATACCATGGGTGATTAAGTTATTTGTCACACTGGCTGTTTGACACTGGTCATGTGAAAGGTGGAATTTGAACCCAGGTCTTCTAATTTCAAGGCCTATTATCTACTCTGCTATATCTCTCATTGAGATGTTATGAATAAATTTGAATCTATACTAATTGCTAAATTAGCTCATATAGTAGAGCATTTATTTAGCATGAGAGAGAATAGGATTTATGCTGATATTCTCTAATTTAAAGAGTGGATAGAGTGCTGCACTTGAAGTAAGAGAGACCTAGGCAGCTCATTTAATCTCCCAGGACCTTCCAGCTCTCATCTATAACATGCAGGGACTGGACACCATAATCTTGAGATGTGGGAAGTCAAGGAGGAGGGAGCAACTAGCAACTTGTCCAATCAATCAAACAAACATTCATTGTGACACTCTCACTGTGTCCTAGGCACTAAGCTAGGCACTGAGGACACAAAAACCAAAACCATAGAAGTTGTAGGTTGTTCGTAGACAGTGAAGAGAGAGCTGAAGGACAAACATGATGGTGGTCAGGACAGAGGGAGCGTGTCCTGGTTTTGCTGTTCAATTTACCATAATGAGACTGTACCTTTGGGCCACAGAAGGGTCATAAGGCCCTGACCACAGAGGATTAGCTGCAGTAGAGAGAATCAGTGGCAGCATCTGAACTCAGATTACCAATGGTTGGCTAAGAGAAGAAGCTTACCCCAGCCAAATCACTTTAAATTGTGAGTTCCAATAGCTGACTCCACAGCATGGTTCATGGAGACCATGAGTGAGAAACCCAAAGGACAATGAGTGGAACAACATTTGAGGATGTTTATTTAATCCTGACAGAACTATCTAGCAATAGGCTATTTGGCAACAGAACTTACTTCCTAATTCCTAGCTTGGAGTTGTACCTATAGACTAGTAAAGAAATATCCTAGGCTTAGAAGGAGTTACACAAACAAATATGGAAGTCATTTTGATATATATTTAACTTTATTCATTTTGTTGACTCTATGGCTATAAATAAAAGAACTTGGACACAGTAAGCCATGCTTTTGGGTGGTTGACTCCTGTACGGCATGTTTACATGATCAGTGTTCATTGAGATACAATCAAACCCAGGAAAAGTGATTAGATGATGCCTTGGGAGCTAAGATTCTAGTTGTAGAAATTCACACTGAACACCCCCTTTGTGGATTGAGGAGGTGAACAAGGCAGCATTAGGGGATATGGACAGGAGCTCTCTGTGAGTTATAGACAGCTTGACAGCCTTCTCTACATGCTTTCCATGTTGGTTTGGACACTCAAGCCCCAGAATCATCAGATTGTAGATTTCAACTTGGAAGACACCTTAGAGGTCATTAGTCTATGTACACTTCATCTTACAGATGTGGAAAATAAGGCCTAGACAAGTTAAGTCAGTTATTCAATTTCACACAAGTAGTTAGGAGCAGAAGTCACATTCAAATTCAAATCCTCCAACTTCAGACGCATTTCTCTTTTTGTACCTAATTCTTTTCAGTCAAATCAGTCTAGAGGCTAGCAGCGCCACCTAGGGGCAAGCAGGAATAATACAATTATTGGATTATAGATTTCAAAGCTAGAAGGGACCTTAAAAATCATGGAATCCAACACCCTCATTTTACAGATGAGGAGACTCAGAAAGAGAGCATTTAAGTGACTTGTCTAGGGTCACACAGCTACCAAATATCTGACATGGGATTTGAAACCAAGTTTTCCTGACTCCAAACCTAACATCCTGTCCACTACTTCCAAGCTGTCTGAGTTACTCAAGTATTAATCTTTTCTCCTTTCCTCATGCTTAAGAAGTAAGGCTAGCACATCTGTCTTTGAACTCCATAATCAATGAAATAGCTTGGATAACCAAAGCACCTAAGAAGTCTTTAAATTTCAAGTTAATAGTAAATTGTCTGGTGGAAAGATCACTGGTTTAAGAAAGAGACCAAGCTGCTAAACCTGGTTTTGCCACTAACTAGTTGTGTTGACCTTGGTCTTGATAGTTAGCATCTCCAGGTTGCTAAGGAGAAGCACTGCTTTCCCTTCTTACCTCACAGAGCCCTGGTGAGAATAACATGAGATCATGTTTGTGAAAACACTTTCCAGGGGAATGGAGGAAAAATCAAAGGCACTTTCCCAAAGTTAGGTATTATCTCAGCATCCCAAGAATCCTGTCCAAGTCTGGAAAGGATCTGTCTTTTGAGTGTTCGCAGGGCGCTATCAAGGCATCCTGTGGAGTTTTTCAAGAAGCTCCCTGGAATCCAAGTCAGGCAGCTCATTGCTCAGCCTGGACAGCCAGAACAGGGAATTCTTGATTCAGAGGCACATCTGCTGGTGATTAGGTTTGTATTCTGCAGGCATGTGGCCTCTGAAAATGGAGGACATGCTCCAGCATTTGTAAAACTGGCTCCATTGTTAAACTCAGGAGAAAGGTGACTAGGAAAGTAGCCTTCGGCAGACAGCCAAGATGATTGGGTGGCTGCTTTACCCCCATGAAAGAGAACAAAAACAATCCCAGATTCAAGAGTCCAGTCTGAAACCCTGAGCAAATACTCCAAAAGGACTTTTTCATCTATCCCGCATCAATCACAGAACAGGATCAACTGTTGAATGGTCCTTCCAATGATGTCACTTTTTATTTTAAATCAAAATACAGTAGAGTTTAGTCTTTGGCCAAACAAACAAAAAACAAGCCCCAAACTTAGCCTTCTCAAAAGTCATAGTCATCACGAGAGTGAATAACCGATCCAACTTGCAATTAATGGTCAAATGTGCAAAATGACTGGGCCATGCCACAAGTTAGTGGCTTACCCTAGACTAGAATCCCAGGGTTGAAAATCAAATGAGACAACATATGTAAAGTGTTTTGAAAACCTTAAAGCCATATATAAAAGCTAGCAATTACTATGGAAGCCATCAGATGGCTCAGAAGCCATCTCATCCAATCCCATACCCAAACAAGAATCCCTGCTATGAAGTTCCCAGCAAGCAGTCATTATCTTTTGCTTAAAGACCACCAGTGACAGACAAATCACTGTCTCCTCAGACATCCTACTCTAATTTTGGAGAGCTGAAACTGTTAGGAAGTTTTTGTTTCTAGCAAGCTTCTGACAAGGGCTTTAAATTGCTATCGTGGACAAGACAATGAGATGTGAGCTGGATGACAGCACAGTTAGGTAGATTCAGAAGTGGGTTGAATGACAGGTCCAAAAGAGTGTTGATTAATAATAGTCTTGTACTCTGGCCCTAGTTCTACCATCAAGAGTAAAAGAGTAATCTGTTTTCCATTATGATATCCTTTCAAATATTTGAAAGCAGAAATCCTGTTTGAGAGTATCATCTCTAAGGTCTGTCTGAATGCAGGTAAAACCTTCAACTTACTTTTATGGCCTGGGTTTGAGGCCCCTTGTTATCCTGGGAGTCTTCCTTTGGACACACTCCAAGCTTGTCAATGTCAGAAAGTGAGAAGTTCAGAACTATACACTATACTCCTAATGGGTTCTGGCTAGTGTGTATAATACAGTGGGATAATATATCACTTCCCTTATTCTGGACAGAGTGAAGACAGAGTATTATAGTAGGAAGGGAAGTGGCATTAGCAATTAATGACCTGGGTTCAATTCCTTCATCCATAAGATGTGTAATCTTGCAGACGTTCAGATTGGATTTCCTTGTTTATATACTAAATACTTACACAGTCATAGATAGCCAAGGGATCATCACAAAAAGAGCATCAAAAGAATCTTTTGATCAAAGACTTATTCCAGCAAAGAAGTACCCTGGCTCAGTAAAGGAGCAAAGTTCCATAGTCCAGCTCCAGAGCAGCCCATTTTAATAGCTGAGTCACCTATCCAACAGAGAGAACATACTCATTAATGAACTTTGTGAGGACAATCCCCAAGAAAGACAAAAGACATTGTCTCATAGTTCAAGACCTGCAAATAAATAACTTTGGTCATATGTGTGCCTCATTACTAGGGTATTTTAAGTTTGTGACCATTCCCCCCTAATACAGTCTGTAGGTGGGGGATGGTAGACCCCAAGTTTATGTGTGGGATATTATATAATTACTGTTCTTGCTTTGCTTTTTTGAGTAAATTTACCTTTGTTAAAAGTTAAGTTTGCTGACTGATTTGTTAAAAGGAAGCACACTGATAGGGGCTTAGGATATATAGTACTACAATTAGCTACTCACATGCTTTCTCCTAGAATCCCAAGAGCAGTAATAGCTACCCCTCTAAGAACTCAACCTACTAGCAAAGATTGTGAACTAAAGGAATGAGGAGAGATATGGGGTAATCAGTGCTGAGATAGATAGATGGATGGATGGATGGGTGGATGGGAGCATGGGTGTTTGGGTGGATGGGTGGATGGATGGATGTAGTTATTTTGCAAACCATAAATTACTAGATTTTATATATATATATATATATATGTGTGTGTGTGTATAGAAATGTATATGAATAGGTACATATGCATTATGCATGTATGTACTATGTAAATGCAATAAGATCCCTGTGGATTTAGTCTTAATATGAATATAATTCAAACCTTAAACTAATGTGATTGATAGAGAGAAAGGCAGTAGAGTTTAATGGATAAACAGTAAGACTTGGAATCAGGAACCCCTGAGTTTGAAATCTGATAGTCATTACCTGTGTAACAATGGGAAAGTCACAAGTTCACTAAGCCTTAAGTAACTCTCTAAGATTAAAAGTATCACTATAGATTTAGGATTTAGAATGAGGGAGGTCATCTGAGTCCAAGCCCCCTCATTTTACAGATGGAGAAACTGAGGCCCAGAGAGGTGAAATGACTTATCTAAGGTCATACAAATGGCAGAGCCAAGAAGATCATATAACAAAGAAATCACAGATCATAGGACCATAGATTTAAAGCTAAAAGGATGTTCAGTGCTGTCTACCCCAAATCATTCATTTTACAAATGGAGAAAAAGATGTCCTGGGAAGTTAAGTGATTTGCCCAAAATCATAAGTATCAGAGGCCGGATTTGAACCTGGGTCTTTCTGACATCAGAGCCAGTGCTCTTTCCACTCATCACTGATAAAATAGTTTATAATTACTCCTGAAATTCTTTTAAAAAAAATCACCTGGAGCCCCATTCAATTTGGTTCTTTTTAGAATTTTTATTGATATTTTTTGTTTTTATATCACCTATATCTCCCCACATGCCCTTCCTCTTTCCCCTCTCAGAGACAATTCAACCCCCAATACAAAGAAGAAAAAAAGACAGTTCATCAATATTAACAAAGTCTGACGTGTTAAGCAAGATCACTTCTGCAAAGAAGGGCAGGCAGTGTATACATGTCCCTCCTAACTCAACTTGGAGAGCCAGTTTGGTCATGAAACCTTCAGAGCACTTACCTTACATTGTTCTGTTGGCCTCTTTTCCATTTGCATCATTGTAGTCCTTGTAACAGACTGTTTTCCTATCACTTCACTCTTTATGAGTATATAAATCTTCCCCAGCTTCTCTGTTCTTATTATTTTGTTATAGACTGTGAACTTCCTGAAAAGCAATAACCATTTTTCTTTTTATCTCAATGCCTAATCCAGGCCTGGAATACAGTAGGCACAAAATAAACTTATTGGTTGATTGCCCTGAGAGTAGGGACCATTCCATTTTGTCTTTCCATCCCCAAGTGCCTAGAACAGTACCTGGAATGTAGGAGGCAATTAAGATAAACTTCTGACAGATTATTATTTATCAAGTATCAAGGTGAAGCAACATTGCATTATAATCCCATACCATATTTTATTTTTCATCCATTCCCCAATTGATGGGCATCTGTTTTTGGTATTTTGCTACTACAAAAAAAAATGTTGCTATAATATGGTGTTTGTAAATGGTGCATGAAACTAGGACCTAAAATTAGAAGCCATGAGTATGCCTAAATTTAAATAGATTCACAGACCATTTTTTTCCCTGAAAGCTAGAATCAGAGGTATGCTGGAGTCAGCTCTAACCTGCTGGAAAGCCAGTTGTTAAATTTTCAGTGTGAGAATTTATACCTCATAAATCTTCTAACACTACATATTGGAGCTTGGTTATTGTTTGGTTGATGGCCTAGACTTAAGAAAGAGATGGAGAAAATGTTAGAAATGCAGATTAAACTTTAAAATGTATAACATGTACTTTTATTTCAAAGTACCAGTTGTTAAACATTTGCCCGTATGTCCTCAGCTAGAATGGACTTTAACAATCATCTAACTTAACACCTTCCCCCCTTTAAAGAGGAGGAAACTGAGGCACAGAGAAATGAAATAACTAGCCTGAATTCACACAGCCAATTAGATGGCTTAGTCAGGACAAGAGCCCAAGTCTCTTGATTGTCAATAACTACATTCTCTCTCTCTCTCTCTCTCTCTCTCTCTCTCTTCTTTCTCCATCCTCTTGCTTCCCAAACACAACACAAATCCATATTCCATCATCCTAGCCACAATGCAGTGCCATCACTGAAAAAGGTTAAGCCACAGCTTTGGTTTCCAGGAGTATTTAATCATCATGGCATTGGGTCCTCTTTGGCTCTAGCTCAAGAGCTGAATGTGCAAAAGTAACATCTTAGAACACACTCAGTTCAGGCAAGCCACCCCTGGGAAGCTGACCACTAACCTTTGCTCCAAATGCCAAGCCTTCCACATAGGCTCCCAAATGCCGAGTAAAGAACATAGCAAATGACTTATGCTCCATTTCATCCAATTGGAAGTTCTTTCCACCAGTAAATGGATGGTCACCCTTTAACAGTTTAATCCAACCATAAACCACTTCAATCAATCTTACAGAAACCACTCCTTCACAGCATCCAACGGACAAAGAAAATGAAATCACCTCAAAAATAAAATTAGAAAATGCTATAAGTGAAAGGTGACCATCATGGCTGTAGCCTATTATTTTTCTAATTAAAAACTAATTGTAGCTACTAGTAACCAGAACTTTTTGTTTTATTTTTATTTGTTTTCATTTAAAAATAATTGGCAACTATCTTGGCTGTTATTTCTTGCTTTGAATTTTTAAAAATGAATGTAACCAATGACAACAGTTCACATTTCTGTGGAATTTCACATCCATTATCTCACTTGATCAAAATCACCCCAGAAAGCAGCTACTGTTTGTTCCAGTTTTGTCCTGACCTGTGATTTCATCAGATTCCTGGTAAGGAAAATTCTCTACCAAGACAAATGAACAATTCAGAATATAAGTTCCTTGTGAATAAGACCAGTCTTATTTCTTAGCACTTAGTACAGTGCCCAGCACACAGTGTGTGTGTGTCTATATATATATATATATATATATATATATATATATATATATATATATATATATATATATATATAAGCACACTTAATAATGCTTTCTGATTGATTGATTGAAACTTGCAGATTTAAGGGGCCACCTAGAATGCTGAGAGTCCAGAGTAAAATAAACAGCATGTGTCAGAGGCAGGGTTCAAACTCAAAACATCCTAACTCTGACAGCTCTCTACCCCCTACACTGTGATGCCACATCCTTATTGTGTAGAACGGGAAACTGAATTTCAAAAAAGTTAGGAAATTTGCCTGGGGTCATAAGCTAGCATCAGAGTCATAACTTGAATCCAGACTTCCTTGGACTTCCACATTCTATCTTCTACATCTATGCTACATTGCATCTCAAAGAGGAGAAGTTTAAAATGAAAACATTGTCAGTAACTTTTCCTCTGGTTGGACTGAGCGATCTGTTCATAAGTAATTCTAGGAAAGTAAGTGGCATCTAATTTGGAAAAGGATTCATTTATGGAGGAGATTGTAGAAGGGCAGAAAATGGGATATAGTTCAGGATGATGGTCAAGAATGTCTAACTGCTATGTACTATGGGGAAAAGCAATGTGGACTAGTAGATAGATAGCTATGGGGAGAGGTAGACGTGGACTCTTACCTCTGACACAGGCAGGTTGTGTGACATTGGATAAGTCACTTGACTTAGGTGATGTAGCTAACTCTCTAAGTCTGTAGGTGGAGAAAAGGTGTCAACTTGCATTGAGAGAAGGAGTTTCCTATTTTAATGAAATCATAGATCCCTGTCCCTATTTCTCCAACTAGGTATTCTTAACCTGAAATCTATAAACCCCCAAAGAATCCATAGAAAGATTTCAGGGGGTCTGTTAATTTGTATGGAAAAAAGTCGTATCTTTACTTTTCACTAAGCTTTGATTTCCTTTGCCATCTTCTCTATTTTATTTGTTATATTTAAAAGCATTCTTCTTTTTTGTTTTTGGAGGCAATCAGGGTTAAGTGACTTACTCAGGGTCACACAGCTAGTAAGTGTCTGAAGTCAAATTTGAACTCAGATTCGCCTGACTCCAGAACTTTCTCAACTGTACAACCTAGTAAAAGTATTATTCTATTATAGGCCTTACCAGGCTGCCAAAGGGAAACATGGCCAAAAAAAGGGTAAAGGACATTCTGCTATAGACCATGGGAAATGCAGATGATGTAAAAATAAACAACTAGCTTTTTAGAAAGTAGATAGAAAAAAGAAGTAATGAAGATACTGAGACACAAAGTGATTTCCAAGAAGTCACACAACTGAAATCTGAATCCTGGTTCTGATTCCAAAGCCAGTGTTTCTGTCAATTGACATCTCTCATTGTCTAAATCTCTAGCAGCATAGTACAAAAGGATTTGATGAATGGAAAGGAAATGGGGTGAGTTTATCACAATAAAGACCATATGTCTATAGCTTTTGAAGTGATCATACTTTTTAAACTTAGTCTGTTATCTTGGGTAAACCACATAACCTCTCTGAGACTCAGTTTCTTCATCTTTAAAATAAAGGCACTGTATTAAAATACCTCTAGGGTATCTTCTGCCTCTAATTCTAGGATCTTATGATCCCATGTTATCACGTTGGAAGCCTAAATAAGAAATACATTGACATCCCTGCATGGATAAAGGGCATTAGGGAAAGAATTCAGCTCTCCCAGACCACACCTGCATTAGGGCTGAATCTAAGTTAGATATTTGTTTTTAATTAGGGGAAAGGAAGATTTAATTAACAGGTCTATGGTCCTTAAGCTTATCAAGGCTAGAGTAACATTATTCAAACAAAATGATCTGGTAACATTAGAGGGGGAAAATCATTAAGCTCACGTAGCCAAGAGTTCTTATCTAACTTTGTTTTCATTGTCTCAGGGTCAGAAAACCCACATGAGCAGCAACCAATGGGTTTCACATAACCCTGGCTCTAGCTTGGATCCCAATTATTTGTTTTAGAGCTTCTCAGAAAAAGAAACCACTTCACTCTAAACCCCATGGGCCAGAAAGTTTTCAGGTAGTATTGAGCCAAAGGGTCTGGTTTGCTTGTATGAGCCAAGATATGAGTCGAGCCATCTGAGCTGACTAGACACATATGCAAGAGAAAATTCATAAGTTTAGGTGGTCAGATAGACTGATGGACAGATAGACCACATATGCGTAGTCACAGCCTAGATCCATATTTCTAGGCATATCTATATATACTCACATATGTGTGTGTATGTATGTGTATGTATGTGTGTCTGTGTGTATCAAAGGCCACTGTGTCTGATGGGGAGTAACGACAGAAGTGTTTGCATTGGCTCAGTTTCCTGTTGGCTCATCTTCTTTGCTGGATGTAGACCTGAGCTAGTGCCAGGCCCTAAATCCTACTCATTTACCTACCTCTCATTTCTTGACATTCATAAATAGACCTTTGCTCCCTCTGCAACTGGTCTAAGACTATAATCAATCAATAGCAATCAACAAGTACTTATTAAGTGTACAGTCCTAGGCACTGAAGAATGCAATTTTTAATAATGAGATCATCCTTGCCTTCAGGGAGTTTCCCTTCTGCTAGGGAGTATCAACATGTGCACCTATAAGTAAATATGAAATATATCAAAGCAAATCAAAGTAATTGGGTAGAAGGCACTAGCAGTTAGGGGGATCAGGAAAAGCCTCCTACGAGAGGTGAAACGATCTGACTACCTGTGTGATCTTGGGTAAGTTACTTTGACTTCTATATCTTTTTTTTCCTCATCTAAAAATCAGGGAATACGTTGGAGGTCTCTTTCAGCTCTGTGCCTACAATCCTAGAGATTCTAGGAGGTCAAAGAGAGAAGGCAAGATGGTGAATGAATGAAAACAGTAGTTAAATTTCATATCATGCCAGGCACTGTGCCAAATGCTTCACACTCATTATTTCATTTGGTTCTCACAGCAACCCTGGGAGATAGATGCTTTCCAGTGTGCCAGGCATTGTGTGTTAAGCACAGAGTATAGAAGCATAAAAACTAGCTATTTCTTGCTATCCTGGAACCTACATTCTAATAGAAGGAGAGAGCAGATGCAGAGAAAGGATGACAAGGAAAGAGAGTTTTAGTTTAGGGAATCACAGGGAGGTTGAATCAATTCACTGACATACCCTTTTCAGAAAAGTAATGTAGTATTGATTTGATGACTGTGACCAGAGCAAGAGGTAGACAAGAGTTGAGGGTTACCCATCAGTGTCCAATGGCAAGACAGCTAGGGTAGATAGCTACATGAGATATGTATCATGACCTGGTCTATCTGGGGGGTCAGCCAGATAGAATGTGCTGGATGAGTTGTCCATCACTCTACATCTTCTACATCTATGCTACATTGCGTCTCAAAGAGGAGAAGTTTAAAATGAAAACATTGTCAGTAACTTTTCCTCTGGTTGGACTGAGCGATCTGTTCATAAGTAATTCTAGGAAAGTAAGTGGCATCTAATTTGGAAAAGGATTCATTTATGGAGGAGATTGTAGAAGGGCAGAAAATGGGATATAGTTCAGGATGATGGAAGTTCCAAAACTGAACGGATTAACTCTTCCAGAGATTTTCTCTCACTTAAAAGCATCTCCCTTACCATATTTCCATCCATGCTTCCATTCACCATGAAATTTCCAATCTTCATGCAGTGACTATTCTAGGAGATAGTCTAAAAGAACGGAGCTAATAATAACATCTTCTTCACTAAGTAGCTATGAGGATCAAATGAGCTAACATATATGCAATGTGATCTAAGTATTGGCTATTATAATTACCAATGGGGGTAGGGATCTGCTCTGCAACGTTTTAGTCTTAAAGAGTTACAGTCTAGGTAAAGGCATTGAGAAGTCAAACAACCAGGATGCATCTAAACCAAGAATTAAGTCCAAATCTTCCTGGCCTCAAGGTCAACTCTCTATCCACAAAGCCAAGATAAATAAATATGTATTTACATGTGTATATATATATATATATATATGTACATATGAGTGTGCACACATCTATACATGTGAGTGTGGAGAGAGGGAACTATAAAATTTCAGCAAAAAGAACCTCAGCAGTCATTTTGTCCAATGCTTACCCAAAGGGATTCCTACAGCCTTTGTTTGAAAGCTTCCAAGAAGGGGGAACTTCTCACCACTAAAAGCAAGCCACACTTTGAGACATCTAACATTAAACCTAAATAACTCCATTAGCTAGGGATCAAATCATGGAACCAAGTCAGACCCAGACCATCAAAGTCTCACTTCATATCTCCCATTATCAGCTTTAATTCTGCAAGCTGTCCACCTAAACCATTTCAGATCCCAATATCTAATATTTTAGCAATGCCTAAATAAGGGGACTCATTTAAATGAACTGGGGAACTGTTAGCCAGACTTAGGAAGAACAGGAAAGTTTTCTTAAAATGCTTAAAAAGTTGATGCATGGAAGACAAATGACATTTGCTACTCATAGAAATGACAGGGAAACTGATTTTAAACCAACATGAAGGAAACTTCTCAACAATCATCCAAAGATGTAATGAACTGCTCCAGGGACAACTGAGGTTCCCCCTCAGTAGAGATCCATGGGGTGAGACTAGATAAGCCTTTGAGAGGCTCCCATAGGGAAATAGGTTCATGTATCACAAGCTGTTGGGAAAGATGGTCTATATATAACATGATATAACATAATATATTGTAATGTATTGTAATGTAATATGGCATGATACGATACAATACATTTCTATTATTGTATGAAAAAAATTTTAGAGGTTCAAATTTCATTTGAGGCACCAAACCGAATCTCCATTAAATTTCTCCTCTAACATCAGCCCACGCTTTATCTTCTACATAAAATCCTTATTGATTCCCTGAGTAGTTAGTGCCTCCCCTGTATTACCTATTTCTTAGTTTATATGGTAATGTGTCTATGCATACATACGTATAATTTATATATATATGTATTTTTTTTGTAGTTTCACAGATTTGGGGTGTAGGGTGTGTTCATGGAGGACCAGTGCCTTTGGTGTGTTGACTGCTGAGCCATTTCCAAGGCTCTTTCCACCTTTGGTGTCCACCTGTTCCACCTAACTCTCACCTGTGGCTCCAAGAAGTTGCAACACACTCAGTGATCACACTCTGGTAAGTGGTTTTGGCAGATGGGCCAAACCAGGTTGAGGATAACCAAGGGTTCCTAAACCCATTGGTGAGTTAGGGGGGTGTCTACCCCAAGCATGTGAAGACTTCCTCTGGTGGAATGGGCAGATGAGAACAATTTGTTCCAAGGGCCATGAAGGCAGATGAAGAAGGTGATATGGAGCACTTAAAGCTTGGTGAGACACCAAAGACACCAAGGTCATCCACTGCATCCTGAGCCATCACCAGCCATCTTGACTCTGTCCTGCCACTGGACTATGATGACTCTGGAGGAGGGAGTATTGGCCAAAGACTTCATGCAACTCTGCCTCACTTAAATCCAATTTACACACGAATCAAAAGACATCACCCATATCATTTCACAATTGTGCCTGAAAGTCCTGTGGCAACAGGCAAGTGATGAAGCAGCAGGTAAGGATACACTGGGAGCTATAGTCACAATCCTGCACACAGGCGTCACAGGCCACAGGGTTGTTTCTCACTGGAAGCAGCAGTGAGACTCAGCAGCTCCCTGAGTGTCTGAGCAACCTTTTAAAGATTGCACTGCTCACCTCCTGGTGTGAGGAAGGGTGCTAGAAAAGGTGCCCTAAACACTGTCTGCTTACCCAACCTGATTACCACAGCAAGGACTCCCACTATGCAGTCGAAACACAAAAAATGTACCAAATGTATGAAAACATCTGCAAAGATGATTCCACTCACCATCAGCACATGAAATGTGCACACACTAACAGACAACACAAAATCCAGTAGACCTGAAAGAAGAACTGCTCTTATTGCAAGAGAACTCAATAGGTATCACATCCAAATTACAGCCCTGAGGGAAACATGGTTGGCAAATGAAGGCCAGCTTTCTGAAGTTGGAGCTGGATTTACCCTTTACCAGAGTGGGCACAGTGAAGGTGAGCACTGTGAAGCTGGTACAGGTTTTGCAATCAAAACTCAGCTAGTCAGCAAGCTGGTATACCTGCCAAAAGGAGTGAATGACAGGCTTATGACAATGCGATTGCCACTTGCAGGAAAATGTCATGCCATCCTATCAGTGCCTATTCTCCCACCATGACAATCCCTGATGAAGTCAAAGAAAAATTTTATGAAGATGAGAGAACGTTATCATCAATGTGACAAAAGAGGACAAGCTTATAATTCTGAGTGACTTTAATGCTAGAGTAGACTCAGACTACCAGACTTGGCAGTGAGTCCTAGGGAGGAATGGAATTGGAAACCAAAACAGCAATGGTCATTTACTGCTGAAGACTTGTGCATCGCATGGCCTCATCACCAACAATGTTTTCCACTTACTTAAATGCAATAAAATTTCATGGATGCACCCTCACAGCAAAACTGGCATCTAATAGACTATGTGATTGTAAGGAGAAGAGACAGACAAGATGTGAGAGTGACAAGGCAAAGTGTGGTGCAGAGTGCTGGACTGATCATAGACTTATCCTTTTGAAGTTAAATATCCACATTCATCAAAAGCGCCGCCCCTGAGGCAAAAGGGCTACCAGAAGAATTAATGTCAACAAATTAGAGCTCCTCTCTGAGTGTGAACAGTTTGTTGCTAACTTCAAGGAACATTTGAGCCAATACACAGTTGGTAATAGTGGAACAGAAAAGGAGTGGGCAGTTTTCAGAGATTTGGCGTACAGCACTGCATTTGCTCATTTGGGTTAGAATGCTCACAAACATCAAGACTGGTTTGATGAAAACGATGGGGAAATTCAGAAGCTGTTAAATGAAAAACAAAAACTCCACAGGATTTACCAGCAGGATAGTTCATCCACCTCTAAGAAGGCAGCACTTAATTCCATCAAAAGCAAAGTACAAGTAAAGTTTAGAGAGATGCTGGATTCTTGGCTCAGTAAGAAGGCAGATGAAATTCAGTTTTATGTTATGATTCCCTGAAAGCTATTTATGGACCAAAGCCCTATGGTGTATCACAACTACTCAATGCTGATGGAGCCACATTGATTACTGATAAGGACATGATCCTAGAGAAATGGGCTGAATACTTCCATAGTGTTCTCAACGGACAATGTTGAGGACAATAACCATTTACCTCAGGTTGAAGTCAATCCCTCTTAGCTGAACTTCCAACTAAAGAAGAGGTTTTGAGGGCCATTAGGCTCCTTTCACATGGCAAAGTACCTGGTGCTGATTCTATTCCAGTTGAGATTAAGATGACCGAAATTTTCTAGGTTATATGACAAGAGGAGGTTATCCTCCAGGATTTCAAGGATGCCTCCAATTGTCCATCTCTGTAAAGGTAAAGGGAATAGATTGTCCTGCAACAATCACAGGGGGATCTCTCTCTTAGTCATTCTTGGCAAAATTCTTGCAAGAGTTCTCCTTAATAGGATGATCCTTCACCTGGAAGATGGTCATATACCTGAGAGCCAGTGTGGCTTCAGCAAAGGATGAGGAACAATCAATATAGTGTTTACTGCCCGACAACTCTAAGAGAAATGCCAGGAGCAGAACAGAGGTCTATACACAGTGTTTGTAGATCTGACCAAGACCTTTGACACTTTTAGTTGTGAGGATTTATGAAAAATTATGTCAAAATTTGGTTGCCTGGAGAAGTTGATCAGTATCGAACATCATTTTCATGATGGTATGTTTGCCAGGTTCTGGATAGTGGGCAATGCTCTCGTGCTTTCCCAGTCACCAATGGAGTGAAATAGGACTGTATGCTTGCTCCCATGCTTTTTAAGCATGATGTTTTCAGCCATGTTGTCAAATGCTTTCAATGAGAATGAACATGGCATCAAGGTCAACTGCCATACTGATGGTAAGTTCTTCAATTTGGAAAGGCTACAAGCCAAGACCAAAGTGGAGGGAGTGTTGGCGCATGATTTTCTGTTTGCAGGTGATTGTGCACTCAATGCAGCCTCTGAACTGAGATGCAACGAAGTATGGATCAATTCTCTGCTGCCTGTGCTAATTTTGGCCTAATAATCAACACCAAGAAAACGTAGGTTCTCCATCAGTCATTACCACACCATCCACACATGGAACCATTGGTCACAACAAATGGAGAAGTTTTGAATGCTGAGGATAAGTTCACTTACCTTTGAGTGTACTTTCCAAGGATGTACACATTGACAATGAAGTTGATGCATGCATTGCCAGAGCTAGCTCAGTATTTGGGAGTATTTGCTCTGAAGAAAAGTTTGGGAGAGAAGAGGTATTAGACTGACTACCAAACTGAAGGTCTACAGAGTCATTGTGCTGACCTCATTGTTATATGCTTGTGAAATATGCACAATCTACTAGTGCCATGCCAGGAAACTGAATCACTTTCATTTGAACTGTATTAGGAAGATTCTGAGGATCACCTGGCAGGATAAGGTACCAGACACTGAAGTCCTTGCTCGAGCTGAACTGCCGAGCATTCGAGCTATGCTTCAGAGAGTGCAACTCCAATAAACTGGCCATGTTTTTCGATTGTAAAATGTATGCTTGCCAAAAAGACTATTTTATGGAGAACTCACATGGGGCTGGTGATCATATGGTAGCCAGAAGAAGAGATACAAGGACACGCTCAAGGTCTCTTTCAAGAACTTTGGATTTGACTGTAGGACATGGGAAGCACTGGCACAGGACTGCTCAGCATGGCATGCCCACATCAGAAAGGGTGCTGTGCTCTTTGAGCAAGGCAGAATTGAGACAGCACAAAGTAAATGCAGGATGCACAAATATTGGATATACATCCCAAATATTCATACAAACTATCTGTGTCCAATCTGTAGTAAAGCATTCTGAGCTCATATTGGTCTGATTAGCCACAGTCAGAGACACTGAAATTTCACTTTATCATGGTGATGTCATTTTGGTCCTCTTCAAAGATGAAGGACAACAACCAACCAACCAATCACAGATTTATATGTGGAAGGGACATTTAAGGGACATCTAATCCACCTCTCTGTCAGAGGAGAAAATGAAGCCATTAGAGGTTAAAAGACTTTTCCAGGATCATAAAGCTAGTAAGTTCTACAAATTTCAGGATAATATTAACCCAGAAGTAAAGTATAAGGCTCATCAAGATGCAAAACTCAACTAGATATAAAGAAATTTGAGGTTTGTATGAACTAAAGCAAAATGAATAACCACAAAAACAATTTACAAAATGACTAAAATAATGCAAAAAAAATATGACATTAAAATACATAAAGATGTTGATCAATCTTAATTCCAGAGGATTGTCAAAGAAATACACCTTCTTCTCAGCAAATAGGTGGTGATCCATAGGTGCAGAGTGAAACAGATGCTATTAGCTGTAGCCAGACATGAGTCCATTTTGCTTAATTATACTTCTTTGTTACAAGGGTCTATGGGTCTGAGTGTTACTAGGAAATTAACCACAATGTAATTTTTTAAAGCATCAATAATGCTTTAATTAAATGCAAATTGAAACAACTCTGAGGGACCACATCACACCTATCAGATTAAGCTAACATAACAAAACAGGAAAATGATAAGTATTGGAGAAGACGTGGGAAAACTAAAATACTGATGTGTTGTTTGTAGAGTTGTGAACAGATCCAACCAATTGTTGGAGAACAATTTGGAACTATGCCCAAAGGGCTATAAAACTGTACATGCTTTGATCCAGCAATATCACTAATTGGCCTGTATCTCAAAGAGATCATAAAAAAAGAGAGAATGATCTACATGTACAAAAGTATTTATAGCAGCTCTTTTTGGAGTGCTAAAGAATTAGAAATTGAGGGGATGCCCATCAATTGAGGAATGGCTGAATAAGTTGTACTATGTGAATGTAATAAAATACTATTTTTCCATAAGAAATAGTGAGCAGACAGACTTCAGAAAAGTCTGGAAAGACTTGCATGAACTGATGCTAAGTGAAGCGAGCAGAACCAGAAGAATATTGTACATAGTAACAGTAACATTGTGCAATGATCAATTTTGTTGGACTTTGCTCTTCTGAGCAATGCAGTGATTTAAGACAATTCCAAAAGACTCACGATGGTAAAAGCTATCCACATCCAGAAAGAACTATGGAGTCTGAATGCAAAGTTAGCAGACTATTTACTATTTTCTCTTTCTTTTGTTGTTTTTTGTTTTTTCTTTCTAATGGTTTTTCCCCTTGGTCATGAGTCTTCTTTCAAATCATGACTAATGTGGATATATATTTAATATAATCATACATGTATAGCTTATATAAGAATGCATACCATCTTGGAAAGGGAGGTGTGAAGGGGGCGGAAATTTAGAACTCAAAATCTTATAAAAGCAAATATTGAAAGCAAAAATTAATTAATTTTTTAAAAATAATAAAAAGAAGAAAAAGCATCAAGAATAAAAAAAAATAACATCAAGTATATTTTAAAGCATCATTCCTTTTCAGACCTCTAGTTTAGTCTGAAGTCTGCTATCTTGTTTATGCCAGAGTACTTGTCTGCTAAATGGTCTGCTAACTTTGTTGATATTATTTTCTAATGTCTTGACTATTAGTACATTGGTTGACGATATGTTGCCAAAATTGCATAACTGAATAAAAGCTTTCATCTTGGCCTTGCCAAAATTTTGACTCTATCTGTTTGTAGCCAATCAACCACCATTTGGTGGGTTCAGTCCTTCTGAGATCTCTAACATGTCAACCACCCCACTATCCAAATTGGTCACCAAGACTGCCAGAGAATACTCTTCACTACATGGAAAAAGTGATATGGAGTCGCCAGGAATAAAATGACTCCTCACAAATTGATTGTCAACTTACTATGTCTTAAAGACTCAGTAAAGAGTATATGTATTGGGTTCAAGGAGACAGCAGTCTAGAGAAGGTCATAGTCAACAAGTCAATAAGCATTTATTAATCATTTTCCATGTTCTAGGCACTAGGCTAAATGTTGAGTATACAAATAAAAGCAAAGAGAATGACCATTCTGCCTTCAAAGAACTTACTGTAATATAGGAAAAGAGCACATATAGGGAAGCCAAAAGGGAGTAGCGGACAGGTAGAGAGAAAGTACCTTCAGCTCAGAGGCATGGTAGAGAAAGTCAGGAGAATCAAGACTGGAGCCCATAGAAGAATGAATACACAACCGAACATTTTCCTTAAAGTGGAGGTTCTGGGAAGAACTAACCAATGAGAACAACATGAACTTCCAGAGGGAGAAGACTGCTTTGTCATTGACTGCTTTGTCATGGAGCTTGAAGAATGAGGAAATGAAAAAAACAATAAAGACATAGCTAGAAGGACCCTATCTAATCCTAGCCCTGGGCTTTTACCCTGCCCTTACCAATTTGGTATTAATGCATCCTTCCTTCTCCCAAAGAAGCCCATCCATGCCAATATAATTTATAGCAAATATTTAATATTATATATTACACATATAGTATCTAGATAACACATAGTGAGGCAAAACAGATCAACCCACTGGCTACATCTAAAAATGCATTGGATATTTACCAGCGAGACCTGAAAGGAATGTAAGAGGTCATCTAAGACAGTAGTTGATTTTACCTTGCCTCTTGTTCAGGTTAACACCCAAGTTCCTTCAACCAATCCTCGTAATATAGTTCTAACTCTTACCCCACCAACCTTCCTCTGGACTCACTCCAGCTAGGTAATTTCTCTTCTGGATGTGGAGCCCGGAACCTAATACAGCACTCCAGATAGGATCTGACCAGTATAGAGTAGAGCAAGGCTACAATCTCACATACTTTGTCATTTGGCCTGGAATTGCCACATCACAAAACTGAATCATATTAAACTTGCACTACAACCTCTAGGTTTGTTTATTGTTTTTTTAAGCACAAATTGCTTTCTAATCATGTCCCCTCTCCCATCCTCATCCCAGCCAAACCCATCTCCACAGATCTTTTTGGAATCTACTATCTATCCAGTGTTGGAGCTATCCCTTTAAATTTCATGTCATTCACAGATTCAATACAGAAACAGAAGAAGACCAAAACAGACTCACCTCTCCCCAACCAATACCTCTTCCTTCATGTTGCTATTAAGCCATGAGTTAAAACTCTTCGGATTTAGGTTGTTCAAGCCCTCCTGGGCCCATTTAACTATACTATCCTTTCCCTATCTCATCTATGAGGATGTTGTGACTGTCAAATGCATGGGGCGAGGACAGGAACCTTCAGTGTTGAGGCCACATGTGGCCTTCTAGGTCTTTGGGTACAGCCAACTTATACATAACAAATCTGTTTATTAAGGACATTCATTCTGTGAAGTTTGGATTCAGTCAAGCAACAGCACCTGAGGACAGAGAGATCTATATGTGGCTACAGTTTCCCCAACCCTGATATATATATCCTACATGTTTAACCTTGGGTATGTTGGTTAACCTCTCTAAGCATCATTTTCCTTTTCTGTAAATCAAGAAGTTCAAAATAAATGACTTCTAAAGGTTTTTCCAGCTCTAGATCTAGGAGCCTGTTTGGAAACTGATGGATACTCAGTACTTAATACAGTAATAGCTTTATGATCTCTTCTATTTGGAAATTCCCTCCAAGGTAGATAGCCACTCCCTACCTTACCCCCAGCCATGTCTGCCTTTCTTTTCCAAATCTTGTCTGTCTTCCAATAACTTTCCTGGAGTATGTATGGGGTGGTGGAGGGTATTACCCACTCAACATATTGGAGATTTTCCTCTAGTGTATCACCATTCACCTGCCATTCCTCCTCATTGCTCTTGGCAATGTAGCCAATTCATCTTATTTTACCACCACAAACTTCCCTGATGACATCTTTTTTTCCTCCAGGTCTTCAAAACTAATCATTCCATAAAAATTCTGTACCAAATTCTATAATGCACACATGAGAAAAGATACAATTTCCCAAAACTTAATCAAGACCAACACTATACCACTTATTAGTCTATGAAGTGATTCCAGGAACCCCTCCCCAACAAGAACAAGGAGCCAGATTTATTTATTGCTGAGAAACAGACCTTGGCTTGCTGGGGACCTAAGGTATAAACATTAAAACACAACAAACTCAACTACAGCCACTATTCAAGGGAAATGTTTAACAAATACTTAAATTGAAAAGAAACACAAGTAAGACCATAGGAATTTCCAGCTACATTAAATGTCACTAACCATATTTTATTGACTCATGAGTCACATCAGGTTTCAAAGGAAGCTGCCCAAGTTTCATGGTAACGTGATTCCATGGAAGAGCAATCACTTCAAAAATGATTGTGCTAGTTGGATATGTACTCCATAAGTATCGTTAGGTTTGTATTAACAGTGCAAAGAGCTAGCCAATTTGATAAGAGTCCAGACCCTTTCAGAGAATGTTTATGCCATTTGCTGACATAGATGCTGTCACTTTGGTCTTTTTTGTTATCTGGCAAAACTGGAGTGTGTTAAGACTAAATGAGCAAAAACTAGGCACTTCTTCAGATGCTTAGCATAGTTGGTGGTTGGTTGTTGTCCTTTGTTTTCGAGGACCAAAATGACATCTCCTTGATAAAATGAAGTTTCAGTGTGTCCAACTGTGGATGTTGAGACCAATATGAGCTCAGAATGCTCTACCATAGGTTGGGCACATAGTCCATATGAATATTTGGGGTGGACACTCCAAATTCTGCTGTCTCAATTCTGCTGTCTCAATTCTGTGCTGTCTCAATTCTGCTTTGCTCATAAAGCACAGTACCTTTTCTGATGTGGACACGCCATGCTGAGCAGTCAGTCCTGTGCCAGTGTCTCCCATGTCACACAGTCAAATCCAAAGTTCTTGAAAGAGACCTTGAGAGTGTCCTTGTATCACTTCTACTGACCACCATGTGATCACCTGCCCCATGTGAGTTCTCCATAAAATTGTCTTTTTGGCAAGCATACATTTTACAATCGAAAAACATGGCCAGCCTATTGGAGTTACACTCTCTGAAGCATAGTTTGAATGCTTGGCAGTTCAGCTCGAGCAAGGACTTCAGTGTCTGGTACCTTATCCTGCCAGGTGATCCTCAGAATCTTCCTAATACAATTCAAATGAAAGTGATTCAGTTTCCTGGCATAGAAATGGTAGACTGTTGATGTTTCACAGGCATACAACAATGAGGTCAGCACAATGACTCTGTAGACCTTCAGTTTGGTAGTCAGTCTAATACCTCTTCTCTCCCAAACTTTTCTTCAGAGCAAATACTCCCAAATACTGAGCTAGCTCTGGCAATTCACACATCAACTTCATTGTCAATGTGTACATCTCTGGAAAGTACACTGCAAAGGTAAGTGAACTTATCCTCAGCATTCAAAACTTCTCCATTTGTTGTGACCAATGGTTCCATGTATGGATGGTGTGGTAGTGACTGATGGAGAACCTATGTTTTGTTGGTGTTGATTATTAGGCCAAAATTAGCACAGGCAGCAGAGAATTGATCCATACTTTGTTGCATCTCAGTTCAGAGGCTGCATTGAGTGCACAATCATCTGCACGCAGAAAATCATACACCAACACTCCCTCCACTTTGGTCTTGGCTTATAGCCTTTTCAAACTGAAGAACTTACCATCAGTATGGCAGTTGACCTTCATTCACATTGAAAGCATTTGACAATATGCCTGAAAATATCACGCTAAAAAAGCATGGGAGCAAGCACACAGCCCTGTTTCACTCCACTGATGACTGGGAGGGCACGAGAACATTGTCCACTATCCAGAATGTAGGCAAGCATGCCATCATGAAATTGATGTACAAGATTGATGAACTTCTCTGGACAACCAAATTTTGACATAATTTTCCATAAGCCCTCACACCCAACAGTGTCAAAGGCCTTGGTCAGATCTACAAACATTGTGTACAGATGCTTAGTATATCTGGATACTCAAAGGACCCAGGTCTTTGAAAAGTCCTTTGGTACTGGTGTCCTTGAGAATGTTGGCTCAGTTCTTGGACTCCATGATCCCTTGCCACTAGTTGCTACATTCCTCATCCATAGAGTTTGAGTCTAAACGGCAGTTTGCTCTATACCAATGGAAATGAGCTAAGATTTTTGTGCATAGCCACATAGCTACCTCTATCCCCCTTCTAGTCTTCTTACACCTTATACCCTGCCCCACATTATTCCAAATGCTCTTTGATCCAATGATACTGGCTTCCTTGCTGTTCATTAAACAAGATACCCCATCTATCCATTTGGGGCATTTTTTCTGGCTGTTCCTCATGCCTGGATTACTTGGTCCCCCTAACCTTCCATTTCTCCCTCCTGGTTTCTCTAGCTTCCTTCAAGTCCCAGCTAAAACCTCATCTTATATAGGAAGTCATTCCCAAACCTCAATTCCAATGACTTCTGTTATTTTCTATTTTTCCTGTATATAGCTTGTTTGTAAATAGTCACTTGCATATATTGTCTCCCTCCTTAGAATGGGAGCCCCTTCAAGACAAGGATTTTTATTTGCCTTCCTTTCTATCCTCAAGGCTTAGCACAGTGTCTGGAACATAGGAGATACTTATTAACTGACTTACTGGACCTATCATGGTAATTAATTGCAGAATTCAATCCGTTTTCTTATCCCAATTATTTGTTATAAATAACAACACCCCAAACTTATTATCCAGCATTCAGGTTTGCTGAGTGCTCTCATAAAAACTTTCTGAGGGAGGTGGGAAGAGTACTTTTGTCATCCTCATTCACTAGACAAAGAAACTAAGTATCTGAGAAGCTATGTGCTATAAATGGAAAAAGCATTGGCTTTGGAGTCTAAAGACCTGGAATCAAATCCTAATTTTGACAAATACGACCCTGGACAAGTCACAACCTCTCTGGGACTCAGTTTTCTCCTCTGTAAAATGAGGAAACTGGACTAGATGGTATCTGAGGTTCCTTCCAACTTTAAATTTACGATTCCATGAGCCTAAGAGACTCACTCAGCTGGTCACATGGCTCAGTGAAATCAATAGGTGAAGGGAACTTGGGGTATTTCACCTGGAGAAGAGATTCATGAGGAGTACTCTAGCCATCTGAAAATACTTGAAGGGCTTTCACATGGAGGAGGGGAAAGACTCATCCTGCTTGACATCAGAAAACAGAATAAGAAGGAACATGGAAAAGTTACAAAGAGGCTGATTTAGACAATAACAGAAAAAACTTCCTAACAATTAGAGTTCTAATGGGAGTGAATGGGCTTACAGGAAATGGCTGATTCCTGCTAACTCAAGGTCTTCAGACAGACTAAATAACTACTCATTGGGTGTATGACAAAGAAGAATTCCTTTGGGGTGTATGTTGGGTGGTTGCTAATGTCCCTTCTGACTCTAAAATTCCATAATTATTATAAATTTATTATAAATTATTATAATATTATAAAATTATTATTATAAATTATAAAGCAGAGATTCTCCTATAAAACATTTAAGATAGGATTTGAACCCAGGTCTCCTACCTCTAACTCATGCTCTCTTTTCCATTCCACCATGTTTCTTCTCAAGTAGAGCGTACCCAGACTGATTTACAAGTTTTTTAAAGCTTGTCTTTACTTTAAAAAAAAATTATCTTTTAATAATTTAAATTTTTTTAATTTTAAAATAATTTAAATAAATTATTTATTTTTACTTCACTTTCCATTTCCATGAACTAACACAGTGCCTTACACATAATAGGTACTTAGTAAATACCATATATTATGTTTATTATACATTTTATATTGCATGTATTATATATTTATGTTATCTATTGACTAGGGTTATCCAAACCTTGGGTCTGAACATCCTACCTTGCAGTATATTCTACCATTTAGGTAGCAGAGATTCTCAACACATATCCATTGGATTAAATTCTTACATAAACACAGATTTATTATCCTATGGGAACTAAATCTAAAACTGGCTCCTCTTTGGAAGAAAAACTTAAGAACATAGAGTTCTATCTGAAAAGGCATTCAGAGATCATCTAGCCCAACCCCCTCATTTTATGGATAGAGAAACCAAGGCCTACATAAAATAAGTGACTTGCCCAAAGTGAGGAACGTTGAGTAAGCATCAAAGGTAGGATATTCAAACCCAGGTTCTCTAATTCCAGAGCACGTTCTTATCTACTTTGTCATGACTTGTTTAGTAAATCACCTAGGAGAAGAACCAAGCAAGCTTCTCTCCTAGGATGACTTTTGAAATGAATGTTGAATACTAGTTAGACTTCAAAAACTCAGCTCCGTTGCATTTAAGTAACCTTTTCCTGTCATGGAGAGCAAGATGTCTCAAATCAAACTGGAGAGTTTGGGCTCTTTCAAAAGTTAAAATTCTCTAAAGGAACTTAGAAAGGACGGCCCCATAACTCCAACGGGAGAATCAACCGCAGCAAAATAGCCACAGTTGGGGTTAGGTAGGCCCCTTTTCCCAGGCAGACTCTTCCAGGGAGTGTTTTTGTTTCTTGGTTTTGTTAAAATAAAACCCAAGTTATGGTTTCATAATTTCCCCATCGCCAGCCCCAAAATGAAGTTACTACAGCCCTTAAATTGGAGTGTCTCCCACTAGCTGCATAGCAAGCTTTTGTCCAAGAATCAAACCAAACTGAATGTTTGAGGGTTTGGGTTGTTTTGAGAGTTTTCTAAAATTCAGCTTTAAGTTTTCATGAACCTTGTTGCACTTCCTGATTGGGGAAAAGGATGGGGAGGGGGGAGCAGGGAGAACTGGGGACAGGGAAGGGGGTAAAAAAAATCAGGAGTGAAGAGAGTGGCATTTTCAGCACGTCATACTGAATTCTAGGATTGGCAATACATGAAGGAAGAGAATATGAGAATAGTTGGGCATGGGTCCACCGAGATGAAAATCACAGCATCTTAGAGCTAGAATCAATCAACAAATATTTATTAAACACCTACTATGTGCCAGATCCTATACTAGGTGATGAAGGGATCATCAAGAGCTAGAAAAGCCTCATAGGCCAACCCCTTCATTTTATTTTTAAATTTTTATTTCATTTTTTAAATTACTAAGCATTCAGTTTTCTCTCTGTTCTATCCTCTCAGTTGAAAAAAGAAAAAAAAAAGAGGAGGGAAGGAAGGAAGGAGAGAAGGAAGGAAGGGAGGGAGGAAAACAGGGAGGACATTTTTAATGCATTATACAGCTAGGTGGTACAGTGGATAAACTGTTGGACTTAGAGTCCAACCTTAATCCAAGCTTGAATTCAGTCTCAGACACTTAAGAGATGTGTGACCCTGGGAAAGTCACTTGACATTGCTACTCCTCCATTTCAAAATCTGTAAAATGAGTAACTTGGACCAGATAGTCTCTGTAGATCCTTCATCCTTTAAGGCTATAAGCCTAAGAACTTCAACATGGGGGAAAGTCTGTCAGTTGATTTCAGAGGCATCAAGGACATGCTATTTCTCTAGAGAGTGAGAAGTTACGTGTTGAGAAATGATATGAATTTAGGTTGTATTGGGAGGGTGAAGTCAGATTGTAGAGGGACTGACAAACCAAGAGGAAGACTTTAATTTGATGGAGTAAGAGTAGCCCTGCCCCCTCCCCCACTTTCCAGTTCTGGAACCATAATCAAATCAATGTAGCCATTGTTATTTCTCTCCCATGACTCCAATCACCATTGCTATGACTTTCAAAGAAAAAATGCCCCTCCCTGGCCACTATGCCATCTCCTCTACTGGAATATAAGCTCTTTCATGGCAGAGATAGTCTCCCTTCACGTTTTGTCTCCATTGTTTTAAAAGTCTCTTGGCACTGAGTAAGAACTTATAAATGCTTTTTCATTCATTCATTCATGAAAAGATTTTTAAAAGGACTCCAAAAGTTGTATTTAAGTAAGATGTGTGAACATAGCTTGGAGGATTATGGGTAACTGGTGTCTACTGAGATATATTGGAGGGAATATGCTTGCAAATTCATATCAATCACCCTTTCACTCCAGGAATAAAGTAAAAGTTCCCAGTCCTGACGGTGTGTCTCCAAGAAGTTCCTATGGGAGCAAAATAAAATTTTCATCCTCATCAAAACAAGCAGAGTGACAGAGTAGAAAGAACCCTGACTCTGAATTCAGACCTAGGTTCAAATCTTGCCTCTGACAATTACTGCCTGAATGATCTTGTATATGTCATTAAACTTCCCTGAACCTCAGTTTCCTCATTTGTAAAAAATAATTTTTTTTAAATGAGGGGTTTGGGCTCTAAAGCTATGATCCTAAATGATTTTTCAATTCTGAGCCTCAGTTCTCCCATTTGTAAATAATAATACTTTAAAATTTAAAAAAGAATGAAGAGGTTGGCCTCAATGACTTGTCAGATCCTTTCCAGGGAAGTTGCTTCCCATGACCATGAGATCCATGATCATGATCTTCCTTCAAATCCTTGTTGCAATATTGCCTGATGTGCAATCCCAAATAAGCTCACCAGATGTGCTCTCTGCCCCCTAGAGATTGTCCAGACGTTGGTCACAACATGTATAGGACTTCAGAAGATATCATCATTGCCATCAATGTGAAGAAACAAGAAAAATAGAGCTTGTGGCAACTGCTAGGTCACTTTCCATCCCCTTGGCTAGAATTCTCTTGAATCAGCTTCTACTCAACGATGTCAACTGTGTACTCCCAGAATAACTGTGGCTTTGAACCACAGGGAAGCTCAATTGACGTGATCTTTGCAGCATGCCAAAAATAAGAAAAGGGCAGGCGAGAGCACCAGGGTTCTGAATCGCCTTTCCTCACTGTACTTGATTCACCCTGGATGGCGTCTGGAGACCTCCACTGTAAAGGCAGACTTGATGCCCCAGAGTTGGGCAGGATTTTTTCACAGGTGCAAGTTATCCAGTGTTCATCAAGCTGGTATTTCCTTAGCAGCTGCTACTTTGTGCTCAGATCTGTCAGTCAGTCACTAACACTTATAAAGGGCATTTTCTCTGTCTGTTCCCAATGCCTAGGATGTTCTGCCTCCTCCACACTGACTACTAACTCCCCTAGCTTCTTTTAAGTCCCAACTAAAATACCATCTTCCATAGGAAGTCTTCCTTCCTTTAATCCCTCGTAATTCAAGAGCTTTTCCTCTTTTAATTACTTCCTATTTATACTATATATAGCTTGCTTTGTCTATATTTGCTTGCAGATTGTTCTCCACTCATTTGGGAGCTCCTTGCTTCTTTTTGTATCCCTAGCACTTAGCACAATGCCTGGCACATACTAAAACACTTAACAGTTTTTATTGATCGATTATTGTCTCCCCCAATTTGATTGTGAGGTCTTTGAAGACAGGGGCTGCCTTTCTCCGCTTTTTGTATCGCTAGCACACCATTCTTACCATAGTGTCTGGCACAGAGTAGGCAGAAAATGAATATTCATTGACTGATGTACCAGGCACTGTGGCGAGTATGTGGGAGATACAGAAGAGACAGAAGAATTACAAGATATAGTTCTTGCCCTTAAGAGCAGTGGTGTCAAATTTAAATAGAAACAGGGGACACTAAACTGTAAATAAGGATCCCTTTGGAATTCATACTGTCTAAGTTTTAAAATGTAACGTTACCTATGTTTGACCATTTTTATTTATTTCATTAAAATTTTCCCAATTATATTTTAATCTGGAGCCCCATATTTGACACTTCTATCTAGCAGCAGAGATAAGAACCATGAAACGTGAAATATGAAATTTACCCATGAAACAACCTTTCCACTAGCACACTGGTCTCCCCAAAACAATGGCTGCATTATGTCATTCCTTAGCTCCAAAATCTTCTCTAGTTTCTAGCTACCTATAGGACAAAGTCAAGATTCTCTACTTTTAAGTCTGCTTTTAAGTGTTTGGATAGCCTTTAAGCAAATCCTACATCCTTATCTCTGACTTTTTAAAGAGTATACTCCAGCCAAACTATCCATTCATTGTCCTTTCAACATTCCTTTAATTTCCTGCCTCCAGGTTGAAGTTCATGCTGTGCCTGCCTCAAATGCTTTGTATTCTGCCCTCATCCTCAAGAATACTCTTAAAACTTTACCAATCCTTTATAGCCCAGCTCAGATCCCATCTCCCCAATGAAGCATTTCCTGACCTTGCAGGAAGGACTAAATCAATCTCTTCTGATCTGATTTCTCTGTTTTCACATTATCAGTCACTGACTACTTATCATAAGCTGTCTTATTTGGCTAGTGTTAGATTTTTTTGACAAAATGCAAGTAAGAAAAAAGGATCTTGATTTAGGGTTAATATCATGAATATCATTCTCTCTTTCCCTACCCAAAAGGGAATTCAGGCTAGAGAAAGTGTTTTTCATTGTTTACATTCCTAGTTAAAGTCATTCCCAACAGAACAGTGGTCAAAGGAGATAAATAAACCCCACACTAAAGAAGAACTGCAAATAACAAGAGAGATTACTCCAAATCAATAGTAAGAGTTGTACAGTCATTGATTTAGTTGGAACCTGAGAAACCAACACTTCTCATTTTACATATGAGGAAACTGAGGTAAAGGGAGGTTAAGCGACTTACTCTAAGTGACATAAGTTGCAAGTGGTAGAGCCAGGATTGGAATCTAGGTCCTTCATCCACAAATTCAGCACTATTCTCCACTATACCGCTCACAAGATAATGCAAATTAAGCAACTTTGGGGTTGTACCTCACATCCAAAACTTGGCAAAGATCACAAAAGATGGAAAGGACCACTTTGGAGGAACATATTGTTGATGGAATGCAAACTGGTCTGACCATTCTGGAAACAACTGTGAAGAGAAACAAGGATTTATATCCATCCTGACATTTGCTAGCTCTTTGATTTTGGATAAATAATTTAACTCTTCTGAGCCTCTGTAGAACTGAGAGAATGTTAACTCTTACTTTCTTCATAGGCCTGATGTGTAGATCAAATGAATAATTAATATAAAGGTACTTTACAAACCTTTAGCACTCTATAGATTTTTTTAATCAGATATGTGATTTCATTAGTATAACTATAAAAGTTGGTTCAGCCACTTTGGGAAGTCATTTGGCATTATGACCAAAAAGTTACTGAATTGTGAAAATAATCTTTGACTCCAGAGATACCATTACTAGACCCACACCCTCCAAAAAGAAGAAAAGGACCCACACATACAAAAATATTTATAGCTGTGCTTTTTGTAGAGGCAAAGAACTTTAAATTAAAGGAGGTAACTCATCATTTGGGGAATGGCGGGACAAAATTAGAGTATATTAATGTAACAGAATAATATTCTGATAATGAAATGGTTTCAGAGAAACATGGGAAGATTGTATAAACTGCTGCAGAGTAAATTATGCAGAACCAAGAGAATAATATATACGATAACAACATGATTGCAAAGACAAACAATTTAGAAAGACAAGAATAGTGATCAATGAAATGACCAACTGTGATTTCAGGGGACCAACTAATGAGGGTGAAAGAGGAGTGTAAAAGCTGACTTGAAACTTAACATCAAAAAACCTAAGATCTTGGCAACTGGTTGCATCACTTCTGAGGAAACAGAGGGAGAAGAAATGGAAGCAGTGTCCGTTTTTATATTTTTGGGCTCAAAGATCATTGTAGATGGTGACTGCAGCCATGAAATTAAGATACTTGCTCACTGGAAGGAAAGCTATGGCAAATCTGAAGAGCATCCAGAGATATCACTTTGCTGACAAAGGTTCACATAGTCAAAGCTATGGTTTTTCCAGTAGTAATGTATGGTTATGAGAATTGAACTATGAGGAAAGCCAAGCACTGCAGGATCAGTGTTTTGAATTATGGTGCTTTGAGAGTCTCTTGGACAACAAGGAGATCAAATCAATCAATACTTGAAGAAAGTTGGGTCATCACTAGGCATCTTGACTTTGTCTTGCCTCTGGACTCTGATGGCTCTGGAGGAGAGAGCGAGGCTGATGACGTCTGCTCCACTTCTGCTCCACTTAAATCTAATTCTTGCACAAGTTAAGACATCACCCTCATGATGCTATTGGTCCTCTTGGAAGGATAAACAACAAAGAACAACTCAAAGAAATTAGTGCAGGTCAAATACTGAAGCTAAAGCTTAACTACTTTGGCCATATTGGGACCCATTGGAAAAGTGCTTATGTTGGGAAAGATTAAAGGTAAAAGGAGGAGACAGCAGAGGATGAGATGGATAGAAACAATGCACATGAACTTGGACAGACTTTGAGAGATCATGGAGGATAGAAGGGGCTGGTGTACTATAGTCTATGGGATCACAAAGAGTCAGACCCCCATTGAATGACTAAAAACAAAAATAATTAAGATAAAGCAGACTATTCCTATCTTGATAGAGATACCAGATTCAGGGTGAGGACTTAGACATAAGTTTTTTCCACATAGCCAGTGCAGGAATTTGTTTTGGTTGATTGTATGTTTATTGCAAAAGTGTTATTTTTATTTTTTTTTCTCATGAGCAGGGGGGCGGTAAGAGAAAGAGTAAACAGATTTTTAATTTTTTTAAAAAAGAAACTATTTACATTCATATAGCACTTGGAGGCTTGAAAAGTGCTTTCCATATATTATCTCATTTGATATACAGGAACATGGAACTTCCCTTCCAATGAGGGAAGTCTCTCCACCGATGTAATTCAGCCCCTACTCTGAAGTTATATCTTGTAGATTCTTAGGACACTTTATAGAGTTGCCCAGGGTCATGCAGCCAATATGTATTAGCAGTGGAATTTGAGCCCAGCTTTTCCTGACTTGGAGGCTGGTTTTGTATCCACTCATCCATTCTACTTTTCAGAGGTAGATATCTATTATTGATGATTAAAATAATTTCAAGAGACATAATTTCTGGGTAATTTAATCATTTTATTAATAAGGCCAACATATTATTAATAAAAGGATGTTCATTTGGCCTTCTCTCTTAGACCAAAGACCTCTGATGCTGATAGGCTCATAGGTTATGTGCCCTTTGAAGAGGTGTTCTTGAGTGGTGGCAATTGACACTGAGTGGTTAACATAGTGGGAGGTGGGCTATGTTAAAATGAGGGTCTTGGGGTACTTGACCTGTGTAGTCCAGTTCTTGACTTATCAATTTCTATATCACCTACCTCAGAAAAAGGAGAGTCCACATTTTCCCAGAACTGTTTGAGCAAACACAATAAGAAGGAATATACCTGTTAGTCCAAACTTAGAATTTCTTTGTCTTTTTAGATCTTGGGCTGGGTAAATCTTTAAGAGAGATTTCCCATACTGATTGGTTTCTCGATGAGGAAGTAGAAAAGGGGAAAAACCTTGGTCCTGATTCAATAATCAGCTATTAAATATAAAAGAGAAATAATTAATTTCTCACATTATTTTTATGTGAAATTTAATATGTACCATTTTAGAGAGATAAATGTGTGTTAATTAACAATAATATCATCTACCATATAGGCACCAGGCAGTGTAAACGGTTTACAAATACCAACTCATTTGATCCTCATAAGCACCACCTTGTGAGATAAATGCTATCATTGTCCCCTCCATTTTACAGTTGAGAAACTGAGGCAGATGGAGGGGAAGTGCCCAGGATTTCAGAGTTAGGAAGTGTCTAAGGCAAGATTCAAATTCGGATCTTCCTGACTTGAGTCCAACACTCTATCCATTGTACCACTTAGCTGGCTAGCTGTGTAGTATTTGAGATGCAGAAGTGTCCAAAGCCCCATCATAGTGACTGGAGATACTACAACATCACTCGGAAATCAGTGCAATATTATGGGTGTTTTCATCATCAAAATATAAATTTATGGTGGAGTCAGTGGGGCAGGGTAGTATGCCTCTTCCTGCAATGACACACTTGGCAAGCAAACAGAAACTGTAATGGGGGCAGAGTTGGAATCTGGGAAGATATGAATGGGGACCCAACAATGGAAAGAGCACTGACTTTACAGTCAGTGAATCTCAGTTCAATTTTTGCCTTTCTCACTTACTACCTTGTAACCCTGGCCAAGTCAGTTCAACCACTCTGGGCCTCAGTTTCTCCCAATGTAAAATAAGATGTTTGGACTCAATGACCTCTAAAATCTCTTCTAAGCCTACATATATGACCCTTCAACTCAAGGACTGAGGACAGTGTCAAGTTGAAAGGGTCAAGATTTTGAAAGGAAGAAAGAGAGGCCAGAACAGGGTGATGTCTTGGGAGACCAGGAGAGGTAGACTGCCCAAATGCCTCATCATCATGTGATACTATCCTGTCTCTAAGATGTGGAATTTAACTTCCTCCTCTGGTAGAATGAGGCAACAAATTAATGAATGAATGAAGCATTTGTTAAGAAGTGCCAGGTGGCAGTGGAAGAAGGAGGAGGAGGAGGAAAAAGAAAGAGGAGAATGAGAAGCAGAAAAAGGAGGAGGAGGAGGAAGAGAAGGGGGTAGAAGAGGAGGAGGAGGAGGAGGAGGAGGAGAAGAAGAAGAAGAAGAAGAAGAAGAAGAAGAAGAAGAAGAAGAAGAAGAAGAAGAAGAAGAAG
>CM053770.1:228531602-228581106 GCA_028658325.1 Potorous gilbertii
TTTCTAGGTGCCAGGCACCGGGCTAAGCACATGACATTTATTATCTCATTAGACCTTCAAAACAACCCTTGAGGTAGATACTATTAATAATCTCCATTTTACAATTGAGAAAACTGGGGCAAACAGTTTAGGTGACTTGCCCAGGGTCACACAGCTAATAATACAAGCAAGCAAGATAGCCCGCACTCTGGGTGACTTGGTTTGAAACTGACTAGGAAGCAGCCTGATGCCCCAGTTCCAGGGATGGTAAGGTAAAAGCTCACTTTTTAGACACCAGGGTAAATGGGTGGGTATCTGATTTTTGGACTGTTGCCAAGCCTGTTTCCCCATGTCCCAGAAGGGATGAGGTGGGGGCAGGGGAAATGTGGAGGGATAGCCCCTAAGATAAGCCCAGAATGCTACCCCTCTTGTCATCTTCTGAATCACAGACCTAGACGAACCCAACCCCATCATTTGACTTAAGACCCATGTTTGACTGTTCTGTACTCACTGACCTGACATGGTGCTGCCTTCTGAAATTCACCATGGTTTGGGTCTTCCACAAAGAAAGACAATTTTTTGTCTGGGCTGCAATGCCATCCCTCTGTCTTTTAGCTAGGCCTTCTTCACCATCTGCTGGTATGGCCTCTGGTTCCTGGTCTCAAAAATTCTCCACTGCAATTGATTGTCCCTTAGCACAGACCTAGTAGTCTTCTTCCTCGGACATCCTATTTTGTCAATCTTAATCATCCTATCTTAAATCATGTCTACTTGGTAGGTTCTGAAAGAAAATGAGTTCTATAGGTCTGTCTGGCATTTATCTCCAGAAGTTTTCTTTCGATCACGGTCCTCTGGCAATATGGTGAAGCCAACGGATGCCTCTCATATTAAACACAGAAAATAAAATACATAGGCATACAAACGAAAAGGATTATGTTGAAATATAATTATGAACATTTTTTTAAGTTCACAGACCTCAGATTAAACACCCTTGGAGGAGAAAGACCCAGCCTCCCAATAAACATCCATCAGTACTGGCTAGGGAAGGATTTGATCTGTTCCCTGCCATGGGAAATCTCTTCGTTATAGGCTTGAAAAACAAAATCTCCTTCCTACTTCTAACATCCTTTGGCTACCTCAGCCTTGCCGAGATAGCTTATTTTGCTGACAGATGATCCTGAGATATTTCATTTGTCTGAATGCTTGACAACATCTCCTGGAATAGTGGTTAATGCAAAAAGCACCTGAAGAAAAGTCGGAGGAGTGGTGTTTTATCTGGACTCTGCCATTTACCTAATTAGTGACTATTGATAACTTTGCTGATGACTCAGATTCCCCAGTATGAATAGTAATTATAACAAAAATAGTATTTATTTAGCATTTTAAGGTTTGCAAAGTGCTTTTAAAATTATCTTATTTGATCTCACAATGACTGGGAGGTAGGTATCATTATCTCCATTTTACAGATGAGGAAACTGAGGCAGACAGCAGTTAAATGAAGGTTAAATGACCTGCCCAGGAATACTGAATATTGTTATTGAGTATCTAAGGCATGATTTGAATTCAGGTCTTCCTGATTCCAGGTCTAACACTCTATCCACTACACCCTCAGCAGCTCAGAATCTACTAATCAATTGGTCATGAAGAATTTAATAAATCCCTTCTATGTCAGCAATTCTTAACGTTTTCTGGGCCATCCCGTCACCAGATCAGGGAAGTCTATGGATCATTTCTCCAAATCATATTTTTAAGTGCAAAAAGTAAAATGCATGGGATCACAAACTGTATTGTACTATAATTCATGAAATACAGCTATCAAAATATTTTTTTGAAAAGTTTACTGACCTCCCTGCCCCGATCAAGAATTCCTGTTATGTGCTATATATCAAGGATTTTTTTAAAAAAATGAAGTGTCTGTCTTCAAAGAGCTTTACATCATATTGAGAAAGGCAACATATGTGTATGCATGCACATGCATACATGTATGTATACACATGTATGTACACATATGTGTGTCTGCATGTATATACTTGGAGGGGTGTCATCCTTTTAGAAGGGGAGCCTCCTTGATGTCAGGACTAATTTGTTTTTCTCTCTGTTTCTCTAGCTCTTAAAGAAATGTTTTGCAAATACTAAACATATAATTGAATTAACATTCAATTAATTAGTATTAATTAATACTAATTAATTTAATTAATACTTTAAAATTTATCCATATAAAAGTATATGCAAAATATTACATAATTAAATTGGGGAAGAGAATGTTGGGGCAGCTGGAGGGATCAGGAAAGGTTTCGTGTAGAAGGTGAGTGACTGAGGAGAGTTTTGGAATAAACTAGGGATTCTAGGAGGTAAAGGTGAGGTGGGAGGACAAGCCAGGTATAGGGGACAGTCCATACAAAAGCATGGAAATGGGAGATAGAGGTATGGAGGTTTTTGGTTCTACATTAATGAATTACTCATAACGATATTAAAAACAGAAATGATGAACCGTCTCATGAGTTGTAGTATCTGTCCTGAAAGAATTCACTCCAAGTTAAATAAAAGGCATTTATTGGGGTAATATGCCCAGCAGACGGGAGACAGAGCATTGAGCCAGGTTATATATCTGATCTATATAGAGTTTAACAGGATAGGTGGAAAGGGGCAGCCACTACAGTAAAAGAAAATGGAAGAGAACAGGATGGGGATGGAGGGCTACTCAGAAATGTCACGTAGTCCATATAGAAAAGCAAAGGGAACAGGACAGTGGGAAGAGCAGCACTGCACTGGTATGTCTGGAACATCAGGTAGTCGGAGATGCTTTGTGAATACATACAGATAAGCCCACTGTGGGGGGCTTCAATGTATAGTCTTCTTGAAATTGGGTTGTGATCATTTTCTGGCTGGTCATATCCTGCATCCTGTTTGCTCCATCTACCTCGAGCACCCTTTTTTACTTCATCAACAATATATTATTTTATATTATATATATATATTTTATTTATAAAATAAATATATTATTTATTTTATTTGGAGCCAGAAAATCTAGGTTTGAATGCTAACTCTGGGATCTTGTGGAAGTCACTTCACATCTCATCTGTAACCTCGGTTTCCTCATTGTAAAATGAGGGGGTTAGCTTGAATACACAGGTCTTTTCCTACTCTCCGTCTTATGATTTCATTTAAACCAACCTGGATTCCAAACTCATCACTGAATGGCTACGCTAATTAGATTAAGGAGGGTAATTAGGAAGAAGGAGGTGAAAGTTAATTCCCTAGAAAATGTATTTCTCCACATTTGCTTGGAGAGATTTGATCTCTTCCCAAGGTTTTCTAAACTACCTAAACCAGTCATTTTTCTTCAAAGTGATATTCTTGCTTGGGGATACCATTCTAAGCATCATTGAAAAAAAAGAACTATGCTCCATTGCACATCAGAGCAACCAATGCATAAGAAAAGCTATCTTTTTTTGTATTTTTTTTTAAATTTGGATTGCTTCTACATAATTAAATGGTTATGGGAAAAACCTCATAATGTTCAGAGGCTTATGATAGTTAAATAAAATAAAGGAAAACATTAACCAACCTTTTTAAAACCTCAGAATGGTTTGGATTTGGTTTCAATTTGGTGTGAAGATTAGCCAAACCAGTTCATCCAGCCATAATTTAAATCCAAATATATAATTATTAACACTGATTACCCTACCAGAACTGCAGCAGATTCAGAGAATCTTACTCCCAAGGCACATCTTCTCTACATGGGACAGACAGTTAGCTCCAAGGCAGGTCTTCAGACTGTGGGAAACATACAAGGAAAAAACTAATAACATTCTTCCTCTCTCCCCAAAGGAAGCTGGAGGATCAAAGCAGCCTGAGTACTTAAGAGCTTTCCGTTCCTAAACACTCTCCCAAAGCAAATCCATCTAATGAGATTCAAACAACCCCTAAAGGAATCAGCTGTTAGCACCATTCACTCCAATCCTGCATCAAATAGAGTGGATTATTTTTAAAGAGAGGGGCAATATAAAATATAATAATGGATATGTGAAATAATTATTTGCCTCCCCTACAATTACCTAGTTCAAAAATGAACACTTTACAAGAGTCAAAGTATAATGGTATCGAATGAGCCCATTCTTCTAAGGTTAACATGTAATTCAGTGTGTACTGAGTTTTGTGCACCCAAAAGCTAATTCTCTAGCCTTAAGAATTTTCTTTTGGTGACTGACTCCACCGATTATTGTCCAGGCTATTCAGAGAATATTTTAAAATATCTGAACTGGATTGCCATCATTAATTAACTGCATTGAATCAGAACTCAGAATGTCTCTGATTAGCTTTTTTCTATTTTTTTTCTTTTGGATTAGACCTTTATTTTTATTAGTGAAAGGGGCTTACAATGTGGAACATCCTCTACCAATGTAGATGGACACCATCTCTCCAACTTATAGCCTTAGAAAATTGCCTGAGGAGGTTAAGTGAGTCATCCAGTATCACAGTCTAAATGTGACCTAGGTAAGAGTCTTCCAGACTCTGAGACTAGCTGTCTATCCACTGCAACATGCTGGGTTGTGTGTGTGTGTGTGACATATACATAAATATACACATACATGCATACACATATAATCATACATGGGTATACATGAATATAGTCAAATATATATGCATATATTGTGTGAACATGCATACACGCATGTATAAACAGAATGTTCCAAAAGCAAGTGCAATTGTAAGTTACTAAAGCTTACAACTGCACTAAGGCTTTTAGGATAACTTGTAAATGACAGTCTTGTGTTCTCTTAAGCTATTAAGCTTTAAACTATTAAGGGTTAAATTAACCTAGTAAGAGTTCCTTAACCTGAAACACAAACAATTCCATCATCTGGTACCAAAACTCTCACTACCTTTCTCCCAGGTAAACCACATTCTATTGAAACCGGAACCCTGGCCATGCCCTGTGCATGTTTCCTATTTTCTTGACTCTGTACCTATGTTCATGCCATTCTCTATATCAGGGATATACTTCTCCCTCCTTCCTCCCTCCCCAACCACCCTGATCTGATCACCCTCCTCTGAGATGGTCATACTTGACTTTCCATCACCCACCATTTTTCTTCCAATTTTCATGAACTACAAAACTTCTTTATCTGATAGCAATCTCTCATTCCATCTTTCCCTATGCTTTGTGACTCAGAATTATTCTCCATCCTCATCATGATCTCCAGTCTTGTCACCTCTCAGTTCTTTCCCTGACCATCACCTGTACACTGGTTATACTGGTTTTCCTCCCTTCTCTACATTAATCCTTGCCAAATAGATTCAATTCTACACCATCCTCTGCTCAGGAATCCCTTCCTCCTTTGTCTCATCAAAGATCGTGTCTTACCAAACTCCAGCCCTGAATTATTCTTACCATATGCCTCCTTCACTACTACAAATGTGCCTAAGAATATCTAGAGATAGAGAAAAATCAGGCAACTTTGTATATTGGGTCTATGACATACTTGAATTACATAATCTCAATGAGGACTTCACCATAGCAAGGCAATCTTTTCACATATCCCTAATCAATTCACGATCCCATTTACCACAGCTGCTCTTCCAAAACTTTTTATCCTTTCTCAAACCTCTCATGGTTGCCGTTGACCCTTCAGCTGAGAATTTTGCTTCATATTTCACTAAAAAAAAACTGACACTATTCCCCCAAGATCTCTTTCTTCTCTCTTTTTCCTTATGGGATATTAATCAAATGTCTTCCCCATTATATCCTCTTTCATTCCATCCTTGGCTGAAGAGGTGGCCCTTATCCTTACCATAGCAAATATCTCTCCATGAACATATCTTCCCATCTCCTCCAGCAGATTTTCTCTCTATCATTCTCACTTTCTCTTTTTACCTTCAATCTCTGTGTATAGATTGACTTGTTCCTTACTGTCCAAATACACCCAAGTCTCCCCCATCATTAATAAACCCTCACTTGATCCTATGATCCCAATTAGCTATCATCAAATGTATTTCCTCAAGGATTTGAACCCACTGACTCACCTACATAAAGTACTCATACTTCCAGCCCCCTCACTTGCATCTAAATTCTCTGCATTCTGGCTTCTGACTTTATCATTCAACTAAAACTTCTCTATCCAGAGTGATCAATGATTTCTTTTATTTAAAAAAAGTATTATTTATTTTATCATTTAAAAAAAAATTGAGTTCTAAATTCTCTCTCCCTAAAGGCCCCTTCCTTACCTACTGAGAAGGAAAGCAACACATCAACTACACAGGTGAAATCATGCAAAACATATTTCTGTTTTAACCATATCACAAAAAAGCAAGAAAAAGAATGTGACAATTTGTTGAGGAGTGTCTCATTTTTATAAATTGGACACAGTTCCCAAATATTTGGGAAAAGAGGCTTTTACCAGAGAAACTTGCTATGAAAATTTTTGATATTACTTCATTATCTGTGGTACATTTTAGCAAATTGAAGTTTCCCTGATTATTTCTTTAAATTAAATGTAATTTTGTTTTTGCTTTGTCTGAGATCATGATTGCTAACTTGGTCTTTTTATTTTAACTGAAGCACATTTGATTCTGCTCCAGTCCTTTATTTTAACTCTATGTGTGTCTTTTTGTCTGAAACACATCTCTTGGAAACAACTTATTATTGGATTCTGGTATCGAATTCATTCTGCTATCAGCTTCCATTTTGTGGGCGAGTTTATCCCATTGACATTCACAGTTATGATTACAATGTATTTTCCTCCTTCCTATTCATTTCTGTTTATTTTTTCTCGTTTTTTGCACTGCCCCTCTTCAAAGTCTGTTTTGCTCCAATCCACTATTTCCCTTACTCTCCCCTCCCTTCAATCATCCTCCACCTCCCTCCTGGCTTTCCCCTCCTTTTTCCCTACTGGGTAAGCTACATTTCCATACATAACTGAGTGTGTATATATTTTTCCCTGTTTGAACCAATTCTAATGAGAGTGAAATTCAAGCCTCTTGTTAATAAACTTTTGTAACTTCTTTTCCATTTGGCCAATTATGCTTTTCAAGGAGTTCTTCAGTGATTTTTTCTTAAAGTTATTTTTATATTTCTTTTACCATTAGGCCAATTCTGATTTTTAAGGTGTTATTTTATTCAGTACTTTTTTGCCTCTTTTACCAAGCTAATTCTCTTCATAATTTTTTTTGCTTCACTCTCATTTCTTTTCCCAGTTTTTCCTCTTAGGCTTTCTTTAACTATTCCAAGAATTATGGTTGGGCTTGTGTCCGGTTAGCATTTTTCTTTGAGGTTTTGGTTGTAGGTGTTCACATGGTTGTCTTCTTCTGAGTTTGTCTTGTTCTTCCCTGTCGTCATAGTAGCTTTTTATGGCCAAGTTCTTTGGTTGCTGTTACTATAATTATTTGTTTGTCTGTTTGTTCATTTATCCAGTCTACTTCTTGACTTTGCATTTTACATTAAAATTGTTATCTGCTTACCTGGGCATGAGGAGGTCCTACCCCAAGTTTCAGACTTTTTCAGGCTGCTGTTTTCAGAGCTAGTTCTGGGGATTTGCAAGTTTTCAATGCTTCTTAGTTAGGGTGATCTAGGTACAGGTGTGGTCACTGCTCCCCTGTTCTGTGCTCCAGCCTTTATCTAGGAGGAGACCATGATCCTTTGCCACTGCAACTGCTAGTGCTCCTTTATGCCTTGGAACTGAGACCAGGGTCCCTATTTTCTTGTGGCTGACCACGTGCTCCTCTTCACTCAGTAAACTGTGAACCAGTATTGTATATGGGCAAAAGAGTAGTAAGTCAGTACCAAGTGCACCCAATGTGAGGATCACCTGTAATCTCTTTCTGAGCAGTTGTCTAACCCCTTTACTGTCTCTGAGCTGAGAGCTCCCAAAGGTACTGTTGCAGCTACCGCTGCTGCAGTCACCCTCAAAGTCCAATACTGGTGTTCTTTCTGTGCTCTGGACTGGGGCTCATCCCAGTGTCACAGACCTCTTCCAAAGACTTCCTAACTTGTGTTAGGTTGAAAACAAAATGCCTCACTCTGACTGTTTTTTCACTCTGCTGCTTCAAAATTTGATTTGAGGTGTTATTTTAAAGTGGTTTTGTGGAGAATATTGAGAGTTCAGTTGGGTTGCTGTCTGTACTCCACCATTCTGGCTCCACCTAACTGGTTTCCTAATTGTAAAATCTAATGGCCTTCTCTCAGTCTTTATCCTTCTTGACCTCTTTGTAGTCTTTGATACCAACTGTGACCTGATCATCTACTGAATATTTGCTCAAGTTGGGAAAAAGGGAAGGCTTGGGGGGAAAGAATGAGCTCTGTTTGGGAAATAATGATTTTGAGGTACCTATGGGACAACCAACCCATACAGTTAGTCACTAACCAAAAACAAATATATAATCATCCTCCTCGGAACACATTTATTGAAAATATTGCTTTCACAGGATGGTAGATGAGATATATTATGAAAATAGAGATCAGAAAGTTGGCAAGGACTGTCCTTGCTTCTTTTTATATGCTCAGTTCTTAGCACAGTGCCTGGTATATAGTAGGTGCTTGATAAATATTTATTGGTTGATTGGGGAGGATGGTGGTCGGAAGAAGAGGAGAAAAAAGAGAACTGAGGTCAGCTGGGAGGTCCCCTCTGGCGTCTGAAGTAGTAGTGGGAGAATCAGGGCTTCTGAGTGCCTGAGGACTTGGCCCTGACCACCTACCACTGTTCCAGGTGCTGTCCTGGGCTTCCCAGACTCAGCTGCCCTAATCAGGTCCTGGATGACAGATGCAGCCAGCAAGGGACAGACTTGTCTCAGACACTTCATAACCTGCATCAAGTCCTCTAGATCTTCCCAGGGAACACAGTTCTTCTGCAAGACTAGTGGGATTGCTTCTGGCTTGAACCCAGGACTTCAGCTGGCAGTCCTAGGAAAGGATGGCACTATTCCTTCAGTCTATCCCACATCACCAAGTAGCTGCCTTCTTCTATGAACTTTGAGGGGATGACACCTGCACCATCTTCTGCTCATCCAAAGATGGATGAGCATCAGCATAGAAACAACCTGTCACCCACATAGTAATGCTGAGATCTTCCAGGGTGTCTACACCAATGAATCTGTGGTTGAAGAGATGATCTGGGGTGTCAATCATGATCAAGAGCTGCCACAGTCCAATATCAGTGCTCCCTATATTCACCATCAGAAATTCCTGCTATGTCATCCACTAGGGTCTTCCAGTCAAGTGTCTAGCACTGTCCACACCTCATTGCACTGCGGTGTCAGGTCTGGTCCTGTCATCTTTCTCCTCATTGTTGAAGCCATTTTGAGGAGACCTGGCTGGGCTATGCTGCCCATAGCAGGCTTTGCACTGCACATATAAAGTAATCCAGGTTGCTCACATTACCTTCTGAGATGCTCCTGGACAGGAGAAAAATTGGATCCTACTTGACATCTACATTGTTAAGATGTCATCAATACCCAAAATGGCTTCTACCTTAAGCCATCTGTGCAGAAGTGCTGTAAGAATAAGGAAAATTTCTGAACCTAGACTTTGCTTTAGACTTTTTAAAAGTCTAGAGTAGACTTTAAAAAAAAGCCAATTCCCATTAATCCTACCTGAGAACATATTGGGTGATACTGGGTGATACCATAGCCTTGGTAGGTAGTAAGTGAGTACCCTCTGGGATAATGATTTTGGGGAGGGGTTGGTTAGCCTTAGGTGGGCAAAGTATGTCTTTTCCTTGTAAGTTGGGTAGACCTCTTCCCTCACCTAGGAGAATACTGCAATGGGGAGACCTCATCCATCCTGTAGATATTGTCTAGAGGTAGAAATGTTCAGAAGGATCTCATTGAAGGTGAAATTAAACTAACTAACTTACTCCTGCCAGATGGACACCCTACTAGATCCCAGGACAGCCCTGCTGTGGATGGAAATCTCATCTGGAAAATGACTTTTAATGGGATGGAGGGGAGGAAGAAAAAAAAAGAGGAAGACCTGAGTGGACTACAGTTACCTTGATACCAAAAGTATGTGCTGACAGTGAATTTTGTGTCAATAAAATAAGAAAATATATCAATTAATCAATCAACACATATTTATTAGGGGCATAGTATGTGCCAGGCAATGTGCTAAGCACTATAGATACAAAGAAAAAGCAAATATATCAATATCCTACAAAAGTTCTTTTCCAGAAGTACAGAGTTAGACTACAAACATTGTGACTTCGGATAGGATGCCTGAGTTATTAACTTGTTTACACTTACATGTATTTCAGTCATTGGGGATTTATTTTGTTAAGTGTTTATCAAAAAACTATCACTTAAAAGCAATTACACTCTATTCGGGGATTAAAATGAAACAAAATCCTTCTACCTGTCACCTTTGAATAGTTGGATTTTTTTAATGTATTTAATGAAAATGTAAGTTCTATTGAGAAAGGGATAAGCAGAGAGGCAGATGTCCCGTGGACTACATTAATAACATCCCATTTCAAGGAATGTCTAATCTCTTGTACATTAAGCCTTCCACAAAGAATTTTAATCCCACTCTGAGAAAATTCATACTGAAGATTAAAAATCTACAATGCCCAAACCTAAACAATATAAGGCTTTAGCTACACAAAAGGTGAGTGTCTTCATTTGATGAGTCACTCAAAAAGTGATAGACTTAAATCCTTGAAGTGCTTTCTCTTCACAGGGGAAAACATATAAAAGGTAGGGACAGTGGAGGAAGGATGTCAGCTGAGAAGGCTTTCCTTTCCAAGGCACCAGTATCATCGCCTGTGTGGTCCCAGACAAACAGCAAACACAGGCATGGGTTTCTCATCCTACATGCTCTTACTAACTTTTTCTTTCTTCTCCCAAGCATTTTTGCTTTCAGCATCAAAATCCATGAGAACCGTTGAGGATGACATGCTCCTAAATCCATTTGGGCTGGGCAAAGCCCTTCAGAAGGAAGATATGGCAGAGAAATCTGGAGCAGTGCCTTCCCTTGAACATTATAAATCTGAAGAGGGTGGTTTTATCAACGAGGAGGAGAGCAGAAACCCAAAGGTATGAGTCAGCATCCACTTTCATTTTCTTTAATATCAATAGGAATTTAAACCATTTGTATCTTTCTTCTTAGAGCTCAACAAAAGATATCTATAATTGATAGTTATAGCTTTAATGTAACCCTACTGATGCCTCAATATCATCAATGTCATATTATATATCCTGGAAGTTTTCAGTCCTATTGAACACTATTCATCCAAGTGTTTCTGAATAAAAATTAAATGGATGTCACTAATTAACATACACATATTCAACCACGAAATTACACTTTCATTTTATAATAAGAAAGCTGAAACATAATTCAACTTTTTCTTTTAAACAGAATATAGGCTCCAAACATAGTTTCTTAAACCGTGGTCTGCCGTTGAACCTAGCCCTTAAGCAGCTCCCTTATCTTGCGCTGAAGGGATCAGTGGCTTTTCCAGCTGACAATGGAGTTCAGAATATTGAATCAACCCAGGAAAGGAGAGAGATTGGGGATGAAGAAAACTCAGTTAAATTTCCAATAGGAAGGAGAGATTTTGACAGTGAGTAGTTTTATTTATTCAACTCAGACATCTTAAAAGTTATCAACAATGGAAGTATGGCTTTAGAAATAGGTAATTACAACAATATCAAACAAGAATACAAGTGTAAAAACACAATTTTTAATATAAAGTGCTCTGCACACAATAAATTAACTGATGAAATGACAGCAATTCTGATTCACTACATTACTCTAATTACTCTTGCATTTCTAGTATAGCCACTGTAATCCAATCCCTTTAACAACCTAAACTTTTGGAACTTTTTTTCCCTACAGTGCTCAGGTGCATGCTGGGAAGAGTCTATCGACCTTGTTGGCAAATCTGATACCTGCAGGCCTACATCCTCTTTCCCCAAGAAAACAAAGCTATTGAGGTGCCAGTGAAAGTTGCTTTGCTTCATCAATGTACATGTGGTCAGTGTTTGTATTTTGGAACAAATGATTGAGATTTTTCCTGGGTAAACTAAATGTAACCATTTTGCTGTATAATAAACCTTGTGAGCATTCAGCACAGTCATGACTCATTTGTCTATTTGACGGATGGTAACACCTTCTACATTCTACATTTCAATTGGACAAAGTACTAGTGTACAAGACATATTGACTTTTCCAAAGGTGATAGTCATGACCTTTCATTGATGACTTGGTTTTTGTTTAGTGACTAATATAAATACCAGAGAACCAAAAAGACAAATTCAGAGTCTAAAAAACTGAGTTAGTTTTGCCTGCCCTGCAATCAATTTATTCTTGGGGGTTGGCCTGCAGCCTTTCACTGCTGATCTGGCTCGAATTTGGTTCGATTTATTCTGTAGATTGTCCAGTGTCTTAGCGATCTTACCCATTTGTGGCCGAGACAGCTCATTTTCAGGATCACAGAGGTCATTGTCATCATTCAAATCCACCTGTTTCCTCTTGGGGCCCTTGCTTCCTGTCAGACCACTTGATTTTTTGGATAATTTTTCATTTTTACTTCTGTTCAACTGAACATTTTCAGAACTTGTTCCAAGGGTTGGTACTCCATCAAATGAACTTGTGCCTTCTATTATGCAAGAGGTATTAAAAAAAAAAAGGAAAATAAGTACCTATTCAGTACTATTGCCCAGAAAAATTTAGACTAAGCTAACACATTCAGAGGTTATGTTTTCTTCAAACATGCTTCATATAAAATCTAGTCAGCTGATTAATAAAATAGGAATGCTACAAAGTGAGAGGGTATCTAATCTAAGCAAACCACTATCAGACTCCTCTGTCTTCAGTTCTTATCTCTTTACCCACCTAATTTGGTTCTCAACAAAATACTTTCTTTTGATAAATAATCAATTTATAATTTTGTCTAGTCACAAAGGTTACTTAGAGAAAAATATTTGAAATATTTAACGCTCCATGACTTTGAACTAATTTGCAATTAATCTTAGAAGTTAAATTTGTCATAGAATATAGTACATATGTAAAAATATTAGCCAGTCTCATTTTATATAGCATCATCAACCTATTTTCTGAGGGGACTGGGAGTTTAATCAACTGAGGCCTAGGATTTCACTGCTGAAGGGGATTCCCAACATGGAAGCTCTCTCTACTACAGCAGACTGAGAAACCACTTGCAACTCGGTAGACAATAAGAGGTAAAAGATTTGCCCTTGGTCATTTAAGCGACAAAGGCAGACCTTGGATCTGCGTGTTTCTAACTCTAAGGCTGGCTCACTATGCACTACCACCAAGTTGCTTCTCAAATTACTCTGTATTACCACATTATTTAAAAGAATCTCTTACTTTGTAATTGCCCGTTTAAAAGTTAAGCCCAGGGAGAAAAAACATGGCCATAGATAAGTAAAACACCATGTTTGGGGAAGATAAATTCTTGAGGAAAAATATGTTCCATTGTGGATAGGTTGTTTTTAAGATGTCAACCAGACACCCAAGAATTAGGGTGTGGCCTTGAATCCCAGAGAGAAATTAGGAATGGATTTATGAATCTGACAGTAGTGAGTCTAAAGAATTGAACCCAGAGGAGCAGATGAGCTCACAACGGAAAGAATATACAGACAGAATAGGGTCCAAAGTGGTGTCTTGGATCACACACACTTTTATGGGGCAGGAGATGGATGATAATCCAACAAAAGTAATTGAGGAGTGGCCAGAGAGGTAAAAGGAGAAATGAAAGACAGCCTTCACTGAGGCCAAAGGGGAAGAAAGGAGCATCCAGGAGGAAGGGAGTAATATATGGTGCCAAATATTATAAGAACCTTAAGGCAGAAACAGTCATTGAGTTTAGCAATTAAGAGACGACATAATTTTGTTCAGAGAGCAGTATTACAGAGTGGTGGTAGGGTTTGAAGCCGATGACAAGGTAGTGAAAAATGGCTGGGTGATTAAAAAGCAGAGATAGTCAATATCTCTTCTTTTTAGAATAGGGATCTGTGACTTCTTGTGTATGACATGGACCCTTTTGATAGTCTGGTAAAACTGATGGAATTCCTCTCTGAATCATGTTTTTGAATAATTAACATTTTAAATTTCACTTAGAGGTTAATGAAAATAAAGATGTATTTTCCCCCAAGTTCACAGACCCCTAAAACCTATTCACAGAAGCCGGGTTAAGAACCCCTGTTGTAGAACCATGGGAGTAAAAGACAGTTCTAAAAGGCCAGTTCAAGGAGATTAGGGTCAAGTGAAGGTTTCTAAGGACAAGTGAAGCTTGAGAAAATTTGCAGTGAGTGAGAAAGGAGTGAGATGACATGGAGAGATTGAAATGAAGAGAGAAAATAACTCATGGGGCAAGTTCCTGAAGGAGTCAGGAGGGAAGGACATCAAGAGTTTAACCTTGGCAGACAAGAGAACCATCTCTTGCTCAGAGACTGGAGCAAAGGTAAAGAAGAACAAAGATGTTGAGGGGATGTAATGTAAAAAGGAGGAGAAATGGGAAGACTGATGACAAATCATCTGGATTTTCTCAGCAAAGTAGAGAATGATATTATCTGCTAACAGACAAGAAGAGGCAGCACTGGGGACTTGAAAGAGAAAGGAAGTTTAGAAAAGTCACTGCATAGAAGGTGATAGACAATCAGAAAAAAAATGTTTTAATGGAAAAAGATTTCCATTGAAAATAAGAGTGCACATGAGATGACAAAAAATGAATCTGTAACAGATATTGTCAGAACTGTTGAGTGCTTCTTTCCAGAAACATTCAGCATCTTTTGCATCAACTCAGAAAAGGCAGAAGGGGAAGATGACGGAGGCCAGGGAGTTGACAGGGATCAAGCCAACACGTTGGGCTTCAAGGGTAGAAGATGTTGGATCAGTGAATTAGTTAACTATAGAATTGAGAGTGTTTAGGATGGCCTGGTAGAATAAGTGGGTAGGGAATCAGGCAGGTATAGGGTGAATAGAGGATAAATGATAGGTTTAAGAAGAATAAGGCAGACTGAAGTAACCTTACAATAAAGAAACAATGATAAGAGAGAAGAATTTAAACTTATATATGTGTATATAATAATTCTTTAAATGAAGAACAAAAATTACACACACACACACAGACACACACACACACACACACAAAATACCCCAAATATTTTTTTTTACTTTATGAAGTTTAAGATCAATTAAAAGCTCATGTGATGCTTAATGCATTTGCAAACTGTTGTATAGATTTACTTAAGCAAAACACAACATTCTATTTCATTTAAAGAAATGAAAGCTTTAAGGATAAATTACCCATCACTTAAAATACTTTGTCTTATTTTGCTTTCCATTCAGTTGTTAGCTCAGAGTTCATTATAAACTGTTCAGAAAACGTGACAGCTGTTACCAGAAAGGGCACTTTGCTGGTGAGGTGTGCATGCTGATCCTTCTTCCGTGGCCTGGTTCCTTCTGCTGCATCTCTCGTGGCTAGTCATGAAGTCATCTTTGTAAGTACAAGCAAACTGGGATCTGATTAAGGTTTGCTTCATCTGGTGAAGCAACAGAAAATGAACAATTACTAATATGCTTACTGGGCAACTAACACTCGTCTCATAAAAATCCATTAAAATTCTTCAGATCATTAGAAATGTCATTCACCTTGAGTCCTGAGATCCTTTCCTGGTATCTAGCTCCCTATTCCCTGTGTAGCCTTGCGTAAGTCCCTTCTCTTCTCATTTAGACCCATTTTCCTCACCTATAAATCAAAGGAGTAGAACTGACACATCTAAGGTCTTTTCCAGGGCTAGCTCTAGGAGCCTACGAACTCTCACAGCAAATCTGCTTTTGATCATGTATCTTTCAAGTCAGAAATTGGTGATGTTGAATTAGGAAAGTAAATTCTTTCAGAGAAAAGTATGCTACATGGATAGTATGAAGATTTCTCAAAGAAGTTTAAATCTGACAATCAGGGAAGTAACCTTAAAATTAAGCTATGCAGTAAATGACATTCTCATGAGGTTTTAAGCACTGCACTCTATGACTGCTAATACTCTGGAGGTTACATCAGTCAGCTCGGCGGTCTGGCTGAAGGACTTGGTGTCAGTAAGAACTGAGTTTGAATCCTGCCTGAGATACTCAATGTGACCTTGGGCAAGTCACTTAATTTCTCTCTGCCTCAGTTTCCTCATGCATAAAATGGGGAAAATAATAGCACCTATCCCAGAGGGTTATTGTGAAGATAGAATGAAAGAATACAGGTAAAATAGTCAGTCTGCAAATCTTAAAGTGCTTTATAAATGTTGACCATTATCCTGGTTAAGAGTAGCTTTGGAGCACACTGAAGTAAACAACTGTGAACCGTTCCGGAGATAACAGCAATGATCTCCACACCAGAGAGAAATGCTCCTCAGTTGTGCATTAAATAAAATTAGAACAAGCTTTCCATTCAGACGGCATAGAGAAGCAGCAAATCTTTCCCAAAAGCAGCCCATAACCCTAAAGGATAAAGGACTTTTATATCTCCCAGACTTGAATTTCCCTTGCCTATGACATCATTTGTTCCCACTAGCCCACGAAAAATCACTTTTCATTTGCCTCAATTACATGAGATGTTTTGCTTTCATTGATGTCTCTTGTTAAAGACAAAAACAAAAAACTCCTCCTGCCCCAAGAAACACTGCACAAAAAGGATTATGGAGGTGGTTTCGGCTATCACAAAACACTGGTTGTCAACTGCACAGATGTACAAAGCTAGGCAGGAAAGCTAAGGAAACAGATGCCAGAAGCCAGATTCAAAAAGATTTCAACAGCCTGTAACAAAGGGCTAAAAGCAACAAGATAAAATTTATTAGGGTTAAATGCAAAGTCCTGTGCTTAGGTTCAAAAAATTACTAACTGCGTAGGAACAAAAGGGATGTAGTTTAATGGTCTTGCATATGGGAGAAGACAGAGAGATTCTGGTCAACTGCAGGTCCAAAATCACCAATACTGTGATACGGCCACCAAAAAGGCAATTTCAACGCTCAGGTCCATTAAGAGAAGTATATGCTGGATAATGGGAAAGTAATAGCTCCATCATTCCCTGCACTGGTCAGACTACACTTGGAGTATATGCTCAGGTTTAAATAGGACATTTCAGTGGAGACTGACAAGCTAGAGAGGATCTGAAGACTGATGACCAAGAGGGTGAAAGGTCTGAAAGCCAAGTCATATGAGGAAACGTTAAAGGACCTACTCAGAGAGGAATGGAGGAAATGTGGACAGCCTTTAAGAGAACTGCTATCATGTAGAAGGAGAGTAAGCTACTTGATTATAGCTCTATTATGTATTATACATAGCTCCAAAGGACTGAACCATAACCACTGGGTATAAGATTAAAGAAGCAGATACTCTCATAATAAAATAAAGGATTTTAAAATAAGTAACGTTATCCAGAAATGTATGTAAGCTCTTGAGGCCAAGGACTTCCCAGTGCATAACAGGGCCTGATACATAGTAGGCCCTCAATAAATGCATGTTGATTTGAACTAGCTGGAATAAGCTATCTAATGAGATAGAGAGCCCTGTCACTCAATATGTCCAAGAGAGGCTATCTGTATCCCCAGTAGGGGTATCAGAGGAATGCCTGAACTGGAAAGGAGGCTGAACTCCCTAAGGTCCCTTCACGCACTAAGATTCTTTGATTCTATTAATTCTACCCCAAAATAGGGAGAAAATGTGAAGTTTCTGCATTAGATTATATTTATAACTTTAAAAGAGGCTGCTTTTCCTTTGTTCACAAAAGTTGAATTTCTGTTCACAAGATTAGTGGTTACTTAGAATTGAGATTGCTTCCTGTTGCAAATTTTCCAAATCTCTCTGTTTATTTGTATTGGAATCACAAATAGGCAAAACAATTCTCTCTTGAAGTAGCTTTTGAAGTGCTAAACAACTGAGAATAATGTCCAGATTCATGCGTGGTTGTTCAAATCATTTTATGCTCGAGTCACATGAGAAGAAGAGATTGAATTTTGCTTCAGAGTGGTTCCCCTCCCCCAGCCCACCCCTTGGAAAGATTTCCACGCGCAGTAAAATTGCAATGAACTTCGAGTTTGCCAAGAATTGGTAAAGTCCTTTTGCCACAAACTGTTTTTAAACTGAAATTTTTAGGAGGTTCCCAGTTTGAGGAAAATAGTACCTCATACAGGAAAGCCTGACTCTGGTTATATTAAGGAGAAGAAGGAGTCAAACTGCTAAAAAGTTGCAACTATTATCATAAGTCAACTCCATTAACAGTGAAATGGAGTTTCTTTTAAAAAAAAAAATGTTTTACTGATGTCTTTTGTCGTTCTATCAGTCATTTGGAGGAAATGGGAAAGTTCCCCTCTCCCCCTTTCCAGATTGAACCCTCCAACAGAAGGAAGAAAAGATTTAAGTTAGAACAGCCAACATGGTGTGTCAGACAATGGACACTTCTGTTCTAGCAATTCCATGTCTCAATGCCATAACAGTAATATAATAATAGCTAATATTTATATAGTGCCTACTAGGTAACCAGGCACTATGCTAAGAGCTTTCCAATGATCTCACTTGGTCCTCACCACAACCCTGGGAGTGGGTGCTATGGTCATACCCATTTTACAGATGAGGAAACTGAGGCAGACAGGCTAAGTGACTTGCCCAGGCACCCACAACTAGTAAGTATTTGAGGCTGGATTTGAACTCTGGTCTTTCTGCCTCCAACTGTGTATTATTTGTTCTTTAGGACCATCATTTTTGGGTTTTGTCTTTCAATGACTAAGAGTACAGTTTTCAGATTTCTTTTCCCTTTATGTTTTATACAATACTCTTTGAGCTCTAGTTACTTTGTTCTGTACCAGTCCATTCAAATTCTCTCACATTTCTCTGAATTCCTTATACTGGTCCCTTCTTATTAAGTGATGTTCCACTACAATCACAGACCATAGTTTTTACAATTATTTCTCAGTTGATAATGCCCATTTTGTTTCTAGTACCTTGTCACCAGAAGGGGTGCAACTCTAGATACTCTGGGATGACTCGGACCCCTTTATTTCTGTCCCAGACATCCTTGGGGCCCAGTAGCAGGATCACTGGATAAAAGGCTACAGACAGGTTAGTCACTTTCCTTGCATGACTTCAAACTGATATCCAGAACCCCTGGACTGAAGCATGGCTGCCCATCTTCCCACAGCTCACCAGCACTGACTATCCTTGATTTTTGTCATCATTGACAATTTTGGGGTATGAAGCGAAACTGCGTAATCTGTGGTTGTTTATTTTAATTTGTCTCTCTCTTCTTGTTAATGGATTAGAGAATGTGTTCAAATAATCATTTATATTTGGAAGGAGTTTCTAAGGCTTAAGTATAATAATTACATCTTGAATTTTAAAATTATAAATAGCTTTTCAAAATCACTTGTTTTCTTTCTAATCAGTACTGTATTCCCACATTAAAATTTTTTTAAAAGTTAAATTAATTTTTTTCCTAATCATGTTAAGCTCCTTTTGCCATAATAGGTTGTAGGAAAATAGATGGCACAGTGGAGAGTGAACTGGGCCTGGAGTCAAGAAAGATTTGAGTTCAAATCTGCTCTCATTTGTTGGTTGTATGATCTTGTACAAGCCATTTGACCTCAAATGGGAATAGCAATAGTACCAACCTTCCAGGGTTATTGTGACGATCAAGTGAGATAATATTTGTAAAGAATTCAGTACAGTGCCTGGGACATAGGAGTCATTACATAAATGCTAGCTATCACCATTATTTATATTTTCCACTTAACTGTTAGTACCACTATTAATTATAATTAGTTTACCTTCATTTATTTTTTTTAACATTTCTAAATTTACTACCATTCCAGATAGAATTGCTGCCCAATTTTGGTTTAATTCAAGTCATCAATTATTCCAAGTTGTTTATATTGGAAAAAGTAAGAATTCCCCTTTTCAGTTAACTTCTAATTTTTGGTTCTGTACAGAGTTCAAAGTAACAATTAATGTTTGACTCTGACTAACGCAAAGTAAACAAAGGGAAAGCACAAAAGTCTCACAATGAATATATTTTTGGTTTAATCCCTACTTTTAAGTATTCTTTATGGGAATACTACTAATGCATCAATTAACCAGCAGTAGCATTTGACAATGCTGATGACCTCCTCCTTAAGCCTTTCCCTTGGCTTTAGTGACACTCTGCTGTCGTGTACCTTCTCCTATCTTTGATTCCCATTCATCTCACTCCTCACAATATAACGAGTAGGGACTGGTTTTTGCTTTTCTGTGTATTCCCAACAGTTCCACAGTTCCCGGCAAATAGTAAGGGCTTAAGAAATGCCATCTGACTAACATGAGAGGCACCAAGGTATGGTGAAAAGAGGGCTGGATTTAGAGTTGCAGGACATGGGTAAGAGCACAGGTAGTGGTAGTTACTACCTGTGGGATCTTGGATAAGTCACTATCTGGGATGCAGAAGGAGATAAACTATACTTGTTTACCTAGTCCATCAGAGACATTTATTATTTCATAAGCAGCTTGCTTGAAGAGAAAGTCTGGCCAAAAGATTCCCCGATTAATCAGAAAACTCTCTTATTCGAGCCATTTCCAACACACAGTTATGGTAATGATGGAACAAAAGATGGACACATTCCAGGGCAACAAAGGAGCCGATGCACACAAGCTTTAATTATGGTTCTGAATTATGAGCCAAAAAGAGAACATTGTTAATGTGGGCACATGCTAAGGAAGGGAACTTCTCTGACCCTTCCTAGATCGGGACAAAGGCTCTGATGACTCAGGGGATTAAGAATTCATAACAGCATTTTCAAATGCTAATCTGGTCCGAGATTCTGGGGGCACCAAGGATACCATGACATGCCAGCTTTTCATTTTTATAACATAATGAAGGCCAGAGTGCTGCAGGCTTCTCTAGGCCCTTAGTGTTTTCCAGTTCTGATCAGAGGACAGGACATGATCTCAAAATGCTCCAAACTAATCTCATCTGTTCGGCAAAAACCAGCTTTTCTTGGATTCGGTGTCACCAACATTCTTTCCTTCCTCTAGGTTTAGTCATCTTTGATTTCTGTCTCAACTAGCTACTATCAAATCAGGCCTTCTCTCCTCCCACAGGCACGACTCTCTCTTAATCAAAGCCCCTATTAAGATAAGATGCATAAAGCACTTGGCAAACCTTAATCTATACATGCCATGTATTATTAGCTATTATTGCTCAGGCCCTTCAAAGATCAGAGAAAGATTACCCCTCCTATTTTTCTCTCTTCAAATTCTTCTCAATCCTCACTGAACAATGTTGCTATAATTATCTTCCTCAAACAGGGCTATTTAAGTTCTAAAATGGGACCCTATCGCCTAGAGTATCAACTTCGAGCCTGGTATTTATGGTCTGCCAAAACTGGGTCCTGTCCGTCTCATTAAGACTTTATTTTCTACTACTTCCCATTGCTCTCCCTGATGTTCCCTGTTGAGGCCTTTGCTGGTTCTGTTGGCCCAGGCTAGAACAGCCTCTCCTTCTTTCCATCTCCTGCCTATTCTTCAAGCTCCAATTCAAGTTAGATCTCTTTCTAGAAGCCTTCTTACCATAGCTAGAGATTTGGAGCTGGAAAGCACCTGAGGGAGTGGCAAATTCAGCCTCCTCATTTTCCAAGGGGTCTTTCTGTTTCCAAGTCCAGTGTCCTATCCATATCTGCTACTTCTCTAATCTTCTAACTAAAATTTTAGAGATTTAGAGGTGCAAGGCATCTCAGAGATCCTGCAGCCCAATTTCCTAGGCCATTAGGTGGCTCAGTAGATAGAGCTCCAGATTGACAGTCAGAAAAGCCCATGTTCAAACCTAGTCTCGGATACTTTCTGGACCCTAAGCAAGTCACTTCATCTCTGCCTCAGTTTCCTCAGTTGTAAAATAGGGATAATAACAGTATCTATCTCCCAAGATTTTTGTGAGAATCAAATGAGAAAATATTTGTAACATAATAGCAAAGTGCCTGGGACATAGTAGGGGCTTGATAAATGCCTGTTTCTTTCCTTCCACTTGCACAGAGCTGAATGTGATTTGGTGGTTAGTTGACTGTAAATTCGCCTGACTATTTCTAGCTGGTCCCAGATCATACTTCATATTACTCCACCCTAGACCTCGTGAGATATTCTGCCATCCTCCTGCCACCCATGTGTACCCTCACCAACTGGTCCTTCTCTCCTGTCCCCTGCCTCTCTTACATAGAAACACTTCCCATCTCTGTCTCTGGGATCAGTAATCTAATCACCGTACTAGCAATGCTTCTAGAAATGGTGGGATGATCAACTGGTTGCCCTGTGGCTCCGTTCAGCATTCCTGTGACTCCCTTCTCTGGCCACTACTCTCTTCTATATGTGACTTTGAGTACAGGAGTGGTGTTGGGTTCCAACTTTTAACACTAGAAAGAGCTTAATCAGACAGTAGAGCCAGAGTAATTCAGGATATTGACCAAGATGATATAAGATGGATAGTTCACAAACAAGTCACCAAATGTGCCAAATCTCCAAATTTAGTCTCATTTCCTATTTAAAAATATACTTTACAAGACAGAGTTTCAACTGTAGAAAACAGATACTTTGCATAACTGAAGAAATTTTCTATCAAGAGAGTCAGAGTTAAAAGCATTTACAAGCTGCTACAGCACCCAGCCGTAGTTAGCTCAGTGACACAGGTTCTTTTGCAATTCTGGCACCCCAACAGATGCTATACCTGCTGAAGAACCTGGTCATATTGATTCTTTCAGGACTACAAAACATAACACCAACTCAGTTTCCTTTGGAATTACTTACTTTACATCAGGGCTGTTTGCTAGGTCAACTCAAGAGCTAAGTAAAAGCTATAGAAAAAAATAAAGTAATAGAGCTACAACATCAAAGGTATTCATGGCCTGTTTTACATTTATTAGAATAAACCACATTTAAAAAGGGTTTTAAAGTTTGCGAAGCACAAAAACAAAGCCTTCTAATGTTGATATTTCTATCCATTTTATAGATGAGAAAACTGAGACCATATGGTTAGCTGACTTGCCAATCATATTTATATTTGGCAGAAAAAAGAAATTTTAATTATTAATCCTGTAATTCACTTCATAGTTCCCGTCTGGCCTGCGCTATTGACTAGACTTTTTTCTCCATTTGCCAACAGTATCCGCCACCAAACACTAGCGGCTCCCTCACCCTCTAAGATCCCTCTGCCCTGTGACCCTTCTTCTGATTAGTCATTTTTCTCCTAAACTCCACTTCAAGGAAGGACTCTCTAGGCTACCCAAGTTCCCTACTTCACTACTCTTTAGGCACTACTCCTGAGTCTGGTTTTCTTTCTTCATTATGTCCCTTGGAGGGTATTTCTAGGTGGCACAGTGGCTAGAAAGCTGTCCCTGGGGTCATAATACGAGCTCAACTCCAGCCTCATACACTTAGTAACTGAGTGACTGACAATCACAGCTTCTGTTTGCCCCAGTTTTCTTATCTGTAAAATGATAAGAGCACCTACCTCCCCCCATCAAACACCAAATAATATTTGTAAAGCACAGTGCCTGGAACACAGGTGCTTAATAAATGCTTGCTCCCTTCACACCACTTTTACAATGTCCTTTTAAGTGTTGTCTCTCCCCTCTCCTCTTTGAATATAAGCTCATCAAGGGCTCCTAGATAAATTCCCAGTCTTTTTGTTTCTTTTGTATCCTCAGTTTTGCATCGAGCTCAGCACATAATAAGCACTTAATTAATGCTTATTTGGGGCGGAGGATAGGGTGCCTAGGCAATATTTTAGAACTAGAATTCCCCAGCTCTTTACAGAGAAGCAGGACGCTTGTTTCATCAGATGATCTCCTGGACTGGAGACAGTTACTACAATTAATCGAAGTTCCATCTCTTTTAAGTGTACTTCCATTTATATTGTTGCAGCTGTGTTTTTTGTTCTCCTGGTTTCACTGATTACATTCTGCATCAGTTCATACTGCTCTCATATTTCTCTAAATTTTCCATATTCATCATCTCTTATGGCACAACAATTCTCCACTATACTCAGACTACATGATTTATCTCAGCAGTTCCCCAATTGATAGGCGCCAATTCTATTTCATGTTTTTGCCACTACAAAAAGTGCTACCCTATATATTTGATACAAGTGAGAAATTTCTGTATTTGACCAATATGCCCAGTACTAGGATCACCAGTTTAAATTATAAACAATTTTATCATTTTCTATGGAGTTTTCTTGGCAAAGATACTGGAATGGTTTGCCATTTCTTTGTCCAGGAGACAAAGTAAACAGAGGTTAAGTGACTTGCCCAGGGTCACACTACCAGTAAGTGTCTGAGGCTGGACTTGCATTCAGACCCTCCTGACTCTAGGCTCAGCACTCTATCCATTGAACAGGAGGATCAGCCTTTCAGAAGGAAGCTTCAGTTTCCTCATCTATAAAATGGGGAGAATCACAGCAGCTACCTCACGATTGTTGTGAAGATTAATGAAACAACGTGTACACTGCTTGGCAAACTTTAAAGTACGATATAAATGCTATTATTATGGAGCGCTAAACAAAAGCTGTTACTATTTTCATTATTATATCACCTTCCCATAATCCCTCCAAAACTGACTGTCCCATCTTCCGTCACCTTCACCAACATGCTCAAAGCTGTGTTGATCAGTTAGTAATCCAGAGTGTTCTTTCACTCAACAATTAATAGTCTACATCTGAATCCAGTGCCTGATATTCCTCAGGATGACTGGAGATGGCCCAGAATGCAAGGGGAGACCTTGGTCCCATTAGGACAAGGTACTCACTGAGGTTGAGGCAACACCCATTCATTGAATAAGCCCCTTTAAGAAGTAAACTGCACATTCATCGACAGTATCGACATGAGCACTGAATAATTCACCAACTGTTGGAGATGTTCATTTTCTTTGAGGGCTATTTTAAAACTGTATATATACAAATATTTTGTGTGCTTTATATCAGAGTGAGTCCCCAAATATTTTAAACATTTGGTAGTTATTTTGGATAGGAGTTCCATTTCTATCATTGCCTTTTTGGTTTTGCTATTATTACATAGAAATGAGTTTTATTTTTGTGGGTACACTTTTACTGAAGGTTTTAATTATCCCACACCACATCTCTACTGATTCCCTAGGATTTTCTAAATAGAACATCATATCATCAGGAAATAGGGATAACTTTATCTCCATTCTGCTTACCTTTACACATTAAATTCCCTTCTCTTGTCTTATTGTAATTAGTTGCTTTCCTAGAATATCAAATAACAGCAGAGAGAGTGTGCATACTTGCTCTATTCTCAAATTTATTGGAAAAGCTTCTAGTGTTTCCTCATTACATATGATACCTTACTTTTTGATATTATTTTTATATTATTTTAAAAAAAAGATCCTCTCCAATCATTCTGGAGAGCAATTTGGAACTATGCCCAAAGGGCTACAAAAATGTGCATACCCTTTGACCCAAGTATATTGCTTTTAGGACTGTATCCCAAAGAGATCATAAAAATGGGAAAGGGTCCTACATGTACAAAAATATTTATGGCAGCTCTCTTTGTGGTGGCCAAAAACTGGGAATCAAGGGGATGTCCATCAATGGGGAGTGGCTGAATAAATTATGGTATATGAATGTAATGGAATACTACAGCACTGTAAGAAAAGATGAACAAGAAGACTTCAGACAGGCCTGGAAGGACTTATACGTACTGATGCTGAGTGAAAGGAGCAGAACCAGGAGAACTTATACACAGCAACAACCACAATGTGCAAGGAATTTTTCTGGTACTTCATTGCAATGCAAGGACTTAAAAAATTCCCAATGGTCTCCTGAGGCAAAATTGCCTTCCACATCCAGAGAAAGAACTATGGAATTGGATCATAGAATGCAGCAGATCATTTTCTTTTTTATTATGTTTTGGTTTGTTTTATGATTTCTCCCATTCATTTTAAGTCTTCTATGCAACATGACTAAGGTGAAAATGTATTTCATAGGAATGTATGTGTAGAACTTATATAAAACTGCATGCTGTCTCAGGGAGGGAGGGAGAAGGGAAAGGAAAAAAAAATCTAAGTTATATGGAAGTGATTATAGAACACTGTAAACAAATAAAATAATAATAATAAAAAATATCCTCTATGCCTGTACATTGAAAAGGGGTTTTTGTTTCAGTTTTATGGCATAAAAGAGGTTGGGTCAATGCTTTTGCATGTGATTTTGGTTGTTTTTGTTTTAATAAGATTGATTGTATTCCTAATGCTGAACCAACCTTGCAATTCAGATGTGAATGACTTCTTGCATGAATTGCTGTATTCTGTTTTGACAGAATCTTACTTGAAACTTTTGAATTGATAGTAATCAAAGATGTTGGTCTACAGTTCTGTGCTTTATACTTCTCTGCTTTAGTTATTAGTTATTATTTAGTTATATTGTCTGTTAAAGAAGTTTAGTAGAGTGATTTATTTTCCATTTTGGAGAATAATTTGCATAGTTGGTTTTCTAATTTTTAAAAATGCATATTTGGTTCATTAATTGTTATTTTCTATTTTGTATAAACTTTTAGAGATTTTTTAATAATATTTTTTTATATTTTTGGAGAAATTTTTCCTGTAGTCACTGTTTTTCCAACATCATAGAAATTTGGGATATCATCACTATCATTTCCTTTCATATAACTATTAATTGTTTTTATGATTTTATTTTTTAATTTGCTTATTATTTAGGTTTGTGTTGTTTCCCCATCTGCAACATAAGGATAAAAACAGGGCCTACCTGCCAGAGTTGTTGTGAAGATCCAAAGAGATGACATACATAAAGCACCTAGCACACCCTAAGTGGTGCTAAATAAATGGGAGCCATTATTGTTACTGGACCTTACCCTCATTTCTGTCAGTCTCCTAGTCCCAGCCTATATGCTGACATCTCACTCTGTTCATTCTCCTGTCACACTACCGAGGGTTTCTGTTTTCTGATTTCCTTTATCCCATTCCCCAATTAGCACCTATTCAGACCTCATCTATTCCTGTCTTAGCCATCATCTTCCTTGAAAGGGCCTTAATCTCTGGCGGCTACTCCCAGAAAATAACCAACCATGAAGGAGGCTGTGTGGCTTGATGGAAAATGCTCTGTCTGATGGATCATGAGTCCTACCGCTACATAAGCATTGTACCCTTACTGTCACCACTCTACCTCCTTAAGGCCTATCCCATCTCTGGATCTAAGCTCCTCATCCCTTCTACTTTGGAAGCTGGTCACCTCTGAGGACATCTTCTCCCCCTCTCCTGAGGGGAGACCCAGGCTTGGGAAGCTTGTCCACTGCTCAGAGGTGGAGGTCTCTTATGGTGCCCATCCCCTCCACCTCCATGGGTACACACTTTAATGCTTCTTTCATCATTAGCCCTTCTAGAGAAAAAATAACCTCCTATATTTCTTTCTCCTGCCCAAGTCTTTCCAGTCCCCTCTTCTTATCCTGCTCTACAAAATCCCCCACGTAGACATTTAGAGATCCTCTCTGTGCTCAAACTCATGGCAAGCTGGTCCCTTCTCACTCCTTCCTCCCATACTGCACATGACTAACTTTCCTGTCTTACTTTCACTCATCTCATTTTTGAGAGAATGTGGATTTCAGTCTGCCAAATAGTAATCCAGTTCTCTTCCATGCCTTCTCCTCCTGCATCTAGCTCCCCTTAAATCTTTATCTTCCTAATTCTTTGTTTTCTTTTTGGCCTTGAGTTATTGTTTTAAAAAAAAAAAGGCTTTTTCGGTCTTGCCTTACCTTACAAAGCTGAGTTGATTTATGGTTTGGTCTTTTCTTGTTAACTGTACTTTTTCTTAAGCATTCTTTTGTGTCCCTAGTGCTTTGTACAGTGCCTGTCTCATAGGAGGAACGCAATAAATGGATGATGAATGATTGGCTGAATAGACATAACCTATTCAATTCTGGCTTCTTTTGGAGGAATCAATCAAACGTTTCTTTTATGTTGAAATTCCACCTTTTTTTTAAAACAATACTCAGTTTTCTAGATTATCTTATTTTGGGGTGCATCACAATCTTTTCTTTGATCTCTCTTAAAGAAGTGGTCCCAGGCTATTTAAATGAAGATTCCTTGACAAACATCTTTCTCTTAGCTACTTTTAGCCTCTTTAATATTCATGGTTTGGCATTGAATTCCAGAACTTAACCACTCTGTGCCTTGGTGTTTTTGTCAGAAATTTGTACAAGTTCTGATGATCAGTTCTCTGTTCTCTGTTTTTGATATTTATAAAGGACAGATATGTTTTCACTTCCTAGAGTACTATATTCTGACTTCATAAATGACTGTGTTTTTCTGAGAATCCTATGATCTTTCAGCTATCCTTACAAATCATGTTTTCAAGAGCAGTCACTTTGGCTGTCATAAAATTTATGTGTTCTTCTAACATGGTTTTCTTTTGTTTTTGTTCTGCCTAAATTTCTTCCATTTCTTTATTAGGTTCCAAGCATGTCATTTTTCTTACGACCTTTACTGTTCTGAAAAAATTCCATCATCTGTTGTAAGTAGTCCTCTCAGATTTGTTTTATTGATTTCTTCTTTAGATGTCCTGAGCTCTGCACTAATTTCCTCTGAATTTCTTCCTATAACAGTTTAATTTCTCTTGTAAACAACTCTGGAGTCCCTTGTTCTAACATTTCTAGAGATTCTGCATAATTATGATCTTTATTTTTCATTGTGAAATTTTGGTTCAGTTTCCAGAACACTGCAATATTTATTCGCTGCATCGTGATCTTTTATTGCCTGCTTGCTCATTTTTCTTTTTCTTTATTATTTTAACGGTTGTTTCATTGGCTAGTTTACACCCAACCTCTCAGGCAGCGAGGTGGCACAGTGGTTAGAGCCAGCCTTGGGAGTCAGAAAGACTCATCTTCCTGAGTTCAAAGTTAGACTCGGACATTTATTAGATGAATGACCTTGGACAAGTCACTTACCCCTGTTTGCCTCAGTTTCCTCATCTGTAAAAGGATGGCTTTATCATCTTTTATGTTTATCTCCCCTCCTCTTTTTCTTCTTTGAAAACAATAAAGATTTAAATGGCAAGAGGCATATTAACCAAGATTGCAAAGAAAGAGGATTTTTATAATGCTCAACTTAAAAATTTACAATATTCTCTTTACAACTGATTTTCCTAGATGTGTTGCATTTTAATCCTGCATCTCCTTTATGTAGTTTGCTAACACCAAAGATGTTTTTAGTTGTACATCATATATCCATGGTAATATAATTTCACGTATCATTTTATCCAAATCATACTATACCTTTATTTTTTTCTCTTCCGTTAATTTCTGAACACGTTCTCTTAAAGGCTTGATCAAGAATTCATTTGCTTGTATTGGAGAACTAAATAAAAAAGAATTAGGGAATGATAAGCCATTATATACTTTAGAAGGTGTCACTTATTTTGTCTTATTCTCCCCACAAAAAGCAGTGTGTCTATGATCTTAGATGATTTATTCCGGATTACGAGTCTCTGCAGCTTTACCTAATGGTGCTGTCACCTCCTTTTTCTTTTCTTAGAGCCCTAGGAGTTAATCAAGTTTACACAGATCATTTTTCATGCAGGCCATTATTATTTTCATTACTTAAAAACCCAAATATTAGGCAACTACTTAGGACAGAAACTTCCAGCCAATTACAATGATTCGAACTATTAAGAAAAGAATTGATTTGATTTCGCTCCTGAATGCCGGTCATCATAATCCCAATATCACAGAGTATCAAAGTGGGACAGGCCCTCAGAGGCTGCTAGTACAGCGCACGTCTGAAAACGAATCTTTCCTCATTCTGTTTTTGCCAGAAGCCTACAATGAGTGCTATGCTGTAAGTGGGGAGCAAGTAGGGGCCAAAGAGAAGGACTCAGGCCAAAAATGAGATTCACATAGAACCAATCTGAGACAAAAATGGCCTCACCCTATCATTTATTTATATTTGGTTTTCTGTGGTAAATTTTCCAAAATGGATAACTTAATTTTTTTCACTTGAATAAGAGCATTGCAATGAAAAATATCTTCTATAGACCTTCTGAAGGCACCTTTGGGATGGCTCTAATAGATGATCAAAAATGTTTGGAGATCACTGCTCTAGAGGCAGAATCAGGTCAACATCTTTTAACAAAATGAATGTTTTGAGGAGAAAAATTAGAATCAGAAAATGAATGATTTTAAAGCCTCCTTGAGAGGTTATCTGGCTTAACCTGCTTTCAATTAACAAATAACTAAACTAATAAGGAGAGATGTTAATTTAAAGAAATTTCCTCATTTAGTAAGTAACCTTTTGGCACCCATTTTTCTCTATATCAATGTTAGTTAGAAAAAGCCTATATTACCTGTATCATTCACCTTTCTGACCCATTCAGTCATCTAAGCTGACAATCTGGCCACTTTGCATTCTGGCTTCCACTGTCCTGCTTCTGCCCACCGGACCAGCACTCACCACATCAGGCCTAGACCACCTAGAACCCATCCGTGCTTCCAGTCTCTGGAGAAGTTCATTCCCTCATCATGGAAGCTTCTACTCAAATGGGCATCTCAGCTGGCTAACGAATGAATGCAAACCAGTCCTCTTAGTCTAACGAGTCTCCTGACTGGTGTTAGACACCAGACCACTATTCACTTTTATACTCCATCCAGCTCGCCAGCTGTCAGCCCAGGCTATCTTAGCATCTATTTGCCATGAACAGATATCCCAGACCACCCTGCTTTGCTTTTCTTGGCCCCCACTTCCCTAGAGGCCTTGTTTGTCCCCTTTAGCTCCCTGAAGGGTGAGGGGTATCACTCTTTTTACATTTGCATTCCAACCCATCATAAGCACTAAACAAATTTTCATTTGTTCATTTATTTATTCATTCATTTCTCACCTAAAAAGAGTCAGGATAGGAGTGCCAGGGTGTGAAGCTGTGTTTTCATCCCCATACAAAAGGTTGGCTTTGTTTTCAGTGGGAGGATTCGATGCTTCTTTGTCCAAGAGAACAAGCAAAACCTTCACAGTGTCTCTGCCACAGTAAGCGGTGCCATGATTAATGGCGTAAGATTTTGGCTAAAACCAAAAATAATTTCAAGCAGATGTAATAAAGACTGTACACACACACATTCACACACACACACACACACACACACACACACACACACACACACACACACACACACACACACACACACACGCACACACACACACACACACACACTCATCCCCTCCTCAGCCCACCCCTATTTCTCACAGTCTTCCATCATCTGTGTCAATACTCTCTTTCCTGTGTGGGCTCATCGAACATTAACTATGACTCCATCAATAAGCATCTGTTAAGATACCTTTTATGTGCCAGGCACTGGGAATACAAAGACAAAAGTAAAATGGTCCCTACTCTCAGGGAGCTTATGTTCTGCAATGGGAAACACCATGGACAGAAATAAGCTTCTATGAAATAGATACCACTCAAATACAAGGGAACGTTTCAGGTGGGGGAGGTCATGAGCAATGGTGAGAATGACAAGAGGCTCCATGGGGAAGGCAGTACTTGCTCTCAGGAATCCAGAGAAATGGAGGTAAGGTGGGAGTGTATTCCAGGCATAGGAAATAGCAGGGGCGAAGGACAGAGATGGAAGATGGAGCACCTGCCTGCCTCCTGTGTGAAGAGCAGAGGGGGCCAGTTTGGCTAAATGGCAGAATACAGGAAGGAGAGGCTGGAAAGGTAGGCTGAAGTCACATTGTGTAGGTTTTAAAAGCTAAGTAGGAGTTTATATTTGATCCTAATGGAAAAAAGGAGCCACTGGGATATATGAAGTGGGGAAGTGACAGTCCTAGTTATAGCTTAGGAAAATCATTTTGGTAACTATGAGGCACAACCACAAAATGACAAAACAAGAAGTACAAATTACACATGAAAACCAGTGTCACTGGGCCTCAGTTTCCCCAAATGAAAAATGAAGAGATTAGACTAGATAACCTAGAAAGTCCCTCAAAGTCCAAATCTATAGCTTTGTAGGAAGGAGTAGGATCAAGAAGAAAGAGAAGAAGGCTGTGCCAAGACAAACAGGCCCAAGTTTTCTTCCTGTCAGGGCCTGACCGTAGGACTCCAGGAATGACACTTTTTTGTATCTGTTTCCTGAGGCATCACATGGGGATAATACCCTCAGCCTAACTTTACAGGACTGTCGTGAAGATTAGATGACAGAAAACAGCAAAATACTGTGACTATATGACAGCAAGCATCTCACTGTGATTTAAAATGGTGGTCCTTGTCCAACATTCTGTCTCAGAAACAGTGGCACCAAGACTATGTTTGCGGCAAACCTCAAAAGGCTAGGGATGTATTCCAAATACCCTTCATTTCTACTTAATAACCCATAGTGCTAATATCCACAAACCTACCTAAACCACTTCTAGTTTGTTGTCAGGACCAATAAATTCCATCTGTTTATCACCATTTATTTATTACTATATGGAGACAATATAAAAGCAAGCACCAAGTCCAAGCCTCAAGGAATGTCCTTAGTTTTATGATTTGAGACTTGCTTAAAATACTACATTATGACACCAGGTTCTTACTGCTTTGAGTCCTTAACATGAGAGGTGGGAAACTCCTGAGGCCTCAGGGGCAGGAGCTGCTGGTCCCTTTATGCTGAGGCTCTGGGTCTATCACCTGACTCATGCTTGGTAGGCAGGTAGGCAGGTAGGCAGGATTCTTGGGAGCAAAGCCTGGTGCTCATACCTTTAGGCTTAAGCAAAATACACATTGGAGAGGCAGGGCTTTCTCCCATTTGCTCTGTCGTAGTATGGAGCAATCTCAGCTATGATGGTATCCCTCGATATAGCTCCTCCTGACACGAATCTAATGTAAGGACAAGAGTTAAGCAAAGTCTTTCTTTCTAAACTGGCATCCATTACAGTTCTGTCTGTAAGGTCAATACCATGGAGCTACACTATGAAAGGTCCTTAACTGGCTGATTACAAAATTTATTCTAGGGCAAAACAATACTATAACAAGCTTCGTATTAGACATTAAAAGTACTTCAAAGATTTCATTATTACAGGTACTACCCTCCACTGATAAAGAATGCTTTTAAAAGCTTTTGTACCCCAAGAATTCATCACCTGTAGCCAACTGGGTGATGAGAAACTAGAAACTTGATCTCTGTCTTTCTTTGTTTGTATAGGTATGTACAGAGTTAAGGGATGGCCATAGTCTGGTATAGAATGAGAGATTCTAGTGCAGGGGAAATTATGCTGAGGAAAAGGTGAGTTCAACCTAGAGTTCACAAGCACCACTAGGCATGGTTTGAAATTGACCATCAAAAAACCTAACATTACTTTATAATGTCTAACATGCCTTGCCCCCAGGAGATGAAAATAATGTTATTTTATAATTGGTATCAATGGGGAGAAATCAGGATATGCTTTAGAAAAACTGACATAGTAGCTAAATTGCAAATATTTACGCATATTTATAAACTATATCTAGACTACCAAATGAGCTAAGGATCCTAATATTTTTCAGGATGAAAAGGAACTTAAAGATTATTTTGAATTAATAGAATGCTATTGCTGGAAGGGCTACATTAGAAGTCAATTAGTCCAAACTCAACATTTTACACTTGAGGAAACTGAGGCCCAGGAAGGGTAGGTCACCTGCTAAGGTTACACAGGTAGTAAGTGTCAGAGCTGGAATTTGCACCCAGGCCCTCTGACTCCAGGGCACCATTTTGTCTGCTCAATATTAAGTGACTTATTTAAGTTCACACAATTGTACTTAGCATTCAATAAAGGACTAAAACCAGGATGCTCTGACCTTTACCCAGTACTCTTCCTACTGGGTTATACTGCCTCAGATGGTAACATTCAATTTAGGAATATTTTTAGTTGTTAGAAATTGACAACCAAAAAATTCTAATATGATCTTACTTGAAAAGATTTTCTTTTAACAAAGTCTCAGGACAGAAGAAGTCACACTCTTCTGCCTTAAGCAAGTATTGAATCATATTTCCAATGACAAAAGAGATAATTCTTTCTTTAGAAGGTTATAAAGGAAAAAGGCAATTCATTACCCGTGCTGGGCTGCTGCCAGTGGGGTTAACAACTCTATCTTCTTGTTGAGAGTTCATAATGTTTTTAATCCTCAAATCCAAATCCTGAGTAACTTCCTCCATCGCTTGCCGGAATGGATCCCCACTGCTTCGGCCTTTTATTAATTCTGTCTTTATTACTGAGAGTATCCGACCTCCTGCAATTCTGAAAATAGGAATAAGGGATCATCCTTCATTGTAATATTGGCAATGCTTCAATAGACTTGTTATTTTGAAAATCAGATTTTCACAGTTAATCAACACTGTTGAAAGAAGGTGAGTGATCTTTTAAGTCAAACAGCAGCATCTAGGGAAACAACAAGTGGTCTTTTGATGCAAGTAACTTAAGGCAAAATAAAAGTTTGTTTTCTAAAGGTGAGAATCATTTTTACCATTAATGGCAACTTCTATTCTTGACTTGTAAGACTAGAGGCGAAATATTTTTTTTTAAATGAAAGACTAAAGAAAATGTCAAGCAATTTTGTAATGGGCATCTTGGAACATTTCTAACCAAAAAACTAAGCTTTCCATTAAAACTTACTTTAGACAAATTTGCAATGTATATAAATTTACAAGAACAGTTCTACCTATCTTTTTTTTTGGTGATTCTAACAAAATATAATATAGTGACCTTTTATTAAGGGGATTTGTTCTGTGAAGTTTGGATTCTGTCAAAGGGCCATACTTGAGGACCTAGAAGGCCACAGGTTCCCCACCCCTGTATGATCCATAACAACCATCCATATGGTTGTTAAATATAGTATTTCCTCTTCTGTCATAAAGGACCCTCATTATTAAAGTTAGCAAATAAAAAAGTATTAAATAAAAATTTCTAATAATAACATTGAAAAAAGTATATCTCCTGTGCTATATGAAAAATACATGGAGTTCTCCAAGGCCCAGAAATTCAATAGAAATCAACAACACCTGGTTTTTTGTGGTAAAAAGAGATCAAGCAACTCTAGGCCACATTAATGCAAGTAATGAATCCTGGATGAAAGGTAAGAGTTCCTCTGAAGTCCAGTTCTGGTCTAATTACATCTAAAATATTGTGCTAAGTTCTGGAGACCACGTATAGATAAACTAGAGAATTCTCAGGAGAGTGTGACTATGACATAGGATACAAACTAGGTACAGACTGACTTCTCACACCATACACCAAGATAAGATCAAAATGGATACATTATTTAGACATAAAGAGTGACACCATAAATACATTAGAAGGGCAAACAGTAGTAGTCTCTCTGTCGGGTCTGTGGCGAAGGGAAGAATTCATGATCAAACAAGAGACAGAGAGCATTACAAAATATAAAATAGATCATTTTGATTATATTAAATTAAAAGGCTTTTGCACAAACTAAACCAATACAATCAAGATTAGAAGGAAAGCAGAATGCTGGGAAATCTTTATAGCAAGTGTTTCTGATAAAGGCTTCATTTCTCAAATAGAGAACTGAGTCAAAGTCATGAGAATATAAGTCATTGCCCAACTGACAAATGGTTAGAGGATATAAACAGTTTTCAGATGAAAAAACAAAGATATCTATAGGCATATAAAAAAGTGCTCTAAAGCACTTTTGATTAGAGAAATGCAAATTAAAACAACTCTCAGTACCACCTCACACCTATCAGATTGGCTAATATGACAGAAAAGGAGAATAATAAATATTGGAGAGGATATAGGAAAATTGGAACATTAATTGGTAGAGTTGTGAACTAATCCAACCATTCTGGAGAGCAATTTGAAACTATGCCCAAAGGGCTATAAAACTGTGTATACTCTTTGATCCAGCAATACCACTATTAGATTTGTATGCCAAAGAGATTATACAAGAGGGAAAAGGACCTACATATGAAAAATATATATAGCAGCCCTTTTCATGGTGAAAAAATATTAGAAATTGCAGAAATGCCCATCAATTGGAGGATGGCTGTACAAGCTGTGGCACATGAATGTAATGGAATACTACTGTGTGATAAGAAATGATGAACAGGCAGATTTCAGGAAAACTTCGAAAAACTTGTACAAACTGATGCAAAGCGAAATGAGCAGAAGCAGGAAAACATTGTATACAGTATCAGTAATATTCTGTGATGATCAACTATGAATGACTCAGCTCTTCTCAGCAACACAGTGATCCGAGACAAGTACAAAGAATTCACAAAGGAAAATGCTATCCACATCCAGATAAAGAACTGAGGGATTCAATGCAGAAGGAAGCATACTTTTTTCATTTACTTTATTCTTTTAAATGTTTTGTTTTCTTTTGATCTGTTTCTTCTTTCCCAATTGTGATTAATGTGGAAATATATTTTATATGATAACACGTTTAATCTATATCAACTTGCCTACCGTTTTAGGAAGAGGGGAGGGGAATGAGAAAAATTGGGAACTCAAAATCTTGTAAAAATCAGTGCTAAAAATTTTCTAAACACGTAATTGAGGGGGGAAAAGAAAATACTATTTAAAAAAAAGAAAAGAAAGTGACTAGGACAACAAGGAATCTAGAAACCAGATTTTGTGAAGATTGCTTGAAGGAACTGAGCGTACGTACTAGCATTAAAACAAGAAGAGAGTGTCTTCCTGATGCCAAAACACTTGTTTGGAATGTAAACAATTTAGTCAGTCAGGCTGCTACATCTGATACATTCTCCCCTTCTGCCTAACACCCTATATTTGGTACAATTGATTTTGTGAACCCAAACCTCACAGCTTGACATTTATTCCTATAAACATTATCTTATAACTTTAGCATTCTGTTCAAATCTGTTGAGATACTTCTGGACACTGATTTTGTTGTCATTTTACGTAATGAATACTGGTTTAATTTCATTTTATCCACAAACCTGAGAAGCATAACAGCTGAATCTTCATTCAAGCTATTATAAAAATGCTAAAGGTTCTGATATGCAAACCCAAGAGAGACAAAGCAGAGAAAGGGATCTATAGATCAATTTTGCTAATGAAAATTGATGCAAAAAATTTTAAGTAAAATCTTATTATAGTAATATGTCTATAAAATTACTTACTTTGACCAAGTTGGATTCATACCAGAGATTCAAATATGGCTCTCAGCATTATGAATAAACATAATTAATCAAATAAACAACAAAAAATAACAGAAACCTACATGTAATTGGGAAACAATAAAATAAATGGTAAAAAAAAATCACAAAAACACATGATTAATTCAGTAGATATAGAAGAAGCTTTTGACAAAGTTTAGCATTGTATTGGGTGCTGACACAATTAATGGGCATGACCTGGATGAAGATGCAGCAAGTCTAAGAAAGATTGATCAGACAAGAAGGAAAAGAAACAGGACAGATTAGTGTTATAAAAATTGAGAGTATCAAGAGGATAATGGTCAGTAAGTCAGTCAATAAACATGTGTTTGCTATGTGCTAGTCACTGCAAAGCACAAGGGACGCAAATATGAAAAACAAAGTGCCCACCTTCAAGGTGCTTACAATCTAATGGAGGAATACAACATACAAAATAAAGTTCATAAAGAGAAGGGGGCATCTATCCTCCAATCAAGGATGTTCCAGAGACAGAGGATGCTAATTAGATATAATCAACAGTCAAGGGATGCAGAGAATTCAAGAAGTCTGAGAAAAGGCTTTTTGATTTGACCATGAAGAAATTGCTGCTAACTTACTTTGGAGAGAATGATGTTAACCAACGATGAGGTGAGAAGTCAGCTTCTAGAGAGATGATAGGAAGCAGAAGAACCAATTGTAGAGAGCCTTTGCAAGAAGTCTAGCCACAAAAGACACAAGGAGTAGAGGGTGATTGCCAGGGAAGATGGACAAATTAAATGAGGATTTTTTTTAGGGCTAGGGAGTTTGCAGATTGTAGGGAAGCAGCCAGTAGACAGGGAAAGAGTGAGGATTAGTGAGAGTAGGGATGCTAGTGAAGGGAATCTACTTGAGAAGATGGGATAGAATAACAGGGTGTGTGTGTATGTGTATGTGTATGTGTGTGCGTGTGTGTGTGTACATGTGTGTGCGTGCGTGTGTGTAGAGGGGTTTGCCATGGACTGGAGAAAAGCCATCTCTTCATGTGAGCCAGTTGAAAAAGGAGATAATGGCCAGCTGACATTTAGAAGAAACAGCCCACTTCTTATTTCAACAGCAGGTATAGAGGGGAAGCTGGAATGAAACTGGGGGAGATCTACTAGATTTGTGGTATCAAAGTCCAGTAGAAAAGAGAGCTTCTGAGCTATATGTAAGGTTCCCTGCAAACTGCATATTGTCTTAGAAAAACCACATATCAGCATTATCTATGTTTTATTGTTCCTTTTGTTTCTTTTTGTTAAATACTTTCCAATTATAGTTTAATCTGGTTCCAGCCTCATTCCACAATGTTATAGGCCACACCCACAGGTCATGAGGCTGAGACCTCTGCCCTGGACTGTACTCACATCCCTGAGCATCTGAGTTCACCAAGCACTAATACACAGAATCTCTTTCTTTTCCTTTGACTCATTAATGAAATGCTGTCATAGCTGAGCTAGTAAGTTGAGCTGCTATTACTACAGGGGCTCACGTTAGAATTCTAAGTACAGAAATACCCTGATTCTTTACAAGTCAGAGCAGAACACGTTCTCCATTTGTAATCTCCATTGTCTTTACTCTGCGTGTATTTTGTGAGTGCCTGTACACACCATCTCCTCTGGCAGAACGGCAGCCCTCTGATGGCAGGGGTTTTCATTCTCGTCTTTGGAATTCCAGCAGCGAGGTGGTGCAGTGGAGAGAGTGCCTGGGTCTGGAGTAAGGAAGATTCTTATTCACAAATTCAAGTTTGGCCTCAGTCACTTCCCAGCTATGTGACCCTGGACAAGTCATTTAACCCGATTTAGCTCACAAGCAGGGGTTGAAGCAGAAAATGACAAATCACTCCAGTATCTTTGCCAAGATGGGTCATGAAGAGTCAGACACAGCTGAAAACACCTGAACAACTCCAGCATCTAGCACAACACATGTGGCACATAGTAGGTCTTTAATACATGCTTGTGATAGACTAATTGACATCCTTACAATGGCCTTGCAACCCTCTTTGTTTGCCTACGAAACACAGTAGATGCATGGCCATTGTTAAAACTCACTTTCCACATTTGAATTTCTGTAATCAAATGATCTGTTTTCAAATACATCACTTTAAATGTTTTTAAAATTCTGTGCCATTTCCAAAAACAATCTTTCCAAACACAATGATTTTTTCAAGTACACTGTCTGCTTTCATTAACTCTCCCTGGGTTGTATCAAGAAAAAAAAAACCCATCCCATAATTAATGGCTGATAATGGTCACTCTTTACATAGTACTAGTTTCTTCGGCTTGTTTCTCTATAAATTCCTTTACGTGAGTTCTCATGAGCTGACTTATTTACTTAAGGATATTCAAGAACTGAGATACAGTTGAAGTGAAGACTTAAGAGAACATAATACCCAGTAGGTTATACAATATTCACTCTTTCTGGGAATAAACCCTTACTGGAAAAAGATTTAAAAAAAAAGAAGGATATTCAAAAACTTGATAAAATATGAAGCAGCTTCAACGCCTGTTCTAAGAACAGGAAAAATTAATTACAATATGGCAGTCAGCATGGGGGACTTGTCCCTTTTTCTCATTTCCTCTACAGGAAACCAGCTGAATTTTATGACTACTACAACTCTTTAACTCCACGGTATTGGGGACAAACGGTAAGACAGTGGCTTTTGACTCCATTATGACTTCTGACAAACAGACACAAGAAGGAGAGCTGGAGTCCATCTCTGTTGGCTGAGGCAGTGTGTGTTCAGGCAAACATCCATTTGGATGTCACGAGAATCCTAGAGTTGAAAGTGACCTGAGAGGTCATCTGGTCTGACTCCTTCCCCATTCAATTCATGAATCCCCTGGAAAACATCTCAGACAATTTCCATTTCAAACCTTGGCCCCACAGACCAGATACAGGGGTGGGGAGCTATGGCTTTAAGGCCACACGTGGCCCTTTAGGTCCTCAAGTGCAGCCCTTTGCCTGAATCCAAACTTCAAAGAACAAATCCCCTTAATAAAAGGATTTGTTCTGTGAAACTTAGATTCAGCCAAAAGGCTGCACCCAATGACCTCTAAAAGGCCACATGTGGCCTCAAGGCCATAGGTTCCCCACCCCTGGATCAGAACTATGTAGGAAGAGTTTTACAGCTATGTTATTCTGGCCCAAAGTAAGACTTGGGGAGAAGGGCATATGAAGGGGAACAGGGTATTTTAGAAGTTTCATCCTGGCCAGCTTGGATAGATGCCAAAAGGGGAATGATAGAATATATTATTTTAGAACTTACAACGTCCCTAAAGACCATTTAAGTGGAAGAAAAGGGAACAAGCATGGATTAAGTACCTACTATGTGCCAGGCCCTGGCCAAGCCCTGTGCAAATATTACCTCATTTGATCCTTACTGTAGCCTTGGGAAGTAGGCATCATTATTGTCCCCATTTTGTAGATGAGGAAACTGAAAACAGAGGCTTAGTGACTTGCCCAGGGTCCCACCTAACAAGTGTGAGGTCAGATCTGAACTTCAGTCTTCCTGACTCCAGGTCCCACACTATCCCCTAGGCCACCTCACTGCCACTTGTCTGACAGATGAGGACACTGAGGCCCAGCAAAATGACAGGACTTGCCCAGATCTGGACCAGAACTAAGACCCCGTGACTCCTCAGGGTTCTGTCATCTACAGCACACTGGATTTCACTGGCTCCTGGTGGCTTACCTACACCTCTATCGCACAGGTATGGAACTGGACTGAAGAAAGCCTGAAATCATAGTCCAAACTTCTGAGACTCTGTCAGAATACAAAATGCTCAAGACCAGAAAAAGAAGCTGCTCAACAGAGGAGGATTTAGGGGGGAAACACAACTAATTTCACCCATTCTGAAGAGATAAAGTGACTATTTCCCCCGTGATCTTTTCAAGGATTAGACAGTTCTCTTTTACTCCATAAGGAAATGTACATTGATGCAAATAAAATCTGGTTTCAATAAAACCCAAGTCCCCATAATCAGTATGATTTTTCAGTGTACACCTTGATACTTTGATGGATCATAGATGTATGTATATGCATGTGTATATATGTCTATATATATATATATATATATATATATATATACACACATATACATATACACACATACATACTACATACAGAGAGAGAGACAAGGGATGAAAGGAGAATTTTATTTTTCCTTTTAGTGAAAGATCCTACTTTATAAGGAAAAATTATGAGTGATGAATTTTAAAATCATACTTATAAAAAACCTTTGGTAATAATACTTAAAATACTAGAATGAATATGAATATATATAATATATATGTAATATATAATATACATAATAATAACATATAATATATATATATACACATAAATATATGTACACACTCTAGAGATAGATAATAGAACTATCACTTGCTTTAAAATAAACCTGAAATAGAGAATTTAAAACCTTGCAGACAATAGGGAAATGCAATCGTTTTAGATAATCTGAAGCCTGTGACTGAAGGGATTTTCTGGTGAATACAGCACATGTCAGATGGTGGCACCTACAGGAAAAATGTGAAGATGCGGCCCAAGTACACACGTCAAGGCCTATGGAAAAATAAAAACATAAAAATTCAGGAAGAATGTTCTGCTGTTTCCTTCCTCACTCCCAGTACTTTCAAGGGGTTTTCCAATGCTGCTCTTCCTCCCATTCCACTACCCCACCCACAGCAAAAAAAAAAAAAAAAAAAAGGCAAAAGAAAGAAAACATTAGGGGGAAATATTTTTTGTTGAATACAACAGTTAACATCAGACTCAAGGGTCATCCTCCAGACCTTTTCTCCCCAAAATAATGCCAGAACATGATCTGGAATATCAAAAACTCCTAAAGTTTCTCCTCAAATCATAGACAAAGGACCTGCCATCTTCTTGGTTTGGGAGCTTTCCCATGAAGACTTTTGGCCTACATATTGGTGGACTTGTTTCTATCCTCTAATGTCCTCAAGACAAGGGTAGGCATCAAAATCAGCAATATATTTGTTCTTATTACTCCAAAAGACTAGGAAGGACAGAAAGGAATTAAAAAAAAAACTTAAGAGTTTTGTTATTGGAAGAGTCAAAGAATCATGGAATTTTTTGATTGGAAGGTACTTAGGCAATTGTCTAGTCTAATCTCTAATGGTCAAAGAATCGCTCCACAACACAGTCAATGGGCCTCTGCTCAAGACCTCCAACGAGGGAGAAGCCACTCTCTTACAAGACTCCACGGTGCAGCTTTGTTAGGAAGTTCTTCCTAGCATCAACCCTTTTTTCCTGCCTGGTTCAGCCCTCAACAGTCAAGTGGGACAAGTCTACTACTTCTTCCCCATAACAGTCCTTTAAATACCTGAAGACCACTCATGCTCCCACTGTCTCCTCTTCTTCAGGCTTCCCACCCCTCCTTCTTTCAAAATCAGTCCTCATAGGATGTGGACTCAAGGTCCTTCACTATTCCAGCTGCCTTCCCTTGGTAGATGCCCATCAAAGGCATTCCTAATGGCAGTATGCTAATGGAGCCCAGTATTCTAGATATGGCCTGAGCAAGGCAGAGAATAGCAAAAGGCCCTTTTGAGGCCTAGGAGCAAGGTCTCTTTGAAAGCCACCCAACAGCACATTAGCTTCCTGACTATCATATCACATTGATGACTCACATTACTGAAAAAGAATGAAAAAAAGAAAGTTGAAGCCTGTCTCCTTCTGGTCTCACAAACTTCTGAATCACCAAAGAGAGGAAATAAAAAATATTTATTTCTAGAAAAATAACTATTTAAAAAAATCTATTTTAGCTGCATCAGCATATTTCATAATCTATGTAAATAAATATCTATTAATCTGATGTTTTGTAACAAAATCACATGCCCAGGCTTGGTAATAAGATGAGCCTCCAGGTGTGTGACTACAGTTGAGAGAGAAATAACCATATTTGTACATGTTCTATGAAGTTCTGTGAAAGCCAGACACCAAAATATATCTTTTTTCTTATTTTTCCCTTAAAAATGCTGAGATCATATTCTAGTATATAGAAGCATTTAGATACTATAAATAATTTTGAAGAAAAAAATGTGTTTTCCCAAAACTGTCAAATGAAATAAGCAGTTATATATATTACTAAGGTATTAAAATAAAAAAACAAAACTTTCTATGCAAGTAGTAATCTTTTATGTGAGGTAACATTCAAAACAACTTCTTAGATATGAACATATCCCGGTCCAAAACTCCCCCTCAAGGCTTTCCAGATGTAGCCTGGAGGAGGAGAGGAAAAGAGCATCTACCCAGGGAAAAGAAAAGAGATCTACCAGCTTCAAAAAGGTAATGAAGATTAGAACCATGGTTTCCTAACAACCAGCCCATTTTACTTTTGACAATCCTGCCATGCCTCCAGGAGAAGTACTGGTATACGTTGGCAAATAGATCCTTTTGTAGCAAAGGCCTTGGCAGGATTTTTCAGGGGTCCCCTAGAATCTTTGTTGGAGGGGCCTCAGAGGTCGTGCCCAGAAAAATCCTCTCAATAGGTGACTCTGACAAAACCACAGGTCCAGTTACAAAGAACACAGAGTCACCAGAGTTCACTGAATGGGGGGAGGTGGGGTAACATGGTCAGCTGTGTACTTTATAACTTTAACAACTGATAAGAGGATGGACCATGGTGGAGGGAGACGTGAGGCAGGCAGACCCACCAACTGCTATTGCCATAGTCCAGGCATGGAGATGAGGGCCTGCATCATGATGGGGGCAGCATCAGAGGAGAGAAGGGAGCATAGCTGAGCAATGTTTCCCAGGTGAGATTAACAGGCCTTGACAATAGATTGGATATGGGGGATGGGAGATAATGAGGAGGCAAGCCTGGGGGACAGGTAGGATGAGTATTATCCTCTATAGCAACAGAGAAGGAATGGGGTGAAGAGAAGAAGGTTTGCGGGGGAAGATAACGAGTTCCATTTTGGACATGATGAGTTTAACCTGAAGACCAGACATCGAGTTTGAAATATCTGAAAGGTGATTTGGAGATCATGAGACCAGAGGTCAGTAGACAGGTTAAGACTGGATAAGCAGATGTGAGAATCATTAGCATAGAGCTGATAATTAAATCCATGGAAACTAATGAGATCAACAAGTGAAGTAGTAAAGAGGGAGGAGAGAAGAAGGTCTAGGGCAGAGGTGCGAGTATAGCATGTGTGCGGAGATGACACAAGTCCATTGGTGCTGGGAACCACTTGGTATGGAGTGTCCCTCCAGGGATGAGATTCAGATCATTAACACAGCTGAGCAATCACGTCTCTCAGAACCTTGGAGAGAGCCAAGCTGGTCTGAACTCATAAGGGCAGTTGGGTGGACTTTATTATCTCCTTACTCGTCTTGGGTATCCCTTCCTCATAAGCTAAATTCGTTTTCTCCTTTTCAGTCCAAGGATTGCTCTCCTTGGCAAGGAAAGAACCATCCATTTCCGAGTTTTGCACAAGGTCAATCCCAAGCTCTTTTGGTTACTCTGAATCTTCAGTATCATAACTTTGCATTTACTTATCCATGCACTTGTTGCTTTCCCCAAGTCGTCACAGGGCCTGATATAAAATATATACTTAGTGTTTGTAGAACTGAATCATCTGAGCTCACCCAGTAAGCCAATGGAGGAGACAGGACTTGAATCCAGGTCTATCATGACACCAAAGTCTTGGGCTCCTTCTACCTTACGTGACGTTTCTTACACATCTACAATTCCATAATTCTAGAAATCCTTTCAAAGACCTATGGTAAACATGCTTATTTGAGAAAGGTAATTAAAATAGTCTGTTTATCTTGACAAAAATCTTGATACCAAAGCTAGACAAAAACTCTTGAAAACTCAAAAATCACAAGGTTACAGTTTTGTCAATTACTTAATTCGCTTATTTCAGAGCAGCTAGGTGGTGCAGCAGATATAGTGCTGGGCCTGGGGTCAGGAAAACTCATCGTCTTAGTTCAAATCTGGTCTCAGGCACTAATTGTGTGACCCTGGACAAGTCACTTAACCCTATTTGCCTCAGTTTCCTCATCTATCAAATGAGTTAGAGAAGGAAATGTCAAACCACTCCTTTGCCAAGAAAAGCCCAAATGGAGTCACAAAGAGATGAACATGACTGAACAACATCTACCTATTCACTATTCACTGATTCATCTTGACTTCATAATTTTAATACTTTTTACATGTAAGGGGAAGCTAGGTGGTGCAGTGGATAGAGCACCAGTGCAGGAGTCAGGGGGACCTGAGTTCAAATCTCACCTGAGACACTTGACACTCACTAGCTGTGTGACCTTGGGCAAGTCACTTAACCCCAGTTGCCTCATCCTGGGTCATCTCCAGTCATCCTGATGAATATCTGGTCACTGGATTCAGATGGCTCTGGAGAAGTGAGGCTGGTGACCTGCGCAGCCCTCCCTTACTCAAAACAAAGTCAAGTGCAAGTCATGTCGTTATTTCTCTGATGGCATGGTCTTCTTCAGCAACAAAGGACAAGCACACTTTTTACATGTCCATCTATAAGTTAATGCATTGAAATTTAAAATGATTACTATGAATATCACATGAGCTATTACCTTGGATTTGGTATTTCTCCCAGAATTTCTTCCAGTTTGTCCATGAAGATAATAAAATTACTCAACCCCTTTCCATGTGTCCTGAGAGGATCAGATGGTGAAGGTGCATAGCCTTTCCCTCCAAGCTCTATCATCCTAATAAATGAGGTGGCAACCTGTAAGTTGAAGAAGTTATTTAGCATTATTTAGTAATTAAGAGTAATAAGAAAAGCTGTAATTGTAACTGAAAGGTAGACATGAAGACATGATATAAATATCTTGGTCCAAAGTTAAAACAAGGTAGAGATGAGACCAATACTAGATGGTAAAAAGATAGTTTGATAAAGACACATTCAGAGAGCAAGGACGAAGTTAATAGAGTCGAGAGGACGCCAAGTCAGGCCCTAGCAGAAGATCAGAGGCAAAGGCTGGGATTTCTCCCAGAAGGGAGGGTTGGGCTAAATTAGGAGGCTTACCAGGAAGTGAATGCCACATTTGCATTGCTCACTCCAAGCTTTCCCAACCACCCCTCTCTGGGTGGGGGCTATCCTGTCTAGAGTTTGAGGAGTATAGACATCATACTGGGTTTGATTTATTTAGGCCAGGATCTTGGCCTCTTAGCCAAGGAATCTTGTGAGTAAGAAACTGGAAGGTTACATCTCCTTGTCAAGTAGACCAGAGTGGGTGAGAATATTGGATACTTCTTGGGCTTTTTGCTATCTTCTAGGAGTGGGGGACAGGAAGGGCCTTCAACTCTGGTCTTCAGAAGATAAGTTCCTTGAGGGCAGGAACTTTTTCCTGTTTTCTTTGAGATTAGAATAAAGTTCTTTCTAGTTTTAAGATTCCAGGAAACTATGATCATATGTTCATATACTCATGCCTAGGAGCAAGGGGAAATTATTTTGCTGCAGATAATGGAATATGAGATCTTGAGTTCAAAGGGTCCTCAGAGGCCATTTAGTGTAAAACTTTCATTTTACAAATGAAGAAACTGAGACTCAAGGATGTACTTTTGTTGAAAGTCACTCAAAAAAGAACTTTTATATAAAGAAAAAGTCTTGAGAAATTTCCTTTGGAAAACAGTCAAAGAATTAGGTGAGGGAGCCCATGCATATACATAGATGTAAAGAAAATTATTAGAATTTAAATTAGTGATATAGATGAGATTTCTTCTGAGTCTCAAGAAATCTAACCATAAGTTACTTTAAACAACCTCTTTACAACAACCTTATAGGAAAGTTTTAAACCAAATGCCAAAATAACCAAAGTACTTTGAAAATTCAGGTTTCCATACCTGGAAGACAGACATTTGCTTTTCTCGAGCAGCATGTTTGAGATCCGTGAAAGCTTCTCTTCCAAGTCCTCTATCAGGAATGTTAATGATATGAGCCAAGGCTAAGTCATTCTTTGAATTCACCAACAGGCTTAAATATGAACAGATAATTTTCCTTGCTATTGACTGTACCTATCCAATAAAAAATCAGATGATCATTTGGAGGGTTACAATATCATATACACTGAAGAAAATGGAAGTCCCAAAGAGCTTTTGGGAAGTAGCAGCAAGGACTTTCTCTTCTCTATTACAAGTATTTCCTTTCTTAATCACCCAATCTGCCCCCAAATCACCTTTCCTTTGCTCTCTCTCTACATTTTCTCTTTGAACCAATCCCATGCATTCTCATCATTGTAGGTTATCTCTCATCTATCCATCTATCACATCATTTTATCTCCAGCTCCTTTGTAAAGGTGGTCCATTCCTGGAATGAACCTTTCTCATTCTGCCTTGAAGAATCCCGAGCGTTCATCTTATTTTGTCTGGTCTTGGACCAATCAAATCTTTCTTCCCAGATAACTTCAAACCATGCTCCTGCACAAATAATCTCTCCCCCTCTCCTTTTCAACCTTAGTTTCTAATGAATAGAGAAGATCTGGAATCAGGAAAACCTGAATATAAATCCTGCCTCAGAGACTTACTAGCTGTGTGATCCTGGGCAATCACTTCACTTCTGTTTGTCTCGGTTTCCTCATCTGTAAAATGGAGATAATAACTTCCCAGGGTTGTTGGGAGCACTTTGGACACCTCAAAGGGCTCCACAGCACTATTAATATTATTGTATTATTTTTTGACTGTACAGTTCTTCAGAATAGGGACTCTTGCTTGAGAACTGGTCTCTCCCACCCATCTTCTCTCTATTTCTATACCCCAAAATTCCACCAAAAGCTTGGATACTATCTTGAGAATCTCCTAGATCTTTCCCACCTTGCCTCACTGTCTGCCTTCCAAACTATGGTTTCTGTATCCTGCCACTGAACTTCTCTTTCTCATATGGTCATATATCCTGCAGCGCCTCAGCATCTCAGACTTCCACAAGACATTTAATGGCCCTCATAATCTGCTCTCACCTCTCTCTTTAGCCTGCTTCAAGTGCATCTCCTCCATGCAAGAAATCCCCAAACAGGGGGGCAGAGCCAAGATGGTGGAGTAGAAAGACACACACTTGGTAGCTCCAAACCCACAGCCCATGGATTTCCTCTAAAAAGAACTTCCAACAAATTTTGGAACAGTGGAAGGCGCACAGCAACACAGTGAAGGAGATTTCCGTTCCAGAGGGCACCTGAAAAACTGATCCCAAAGGTCCATCACGCACCGGACGGGAGTGGAACCCTCCCCTGCCCTGGCCGTGCGGCACTGAGAGGAGCAAGCAGATCCAAGCAGGCTTCAGGGACAGAAATCTCCAGTGGCCGGGAAGGTCCCTCCACCCACAGACTCACAGGTCAGTGAGAGAGATGGGCTGAGAGGGGAGCGGGGTGTCTCCGGGACTCAGGCCCCCTCGGGAGGGAGCTAACAGAGGCAGCAGGTGGCCAGAGGCTCCCAGAGCAGGCAGGAGCTTGGCAGCAGCTCCATTATAGAAAGTCTCTGCATAAACCCCCTGAGGGAACTGAGCCTGGGAGGCAGCCCTGCCCTCATCTGAGCACCAGTACTTAAGCTCCCACTGAATAGAAGCCAGACCTTCTGCCAAAAGCCCTGGGGCTGGGGAGCAGCATTTGAATCTCAGACCCCAAGCACTAGTTGGGTGGATCGAGGCCTGGGTGGACAGGAATCTCAGAAGTCAAGTAACTGGCTGGGAAAATGCCCAGAAAATGGAAAAAAACTAAGACCATAGAAGGTTATTTTCTTGGTGAAAAAATGATTCCAAGGTTCCTCTCTGAGGAGGAAGAACAATGCTTACCATCAGGTAAAGACATAAGAGTCAAGGCCTCTGTATCCCAAAGATCTGAAATAGATATCCAATGGGCTCAGGCCATGGAAGAGCTCAAATAGGATTTTGAAAATCAAGTTAGACAGGTGGAGGAAAAACTGGGAAAAGAAATGAGAGAGATGCAAGAAAAGCATGAAAAACGGGTCAATACCTTGATAAAGGAGACCCAAAAAAATGCTGAAGAAAACAACACCTTGAAAAATAGGCTAACTCAATTGGCAAAAAGAGGTTCAAAAAGCCAATGAGGAGAAGAATGCTTTCAAAAGCAGAATCAGCCAAATGGAAAAAAGAGGTGAAAAAGCTCACTGAAGAAAATAACTCTCTCAAAAACAGAATAGAACAGATGGAGTCTAATGACTTTCTGAGAAACCAAGAGATCACAAAACAAAACCAAAAGAATGACAAAATGGAAGAGAATGTGAAATATCTCATTGGAAAAACAACTGACCTGGAAAATAGATCCAGGAGAGACAATTTAAAAATTATGGGACTACCTGAAAGCCATGATCAAAAAAAGAGCCTAGACATCATCTTTCATGAAATTATCAAGGAAAACTGCCCTGATATTCTAGAACTAGAGGGCAAAATAAGTATTCAA
>CM053770.1:228589061-228599867 GCA_028658325.1 Potorous gilbertii
ACTCTTTTTGGTATCTGGGTACTTGGTGGGATTACGCACACACACACACACACAACACACAAAGAGACAGAGAGCACAGGGTGAGTTGAATAGGATGAGATCATATTAAAAAAATGAAATTAAGGGATGAGAGAGGAATATATTGGAAGGAGAAAGGGAGAAATGGAATGGGGCAAATTATCTCTCATAAAAGAGGCAAGTAAAAAACTTTTCCATGGAGGAGAAAAGGGGAGAGGTGAGAGAAAAAAATGAGGTTTACTCTCATCACATTTAGCTCAAGGAAGGAATAACATGCACACTCATTTTGGTATGAAAACCTATCTTACAATACAGGAAAGTGGGGGAGAAAGGTTTAAGCAGGGGGGGATGATGGAAGGGAGGGAAGTGGGAAGAGGGAGCAATTTGAAGTCAATACTCTTGGAGAGGGACAGGATCAAAAGAGAGAATAGAAGAAATGGGGAGCAGGATAGGATGGAGGGAAATATAGTTAGTCTTGCACAATATGACTATTATGGAAGTCATTTGCAAAACTACACATATATGGCCTATGGGGATAGGTGGGGAGGGAAGAAGGAAGAGAAGTTGGAACTTAAAGTTTTAGGAATACCTGTTGAGTATTGTTCTTACATAGAACTGGGAAATAAGAAATACAGGGAATGGGGTATAGAAACTTATATTGCTCTACAGGACAAAAGAGAAGATGTGGATAAAGGAAGGGAGGGATGTCAGAAGGAAGGGCTGATTGGTGATATGAGTGATTAGAATGCTCACAATTTTGGGGTGGGGGAGGGGAGAGATGGGGAGAAAATCTGGAACTCAAAATTTTGTGGAAATGAATGTTGAAATCTTAAATAAAAAATAAATAAATATTGAGATAGAGCAATTCTATTTCTTCATGTGTAAAATGAAGATAATACTGTATGATGTTATTTTGAGAAAAATACAACAATAAAAATATAATACAATAATAGAATAAACGTTAATACGCTAAGAAAAAAAACAGATCAAAGAGGCCATTCTTTGCCTCACTTTTAACCTACCCTTAATCACTGGATGGGCACTGCCTCAGATAAACTGAGAACTTGGAAAGACCTTAGTTTAAAAAGGTCAAGGTCTCCCATTGCATCCAGAGTCATCTCTAGTAATCCTGATCTATATCTTGCCACTGGCCCCAGAGGGCTCTGGTGGAGAGAGTGAGTCTGGTGACCTTGCACTGCCCTCCCTCACTTAAATCCAATCCACTTGCAAGTTATGAAATCACCTTCCTGATGCCATGGCCCTCTTTGAGACAGAAGGACAAATGAAAGCAAGCTGTAAAGTTAAACAGGCAAACAAAAATAGCCCTTGAGATATTTTGTGGGAAATGAGATCTCCAGCAATACAATTCTAACATCATAGGTGCAATGAAAATAGAAAAAGGGAAGTTCCAGGAAGTAAATCTTATTTGATAAAGAATTTGGTCTAGGTCAGAGATCTAGAGCTAAAAGAAACTTCAGAGGTCATCAAGTCCAACTTACTTTGTTACAGATGAGGAAATTGAGGCTCAGAGATATGAAGCCCAAGGTTCCATAGGCAGTGGGCATCAGAGAGGGGATCTGAAGCCAGGTTCTCTGATTCTAGAGCTCTTACTCTTTTCACTATACTAAATTTTATCACTAAATTATATAATTAAAGAATAGCTTTCAGACATTTTCCACCTTCAACATACTTCTCCAAAGTAAAAGAAGCATTAAAAAAAAACTTATAAAAGCTTATATTTTGTTAAAAACTAAAATAGTTTAAGCCTAATGAAGCAAAATAACATTTTAGAAATACTTACAGGAGACATCACTTCATTTTCACAAGTAGAAGTCAGTGTTTGGCACTTCTGGTACACATCAATCAGGTCAAGAATGTTGTTCTTCTTCAAAAAAGCATCATAGGCCTTTCTGATATCTTTATAATGTTCAATCGTTTCTACATCTTCAAATGGCAAGTCTAGTTTCTCATGCAGTAAGTGTTTCCAAGCCACCAAGACATCACTAAGAGAGACAGTGAATTCTCCAGAGTGCTGATGAAAAATGAAAATTGAATGCTTCAAAATGAGAATTTTAAATTGTTAATTAAGACAAATTAAAATTTTACTACAATCAACCCTGTGTTGACCACTGGTGTTGGTTTCTTCCCCTTCCACTCACAAAAACGAAAACCAATTTGAGCTATTAACCAAATATTAGAAGACACATATCAAGAAAAACGATTTGGCAGTTCTATAAGTGGTTAATTTAAGTTTGTGAGTCAAAATTGGCAGATTCAGAGTTGTATAAAAGTCCTGGACTTCCTTGAAATTCTGCTTTTTATTTGTATATTTTCCAGTATCTCAGTATTGTTGATTAGGGAAATACTAATTCTGTTATTTTATCATTATTCTCTTATTTTTTTAAAAGCAACTCTTAGGTTCTTTCATCTATATATTTTAACTATTTTACTTATTTCATTACTTCCAATTACACATAAAAAAATGAACAATTGTTTTTTTAAAATTTGGAGTTTCGGGAGGGGACAAATGGGGAGAAAATTTTGGAACCCAAAATCTTGTGAAAATGAATGTAAAAAGTTGAATAAATAAATTTATAAAAACTAAAAATAAAATTTGGAGTTCCAAATTCCCCCTACCCTGAGAAAGCAAGCAATTTGGTATAAATTATATATGTAAGGTCATGAAAAACATATTTCCATGTTATTCATGCAGCAAAATAAAACACAAAGAAAATAAAACAAAAATAAAGGAAGTTTTAAAAAGCACGTTTCAATCTACCTTCAGAATTCATTCATTCTCTCTATGAAGTTGGATAGCATTTTTCATCATGGTTCCTTTGGAATTAATTATCTTGGATCATTGTCTTGACCAAAGTAGCTAAGTCTTTCACAGTCGATCATTCTTGCAATATTGATGCTACTGTGTACAATATTTTTCTAGTTCTGCTCACTTTATGAGTTCATTTAAGTCTTCCTATGTTTTTCTGAAACAATTCTGCTCATCATTTCTTATAGCACAATATTCCATCACAATCATATACCACAACTTGTTCAGCCATTCCCCAAATGATGGATATATCCCCTTAGTTTCCAATTCTTTGCCACCACAAAAAGAGTTGCTATAATTATTTGTGTACAAACAGGTCCTATTCCTTTTTCTTTAATTTCATTGGGATACAAACCTAGTAGTGCTTTTGCAAGGTCAAAAATTATGCAATTTTATAGCCCCTTGAGCACAATTCTAAATTGTTCTCCAGAATGGCTGGATTTGTTCACAACTCTACCAACAGAGTATTAGTGTCTCAAATTTTTCCACATTGCCTACATTTGTCATTTTCCTTTTCTCTCAAGTTAGCCAATCTGATAGGCATGAGATAGTATCAGGGTTACTTTAATTTGCATTTTAATCATTGGTAATATGGAGCACTTTTTTCATATGACTATTGACAGTTTTGATTTCTTCTTATAAAAACGGTCTGTTCATATTCTTTGACCATTTATCAACTGGGGAATGGCTCTTATTTTTATAAATTTGGCTCAGTACCCTACATATTTGAGAAATATGTCCTTTATCAGAGAAACTTGCTGTAAATTTTTCACCCAGTTTTGTTTTCCTTCTAATTTTAGCTATATTAGTTCTATTTGTGCAAAAGCCTTTTAATTTCATGCAATAAAAATTATTCATTTTACATCTTGTGATCTTTTCTATTTCTTGGTTGTTCATAACCTTTTCCCTTATTTTTAGATCTGACAGATACATTTTTCCATGCTTCCCCAATTTACTCATAATATCACTGTTTATTTCTGAATCATTTATCCATTTTAGCCTTCTCTTGGAATATGGTGGGAGAGTCTATGCCTAGTTTCTGCCAAACTGCTTTCCAGTTTTCCCAGCAATTTTTGCCAAATGTTAAGTTCTTACCCCAAAAGCTTTGGACCTTTGGGTTTATCAAACACTATTATATACCCAATCTATTCCACTGACCTACCACTCCATTTCTTAGTCAGTAACCAGATCATTCTTTATGATTATCACTTTTTAACACAGTTTGAGAACTGGCACTTGTAGGTTACCTTCCTTCACATTTTTTTCCATTGATTCTACTGATACTCTTTTATTCTTTTATATGAATTCTGCTGTGCTTCTATTGATATTCTTTTATTCTTTTATATGAATTCTGCTGTGCTTCTTTTTCTAGCTCTACAAAATAATTCTTTGGCAATTTGACTGGCATGGCACTGAATAAAGAATTAACTTAGATAGAATTGTCATTTTTATTATATTGGCTCAGCCTACCCACAAGCAACTAATATTTTTCCAGTTGTTTAGCTCTGTCTTTATTTCTATGAAAAGTGTTTTGTAATTGTGTTCTTATAATCCCAGGGTTTGTCTTGGAAGGTAGACACTACCAAGGATTTTATATTATCGGCAGTTATTTTAAATGGAAATTCTCTATCATTTGCGGCTAGGTTTTGTTGTTAGTATATAGAAATGCTGATAATTTATGTGGGGTTATCTCATATCATAAAACTTTGCTAAAACTGTCAATAGTTTCAACTAGTTTTTCAGTTGATTCTCTAGGGTTCTCCAAGTATACCATCATATCTTCGGCAAAGTGATAGTTTTGTCTCCTCATTGCTTATATTTATCTCATCAATTTCCTTTTCTAATCATATTGTACAGCTAGCATTTCTAGTACAATATTGACTAATAGGGATGATAATGGATGCCCTTGCTTCACCCATGATCTTATTGGAAAAGCTTCAAGTTTATTCCTATTACAGATAATGCTCATTCCTAGTTTTAGGTAGATACTACTTTTCATTCTAAAGAAAGGTCCACTATTTCTTATACTTTCTAGTGTTTTGACTAGGAACCAGTGTCACATTTTGTGAAAGGCTTTTTGTGCATCCATTGAGATAACCATATTATTTTAGCAATATTTATTATATATTATAAATATTATAGCAAATATTTAGCAATAACAAGATATGGTCAATTATACTGATACGGTCAATAATATTGATATACTGCACTCCTTGTATAAATCCTACCTGGTCATAGTGTATTATATCTTTATAATAAATGATTGTAATCTACTTGCAAGTATTTTGTTTAAATTTTTCACATTGAAATTCATTATGGAAATTGTTCTATAATTTTCTTTCTCTATTTTTGCTCTCCTAGGGATTTAGGTATCAAAACCATATTTGTGTCATAAAAGGAATTTGGTAGAACTCCCTCTTTGTCTATTTCTTCAGTTTAGATAGTATTGGGGTTGATTGGTCCTTAAATATTTACTAGAATTACTTTTAAATTGGTGTGGTTCTGTGGACTGATGGCTTGTCTAATTTATTTTTCTAAGACAGGATTATGTAAGCATTCTACTTCCTCTTCTGCTAATCTGGGCAATTTATATTTTTGCAAACATCCATCCATTTCACTTATTTTGTTTTATCGGAATGTAGTTAGACAAAATAACTCCTAATAATTGCTTTAATTTCATCTTCACTGGTGGTGCATTTACCCTTTTTGTACTGGCAATTTGTTTTTCTTGTTTTTTAAATCAAATTAATAAGTATTTCATAAAACCAGTTCCTAGCTTTATTATAAATAATAATTTATTATTACTCAATAGTTTTCTTACTTTCAATTTTATCCCTCTCCCTTGATTTTCAGGAATTCATTTTGGCATTTAATTGGGGACTTTTAATTTCTTCCTTTTTTTTAGTTGTATATCCAATGTTCTTTCTCTGTTTTATTTGAAGTATGCACTTAGATATGTAAATTTTCCCCTAAGTACTCCTTTGGCTGCATCCCGTGAATTTTGGAATGTTGCCTCATTGCTGTCATTCTCTTTAATAAAATTCTCTTTAATATGTTTAATGTTTTCATTCTTTTTAATAAAATTATTGTTTCTATGATTGTTCTTCAACCCATTTCTTCTTTACGATTAGATTATTCAGTTTGCAATAAACTTTTAATTTTTAGCTCTTTCAACAAGTCTTGTTGGGCTTATTCAATTCCCATTTTTCTTTGAGGCTTTGGGTATAGCTGTTTTGATTTCATTATCTTCTGAGTTTGTGTCTTGATCTTCCATGTCATCTAGTCTATGCTTCCATAGTCTTTTATTAAATGTAATTTTTTATTGCATGGTGGTCTGAAAATGATGCATTTAATATTTCTGATTTTCTGCATTTGCTCATGAGTTTTCCATGTGCTAATACATAGTCAATTTTTTGTGAACATGCCATGTTCTGCAAAGAAAGGGTATACTCCTTTCTATTCCCATTTGATTTTCTCTAGATATCTATCATATCTAACTCTTCCAAGATTCTATCCATTTGATATCTTTCTTATTTATTTTATAGTTAAATTTATTTAGCAAACTGAAGGTCTATAGAGCCACTGTGCTGACCTCATTGTTATATGTCTGTGAAACATGGACAGTCTACCAGCACCATGCCAGGAAACTAAATCACTTCCATCTGAATTATCTTAGGAAGATTCTGAAAACCACCTGGCAGGTTAAGGTACCAGACACTGAGGTCCTTGCTCAAACAGAAGTGCCAAGCATTCAAATTATGCTTCAGAGAGCACCACTCTGGTAGGGTGGCCCCGTTGTTCAAATGCAAAATGTACACTTGCCAAAAAGACTATTTTATGGAGAACACGTGTGGCAGGTGATCACATGGTGGTCAGTAGAAGTGATACAAGGACACTCTCAAGGTCTCTCTCAAGAACTCTGGATTTGACTGTGCAACATGGGAGACATTGGCACAGGACCGCTCAGCATGGCGTGCCCACATCAGAAAGGGTGCTGTGCTCTATGAGCAAAGTAGAATTGAGGTAGCACAAAGTAAACATAAAAAAGTAGAATTGAGGTAGCACAAAGTAAACATAAAATGCGCAAATTTGGAATATCCACCCCAAATATTCATACGAACTATTTATGCCCAACTTGTGGTAGAGCATTCCAAGCTTATATTGGTCTGGTCAGCCACAGTTGGACAACTGAAACTTCACTTTATCATAGTGATGTCATTTTGGTCCTCTTCAGAATGAAGAACAACAATAACAAGATTTATTTAGCTCTACTAGGGGAAGGTTGATGGCCCCCACTAGTAGAGTTCAACTATTTCCTCATTTCACTTTTCTTTTAAGAGTTTGGATGCTGTGCTATTTGGTGCATATGTTCCTGTGCTCATTGCTTTTATTTTTCCTGTTCCTTTGTCTGAGATCATGAGGGCTACTCTTGTCTTTTTAACTTCAGTTGATGCATAATAGAATCTTCTCCAGTCCCTTATTTTGGTTCTACATGTGTCTCCCTGTTTCAAGTGTATTCCTTGTAAAGAACATGTTATTGGATTCTGGTTTCTGAGTTCCACTCATTGACATTCACAATTGTGATTACTAACTTGACATTTCCCTTTATCCTGTTTTCTTCAGTTTCTTCTTTCTCTTTCTTTTTATTCTGTCTCTACTCTCAAGTCTGTTCTGCTGCTGACTACTGCTTTCTTTAACTCCCCTATCTTTTATCAACCACTTCTTTTCTCTTGTTCCTTTCCCTCCTACTTCCCTGTTGGATAGGAGATATATCTATTACCAATTGTGTGTGTGTGAGTGTGTGTGAGTGTGTGTATGGATATATATACATATATATGTATGTATGCATGTATACACACACACACACACACACACACATATATATATACATATATTTCTCTCTTTGAATCAATTTAGATGTGAATGAGGTTCAAGAATTGCCTGCCCCACACACATCTTCCCGCTCCCTCCACTGTAAAAGCTCTTCCCTGCATGAGATAATTTTCTCCATTCTACTTCTCCCTTCCCCTTTCTTCTGGGGCATCCTTCTTTCTTATCTATCCAGTTTTTTTTTTACATCATCCCAACATAATCAAGTCATTCTTGTACCCTCTTTCTATGCAGAATTCTTCTAATTGCCCTATATAATGATAAAATTCTTAGAAGATATATGTATCATTTTCCCATATAGAAAATGATAGTTTAATTTTATTTAGTCTCTTACAATTTCTCCTTCATGTCAAATTTTCTATTTAGCTCTGTTCTTTTCAGGAATGCTTAACAGTCCTCTATTCCATTAAAGATACATTTATTTCCTTTGAAAGATTATACTCCATTTTTCTGGATAGGTTATTCTTGGTTGTAATCCCCCCTCTTTTGCCTTCTGAAAATCATATTCCAAACCCTCTGCTCCTTTAATGGAGAAAATACTAAATCTTATGTGATCCAGACTGCAGCTCCATAATCTACGAATTAGTTCTTTGTGGCTGAAGTATTTTTTTAACCTGAGAGTTTTTGTTTTTGTATCACTTTTAGGTGGTGATCAATGATTTCTATTATATCCTCTGGTTTTACAATATCAAGACAATTTTCCTTGATAATTACTTGAAAGATGATGTTTAGGTTCTTTTTTTAAATAATATTTCATTCCCCCTCCCATTACATGTAAAAACTATTTTTAACTTTCATTTTTAAAAAGGTTTTGAGATCCAAATTCTATCCCTCTCTCCCTCCCATCCCTTCTCCTTCCCTGAAATGGTAAGCAATGTGACCTAAGTTATACATGTGTAATCATGTAAAAATATTTCCATATCAGTTATTTTATAGAAAAAGAGAAAGGAAAGGAAAAGGAATGAAAAGAGAAAGAAGGGAGAGAGAAAGAGTTTGTATTTAGGCTCTTTCTTTAATCATGGCTTTCAAGTAATTGATAATTCTTAAATTTTCTCTCCTTTATCTATTTTCCAAGTTAGTTCCTTTTTCAATATTTCACATTTTCTTCCTTTTTTCCTCATTCTTTTTTCTGTTTTTTTTTATTATTTGTTTTCAGTTTTCTACAGCCACTTCTATAAGTCTTAGATTTTCTATCCATCCCTCCCCCCACATCCCCCCCTCTCTCCTCGAGATGGCATGCAATCTTACATGGATTCTACACATACATTTTTATTAAACACATTTTCACATTGATCATGTTGCACAGAAGAATTAAAATGAATGGGAAAAACCATAAGAAAAAAACAAAACATAACACAAAAGAAAATGATCTGCCACATTCTGCGATTGAATTTCATAGTTCTTTCTCTGGATATGGAAGGCATTTTGCCTCAAGAGTCCATTGAGAATTTTTTAGGTCCTTGCATTGCTGTGAAGGGTTAAGTCTACCAGAAAACTTTCTCATGCACTATGGTTGTTGCTGTGCACAATGTTCTCCTGGTTCTGCTCCTTTCACTCGGTATCAGTTCATGTAAGACCTTCCAGGCCTCACTGAAGTCTTACTGTTCATCATTTCTTATAGCACAATTGCATTGCATTACATTGATAAACCACAACTTGTTCAGCCATTCCCCAATTAATGGGCATCCCCTTGATTTCCAGTTTTTGGCCACACAAAGAAAGTTGCCATAAATATTTTTGTACATGTGGGACCCTTTCCTAGTTTTATAATCTCTTGGGGATAGTATCCCAGAAGCAATATTACTGGGTCAAAGGGTATGCACATTGTTGTAGCCGTTTGGACATAGTTCCAAATTGCCCTCCAGAATGGTTGGATCAGCTCACAGCTACACCAACAATGAATTAGTGTTTCAACTCTCCCACATCTTCTCCAACATTTATCATCTTCCTGTTTTGTCATGTTAGTCAATCTGATAGGTGTGATATGGTATCTCAGAGTTGTTTTGATTTGCATCTCTCTAATCAATGTGATTTAGAGTATTTTTTCATATGACTATAGATAGCTTTAATTTCTTCCTCTGAAGACTGCTCATATCCTTTGATCATTTATCAATTGGGGAATGAGTTATATTTGTAATTTTGACTCAGTTCTCTATATATTTTAGAAATGAAGTCTTTATCACAAACACTAGTTGTAAAAATTCTTTCCTGTTTTCTGCTTCCCTCCTAATCTTGATTGCATTAGGTTTGTTTGTGCAAAAACTTTTCAATTTAATGTAATCAAAATATCCATTTTGTACTTCATAATGTTCTCTATCTCTTATTTGGTCAAAAATTTCTTCCTTTTCCTTAAATCTCACAAATGCACTATGTCTTGCTCCCTTAATTTGTTTATAGTATCAATCTTTATACCTAGATCATGCATCCATTTGGACTTTATTCTTGCGTACAGTGTGAGGCATTGGTCTATGCCCAGTTTCCACCACACTGTTATCCAATTTTCCCAGAAGTTTTTGTTAGTGAGTTTTTATCCCAGAAACTAGGGTCCTTGGGTTTGTCAAACAGATTGCTATATTCATTGACATCAGTACCTAACCTATTCCACTGATCTACCCCTTTATTTCTCAGCCAGTACCAATTGGTTTTGATGATTGTTGCTTTATAATACAATTTGAGATCTGGTAGGGCTAGGCCACCTTTGCTAGCATTTCCTTTTATTAGTTCCCTTGATATTCTGGACCTGTTTTTTTCTCATTCTTTAGACTTCATTATATTGTTTTTTTATTTCTCATGTAGCCACTAGCCTCTACTTATCTGATTCTAATTTTTAAGGAATCATTTTCTCCAGTGAGTTTTTGTACTTCTTTTTTCTATTTGAATCTTGCTGTTAGTTTTTGTATCTCTTTTCCCATTTGCCAATTCTTTTTTTTTTTTAAGTTTTTGCTATTAATGATTACATATTTTTTTATTTTTATTTTTAAATAAATTTACTTAACTTTTTACATTCATTTTCACAAGATTTTGGGTTACAAAATTTTCTCCCCATTTGTCCCCTCCCCCCTCCCCAATAC
>CM053770.1:228600367-228620708 GCA_028658325.1 Potorous gilbertii
GTGGGTGGAGGGACCTTCGAGGCCGCCGGAGATTCAGGTCCCTGATGCCTGCTTGGGTCTGCTCACTCCTCTCAGTGCCGCGTGGCCGGGGCGGGGGAGGGGAGCGCTCGGCCGGGCAGGACTCCGCTCCCGTCCGGGGTACCTTTGCGGTCGGTTTTTCAGGGCTCTCTGCAACGGAAATCTCCTTCACTTGTTGCTGTGCAGCTTCCACTGTTCCAGAATTTGCCTGGAGTTCTTTTTACAGGAAATCTATGGGCTGTGGGTTCGGACCTAGCATAGGTGAGTCTTTCTACTCCGCCATCTTGGCTCCGCCTTCCCATTTGCCAATTCTTTAAGATGTTATTTTCTTCAGTGTTACTTGTGCCTTTTACCAAGCTGTTAATTGTCTTTTCATAATTTTCTTCCTTTGTTTTCATTTCTTTCCCGAATTTTTCTTCTACCACTCTAATTTAACTTTGAAAATCAACTTTGACTTCTTCCAACAAATGTTGTTGGGCTTGCATTCAATTCCCATTTTTCTTTGAGGCTTTGGGTGTAGTTGTTTGGATTTCATTGTCTTCTGAGTTTGTGTCTTGATCTTCCCTGTCATCAAAGTAGCTTTTTATGTTCAAGTTCTTTTTAGTGTTGTTGTTTGCTAATTTTTCCACTCTATTTTTTTATTTAGAACTGTACCTTAATGTTGGGCTCTGTTCCCAGTGGAGGTAAGGGGGTTCAGGCAGAAAAGCACTGTCTCAAGTTTCAGGCTTTTTTGCTCTACTGCTTTCAAAGCTAGTTCTGGGATTTGGAAGTTTTTAGTGATATGGGGAGAGGTGTGATCACTGCTTTCCTGGTCTATACTCTGGTCCTTACCTACGAAAGGGTCCTGATTTCTTGGGATTGCAATCAATACTGCTCTTTAGGACCCTTGTTCCCTTGGGTTTGGAAACAATACTGTTCCTCACAGTCCTTGATCCATTAGGGCCATAATTAATACTGTTCCTCAGGGTTTCCATTCCCTCTTGACTAAAAGTTTTCCTTCTTAACCTTGAGCTATGAACCAAAAGTGGGTATGGGTGATAGATTTGCCAAACATTATCTGGTCCCATGTCCAGTGCTAGCACAGGGATCTCCTATAATCCTTTTCTAACCAGCTGCCAGGTCCCCTTAAGTCTCTGACTAGAGAACTTCCAAAGCTGCTACTGCTTCTGTCACCATGATCACACCACTGATGTTTTATCTATTTGGGCTCTGGGTCAGACTCCTCCCCAGTACTACAGATCTCTTTTTCTGACCTCTATATTGTCTTGAGTTGGAAGAATGTCTTGTTGATATTTCTTTGGCTTTGTCACTCTAGAATTCAATGTGAAGTGTTATTTTAAAGTGACTTGGAGAGGAATATTGGGAGAGCTCAGTGGAGCATTTTCTCTACTTCATCATCTTAGTTCCATCCCTGGAAGTCCATCTATACATTTTTTAACCTCATCTGAATTTGTCTAATGTCTTTATGAATTCCCATAGCCCACATTATTCCAAGAAGTGTTTGTCTTAAAATATGGGCACACAGATACATAGGGAGAATTAGATTTCATTTCTTTAATTTGTTCCAAGGAAAGCAAAATATCATTGCTAAAAATCTAACATTACACTTTCCCACCTTAGTCCAATGAGAACAATTTTTGTTCAATGCTGAACTAAAGCAAGCTCATACTAAAAGTCAGAGTTCCTTTCAAGAGAGATCAGACTACAACAAATATGCATAATCAATATCTTTTCTAGTCCTTTCTTCTTGGCTTGCTGTCCAGGAGAAATAACACGCAATTTGACTTGAATTACATCCTAGTTGCTTAGAGACCCAGTATTGTGATGGGGAACATTTTGTTACTCACTATCAACATTTCCTTGCAAATCTTAGGTAAGTATATAAGTTTTCCTGAAAAGTCTCTTCTTCAACATTTCCATGATAGCATCATTTAATGACCATGCTAGGGACTCACCAATAATTAGTTTTCCTTCTTATAGTTCTCTTTTTCAAAGAATCTATAGTCAGGCAGTTATTATGGTACCTTTCAGAAAGTATCAACCACTAATTCACTCAGTAATTTCACTGTCTCTAACACAGCATATTTATGAGCTTTGACTGTATTTATAAGATGCCTACATACGACTTTGAGAAGTTTCACATGTTGTTCTTCTGAGAATCTATTATTCATGAATAAAAAAAAAAATCTAACTACTAGGACCAAGGTCAACTCTCAGTGTATTAAACTTAAAGATTAGTCACAGTAATTATCCAACTCTTTTTATCCAACAAATGGAAAGCACACAATGGTCAAAGAAGCCTGGAATTACAGGAAGGGATTCTGCTATGTATTGCCTCTTTTATCCAACAAACCTAATTCTCTATTTGATAATCATATTTAAAACAAGATGCCCTGAAATTACCTGAAAGTTACTTTTTTGCTCTTCTTTGTAGAGGACAAATAGTATGATTTTCAAAATGCTGGAATTAGAATCAAAGGATCTAGGCTTGCATCCTGGTCATTAGTTAATAACTACCTAGCCTGGGCAAATCACACTCTCCTTAGATCTGTTTGCTTTATCTGAAAATGAGGGGGGCTGGTTTGAGTGATCTCTGAGGTTCCTTGCAGTTATAAATCCTAAGATCCCAGGCTCACAGGTAAGAAATTTGTCCTCAATTGTCTCCTGGAATTTACAGTATATTACATCAGAACTTGTGAAAACAAAATATTTCATACGACTAGCCCAATTAGCAATTGTTTTCAAAAGGAAGATAATTGGTTATTTTGAAACATGGAGCCTCTAACTTGACAGATTTATAATTTTCCAATTAAGTATTCACATTATACACACAAGAGGTAGTATGGTGCATCTACCAACTTCTGGAGTCAGGAAGACCTGGGTTCAAGCCCTATCTCTGACACATATTAGTTGACCCCAGGCAACTCATTTAACATCTTGATGCCCACAGGCAGCTCATTAAGACTGTAACTTACTGACCAACATTGATAGAAAGTCTATGGGCATCAAGAGAGAAAATTTCTCACTGGAAGTTCCCTATGTCAGTTAAATCACAGGTCTAGTGAAACCAAAAATTTATACACATACATACATAGGCTCAATACAATAAATCAGAAAGCAGTTGAAATCAGGAACCCTGGGGTTCTAATACCCATTCCTTCATTAACTGACTATGCAAGGTGAGGCAAATCATTTAACCTGCCAATTTCTTCATTCTTAAAATAGGGATATTATTTCTAACTTTCCTTACAGCTCTATAATTCGCTGATCTATGCTTTAAAACCCCTTCCCAATTAATCAAATTCAGATATTTCTAAGACAATATGAATTACGTGAATTATCTTAAATAGTCCAGGTGCTATTTTTTTTCTCTTATAACATCCTTTAAGTTAAAAATAGATCAAATCTAACACAAATGGCAATGAGACTTAAAAGTTTTCTCACATTGTCCTAAAATAAATTTCTCTGAATGTAACTAGCTAAAACAAAACTTTGCAATCCCTTGATCTTATGAGAAAAGGTTTTGACTAGATTAACAGCATTTATATTGGGGTTGTAAAAACATTTTAAATCCAAATAAAAATGCACTCCAGATATCAACTTTCATGATCAGGTGCCCACCATGACAGCATATTCTATTATTCAAACCAGTAACAACTGATTGAGAGAGTCTGTGGTCAAATCACAAAATGTTTTGCTAGGAAAACATGCCAGCTGGCTGATGTTTGAAGGAAGTTCAAAATGTTCAGAGCTTTAATTCTCTGATGGACATTAGGAAGATTATATTTCACAAGAATTAAATGAGAAAAAGTTTATGCATTTTTCAGAACACAACAGTTGTTCTTTTTGATGATGTCAGACTCGTTATTCTTTTACAATAATTCAAAGTTTCATTCCTTTCAAAATGCTTACATCTAGATCTAGTTGGGGGGAGTTAGGTTAAAGAAAATGAAAAGGAAGAGTATTTTTCATGAACATTAGTTGTCTTTCTTGTTCTATTAGAACTGATCATCTGTGGAATACAGCTCATAGTTCTACTGTATGTCTGTTTCAGACATGTACTGCTATCTCACCCCAAGAGACTGACCATTCAAACACTTGCACAACAGTCTGGACTATAGGGATTTTTCACACGTTTGTTTTTTTCCTGTTGACTGATCTCTGCCATAATCACAAATCTTCTGGGGCTGGATACAGTCAGCACAAGGTCATTCACAACCAAAAGCATCTGGAGAACTTGACCATCTGCAGGGATCCTCTTTTTGCTCGAACCCTGGGCATGGTGTCTTTCGTGGTAATGGTAAATGTTTTGATGAGTAGGTACCACCTTTCCTACACTCCCTTGACTTGAACAATCAAAGGCTCTTAGAGGGGAGTTATCTCTGTGGTAGTGTGTGTGGCAAGCAGTCTTGTATAATCTTCATTTATTCATTCCTTATTGTAGAACTGTTTTGAAGTCATTCAGCAAAATACAGTCTCACACGTGTTCAGAATCAAACACAATGTGATCATCTATCCACAGCACATCTCACTTAGTGGTGTGACTATAAAGATGGAGTCTACTCTAGAAAATAATGTGCCAAAGCAAAACAAGAAGGACTCAGATGTGAATGAGAAAATGAGAGAATGCAGAACAGCATTTAGGCAATTGCAAAATGCTTCTAAGGATTTTTCAGAACCTGCTTTGCAACACAAGAACTCATCTTTTTTTTTGAAAACACAAATATTCTCCCAGGGGTGCAGAATGAACAGGAATTAATCCTGAGACAATTCAGTCTCAGAAGGCCTCAGGGCTCACATGAGGAGGCTATAGCCTATTTCCTACCCCAAGCAGTGATGGGGTGGTGAGGATGGGGAAACAACCTGACTTTCTAAGAGGTGGAAAAGAATTACACAAGATGGTCTGAGAGCATCATCAAGGGGCTGCGTTTTTCTGCTGGGGAGAGCTAGGAATGTCTGCTGGCTGCCTGGAAGGAGTCATCTGGGAGACCAAAAACTGAGGGAAAAGGAATGGTTGATGGGACAAGTTGCCAGAGAAGACTAGAAGGGGCAGAATTAGGAGGGAGCAAGTCAAGGCCTTGACCTTGGGAAACCAAAGGCTCTATTTTCTAAGGCAAAGAGGGAAGACACAGACAGGTTTTGATGAGCAAAGTTCTGATCCAAATCACTAACCCTCTCAGAGTCCAATGCCTGGCTCGCAGTCTTCCTCTTCACTTCAACCCATCCTCTGATATTCTAGGGACTGTGATGGAGATCCTGAGGCCCTTACCTACCAACCGCTTGTAATCAGCCTTCCAATTCCCAAATCCCGAATCAGCCTTCCAATTCATTTTAGTAGAAGCTAGGTCTGAGCACAGTGTCTCTTTTTTCTTTCATATTTTTACTTTCTTGATCTGTTTTGTTGTTGAGTGGTTTCTCATGTGTCTGACTCTTCATAATCATTTGGGGGTTTTCTTGGCAAAGACCTTGGAGTGGTTTGCCATTTCTTTTCCAGCTCATTTTACAGATGAGAAAACTAGGGTAAATAGGGAGAAGTGACTTGCGCAAGGACACACAGTGATCAAGTATCTGAGGCTGGATTTGAACTCAAAGAGATGAGTCTTCCTGATGCTAGACCCTGCAGGCTATTCTCTGCACCACCTAGAAGGCTTCCTGATCTAAGAAGGATGAATGTTCTGGGATGGAAGTACCTAAGCAAGTAAGTCAAGAAGACCTAGAAGTCCCATCAGAAGTCCCACCAGGGACCCAAGATAGAAATGCCCAGGTAGCGACCTTGCTTTGTGGAGCAGCAGTTAAGCAGCCTAGCCCAACAACAGCCAAGCTCAAGTGACACTTTTTTTTTCCCTTCCCCAGTTGAGGTCTACATGTGAGAAAGGGGGAATGATGGGAAAGAACCACAGCAGTAAGACTGGAGTTCCTGGCCCAGGAGAAAAATGGCTCAATCCAGCAATGGATGGCCTTGCAAGCCGAGCAGAGAGCTTCAGCTAAGGAGAACTTCATGAAGACTCCATGAAGTATTTCTAGGGTTGTAGTGGAGAATTTAACTCAAGGGCAGGGACCCTTGAGGTCACAGGTGGCCCACTAGGGACTCAAGTGCAGCCCTGTGACTGAATCCAAAGTTCACAGAAGTTCTCTACACATGTATCTCATTGCCTTAGTTTTATTTCCAGCCTACTGTCCAGAGGGACTTAGTAGGTTCAAGGAGAGAGCATACCACTCGTTTCGAGGGAAAGTTTTATACCAATTGTACATGTTAAACTTCCACAAATCCATTTTCTTTTAACAAAAAAATAAAAAAGGAAGGGGGAGGACATTGCATGTAGCAATTAAAAGATCATTGACAACCTTGGAAACAACCTTGGAAAGAGCAATTCTACTTGCATGATGAGGTCAGTGATAAATGAATATATGAAAATGAATATATGAAAGCTAGGACTATGAACAATTTTTTCTAGGACTTTGTCTATGAAAGGGACAACAGTTTGAGAAGATGTTAGGAACAAAAGCAATTTTTTTGTAAAGCAGAGAGAGAGAGCCAGTAGTTAAAAAGAAAGGGAAAATCAAGAAAAGGGAGCAGAGATGGGGTGAAAGGAGAGGAAATAATCTGAGGGCCAAAGAAGAGACGGTAGTGGGAATGAGAACATGAAGAAAGGCATTAGAGTTTCCAAGAAGACAGCCACCCCCTCCTCAGAGCCTAGAGTCTAGGAGAGAGTGGGAGGCGATTAGGCGATCTACAGTGTAGAATTTGGGAGAAAAAGTCAGTAGTGACAGATGGGCTCAATGTTTTCTAGTGAAGGATGAGTCAGGGTCCTCTGCTGAGAAGCAGCAAGGGGGTTACAAGAAAAGAGAAGGTTTGAAGCCAAGACTTTGGGAAAGGCAATCAGGTTCAAAACTGGTGGGTATTAGGACAAAGAAATAATCAGGGAGGAGTAAAAAGGGTTGGACAAAAGTGAGGACTCAGTGGAGTCGATACCATCCACCTAGGGTGGGGCTGGACAGTCCAGATGTGGGACTTCCTCCAGAGGCATTCCACATCAGGTGACTAGGCCTGGAAAAGGAAGAAGGGGGAGGAAGTTAGAAAGGAGGGACAACAGAGCAAGGCAGCAAGGGAAGAAAAGCATGTAAAAGGTGAAAAGGAGGAAAAAGAGGCCAGAGCAGTGGGGACTGTCTTGGGAACGAGGAGGGATGGAATGACAAGGTTCTGGGGAAAATGGACACGAGGCATAAGAGCGGGTAAGGTGGCTTCACAAGTGTGGATTAAATATAATGGCAGGTTTTTTCAATGTCTTACTAGGGGTTGCTGATTCGTTTTTCCTAAACTTTATTTTTTTTCCTTCCGAGGCAACTGGGTTAAGTGACTTGTCCACAGTCACACAAGTAGGAAGTGTCTGAGGCCCGATTTGAACTCAGGTCCTCCTGACTCGAGAGCTGGCATTCTATCCACTGCACCACCTAGCTGCCCTTCCTTTGGTTTTTCAAAAATTCTTTGTTATAAGGGATGATTCCCTGGAAGCTGCAACAGGAGGAATAAAGAGGGAAATCTAAACAGTATAAAAATAAAGATATCCCCCCAAAAATCTATTTTTAAAAAATACAAATTCCTTAACATTCAGGCTGTATCACTTTTACACTTGTTTCCCCAAGCATGGTATCTGGAACATAGGAAGTACACATGCTTTTTTTTCATTCATTCTTTAAAAATGGGGGGGAGGGTCAATCTCTAATGTGCCCTCCAATTGTAGAACTGTGATCCCATAAAAGAAGAAAGGGCAAGAGGTATGATTAGACAGAAGAATTTTAGTTTTGTATCAGAGATAGAACACCTAGAGATAAAGAGGTAAAGAGGACGGGCCATCCTTGAGTGTTGTTGGGTTGGAGATCAACAACAATACAATCCCATGGATTTGGAAATGGCTCGGCCCCCACACATGTTCAGATCTCCTATCCTAAGAAACCTTTTCTGGCACTGCCCCTCATTCGAGTTTTAGAGGAAAATCCAACAGCTTTGTCTCAGATCTTAGTCTTCTTGCATTTTCTTCAGCACCTGACGTTGCTAACTGTTGTCCTCCATTTTAACAGTTTCTCTGTCTTTGTGTGACATTTTTCAACCAGTCAACAACCATTTATGAAGTATCTACTTTGTGCTGAACATAAAGCCGGCAAAGACAAATGGGGAACAGTCTCTACTTTCAAGGGTGTTACTTTCTAACAGGACAGACAATATATGAACACATTATATATGTGTATGTGTCTATGCATGTATATGTAGACATATGTGTACATGTGATACAATGGATAGAATACTGGCCCTGGAGTCAAGAGGATTTAAGTTCAAATCCAGCCTGGGCAAGTCATTTAACCTGGTCTGCCTCAGTTTTCTCATCTGTAAAATGAAATGGAGAAGGAAATAGCAAACCACTTCAGTATCTTTGCCAAGAAAACCCCAAATGGGGTCACAAATAGTCAGACATGACTGAAACAACTCAACCACAAATGCATAAAAATATACATGGGTGTACGTGTGGGTGTGTAAATGTGTGTGTATATATACACACAATTATGTGAGTATACATATGTGTCTAGATATAAATATATTTATATAAATGCATGCACACACACACATGACACAGGGTAGATACAAAGCAGTCTAGGAGGGAAAGAGACCAGAAGATAGGAAGACCACTAGCTGCCACTTTCTACTTCTCTTCCTCCTTAACAATACTCTCTTGGTTTCTTCATTCATTCAACACTGATTCCAAAAGGCACATATGTCCTGGTGAGGACTCTCCTCTGCTACTCCAGGTCATTCCCCTTGTCTTAGACAGTGGCCTGGACCCCTTAGGGCTGGAGGAACTTGTGTACGGTCACAAAGCCCATATATGTCAGAGATGGGACTCGAACTGAGATCTTCCAGACTAAAGCCGGCTTACAATACCCACTCCCCCATTGCAGCCTCTTGATGTTATATATGAGAAAAATAAAAATAACCTCCGGGGCCTCAGACAAGCTGCCTGACCTCCCCAGGCCTCAGCATCCTCCTTTGTAAGAAGAGGGCATTAGTGGGAACGACAACTCTTCTCAGCAATACAATGATCCAAGGCAATTCGGAAAGACTTATGATAAAAATACTATTCCCCCTCCAGAGAAAGAACTGATGGAGTCTGAATGCAGATGGAAGCAGACTTTTTTTTTTTTAACTCTATTTTTCTTAGGGGTTTTTTATTTTTTTCTTTCACAACATGACTAACATGGAAATGTTTTACATGACTATACACCTATTAACTTAGATCAAGTTGCTTGCCTTCTCAATGAAGGGGGAAAGATGCAGGAGAGAATTTAGAACTCAAAAAAATTTTTTAAAAACAAATGTGAAAAACTGTTTTTACATATAATTGGAGAAAAAGGGGGTGCAGGTGAGGTTGGCCAAGTCAAATGATCTATGAGATGCCTTCTGAATCCAGAACTCTAAAGTGAGTTCCCTGGCCTTGATGTTGGCCTGGCTGCTGAACCCAGGACTTCCAGGTTCTTCTATCCCCTCTGTCAATATATATCTATGTTCTTTCTTCCAATTAGTGTATAATCTCCTTGAGAGCAGAGACCATATTCTCTATTTGCATTCCTCGCACAAAGTACAGGTGTGGCACATAAAAAACACTGGTAAACATTTTTTCACGATCTTCTATCCTTACCCTTTAGTTGAAGGAGTGCTTTCATGTGCTCACATTCTTTCTTCCAAACTGACCTGCAGTAAGCCAGTTCTGTGGCCAAGCTGGGTCTCTACACCCAGCTCACTCATTTCTGGCTTTGTCTTGCATCCCTTTCACCCTTCTCTAAAGCTGCCTTATCTACACTTCCTTTCCCAAACATTAAGGTCTATCACAATTTTGTAGAAAGTATGGACTTAAAGTCACAAGAGTTGAGTTAAAATATTGGCTCTGATACTTAACTAGCTGTATATTTGAGGATAAGTCCCTTGACCTTTCTGAGTTTTCTCTGCTTCCTCATCCATAAAATGGGCATTAACAGTCACCATCTATCAGCCTCAGAAGACTGATGAAAAGTGTTCCATCAGCCTTCAAGAGCTACATGGAGAAGTGCAACATCTCCAGGAAGCCAGTCCACTACTCCAGCCTGTAATGCTCTAGGCTCTGAAGTCTTAGCATCCTCAGATTCTTACCAACTCCACCTCCTGGAGACTTAATCTTTTCCTACAATATCTTTGTGAGGTAAAATCTAGTGGGATTTAAATGGGTAAGTGTCCGGTCTCTCCAAAACAAATGCAATGTTTTTGTTTTGTTTTGTTTTGTTTACCCAACTAAACTAGAAGAGGCCCCCAAACCTAATCAGTGTTCAATAACTTGCTGAATAAATGAAGAGAGACAGCTTTCTACAGGAATGATCTGGCTCAGTGATTTCAACCTATATTTTTCCACATCACACTCAAATAACTCTGCAAGCTACAACTTAACTCTGCCAATGTGAACATTGGCTTAAACCTCATATAACTCATTCATTCCTCCATTTATGAAAAGGAAGTGGTCATAAACAAATGAAAGGCAAGCTTGACAGTGACATAAATCCAACTATGCGAATCAACCATCACCCACCTGTCATCAAGGCCTACAGACAGGTGAATTACCAACTGGAAGGACATCACACAGGTAGCAATCCAAAGTCAGCTGTCAAAGGTGAATGCAGCGTTAAATAGCCTCTTGGGGATATGATTAAGTCAAGACAGCTGCTCTCAGAGAAGAAACAAAAGTTTGAAAAATAAATTTTTTCCAAAAACAAAATGTCAAAAATAGTTTACAAAAACAGACTAAACTAACACACATGAGTTCCAAGGCTATTAGCATAAAAGAAAAACCCTTTAAGTGTTCTCTAGCACTACAGACAGATCAACTTTTGAAAGAATTTCAAAATTCATCTCAGTAGCCTGACCATGATGGAAATGAGAAGGCACTGGGACAGCAGAACCCTTACAGAGGCATAAGAAAGAGTATACTCCAGAGATCTTGGAGCATTTACACTCAGGCCAGAGTTCTCTTAAGCAGCTGGTACCTGAGGCTACTATAACCATTTCTGCTCTCATCCTCTGGTAGTCTACTGACCTGTTTATTGATCTCTGCCATAGACAGCTGCAAAGCCTCGAGCATAAAATCAGCACCACACACAGTAGTCCTCTCAGAAGGACAAAGGCTGTACCAATTTCTTCTCAAGCTTTTGATCATATCCAAGACAGCTTCAGAAAGTAGAGTCATTTTCCTAAATGGAAAAAAGAGACTGTGTTAATTAAGTTACTTAAATTTATTTGTTGATGACAGTGGATGGAAATAGAAACAGCCAGGACACAGAAGACAGCAAAAGATTCCTTCCTGTTCACCAGTCTTGGTTTTCATTTAATTCAGAGGGGAAAAGTTTGGGGGTAGGAGGAAGTGGGGAAGGGGACATATAGCAATAATTTGGCTCCTTCAGTTGGCTTGAGAAATATCTTTCAGAAATAACCATCTAGCAGTATGACTGAAAATAGGTATAAGACCCATGCTATAGGTATAGAGAACATACACGATTTTCAGACACATAAAAAAGAACTGTGTCAAGTCAACAAGCCATTGAATTTTCCTGGGCTTCAGTTGCTCCTTCTCTGAAATGAGGAAGTTAGGCTAAGGTGGTCTCTGAGGTCCCAGCCAGCTCTAGAACTGTGATCCGTTGAAGCCTACAGATTTGGTGCAGATAAAATGGCTTCACCAACAGCTGGGTGTCCAAGTGATTGGGGTCATTTTCCTGAGTTCAAATCTGGCCTCAGATTCTTCATAGCTCTGTGACCCTGGGCAAATCACTTAAACCTGTTTGGCTCAGTTTCCCTATCCATAAAATGAGCTAGTGAAGAAATGGCAAACCACTCCAAGGTCTTTGCCAAGAAAACCCGAAATGGGGTCATGGAGAGTTAGACACAATTGAACAACAATGACAAAAAAATGACTACACAGAGAAAGTCATTACAAAAGACAGAAAACCCCAAATGGGGTCACAAAGAGTCAGACACGATTGAAAAGTCACTGAACAAAATATTTTCATAAGGCCTCTGCCAATCTTCCCAAAATACAATACTACAACTTGCCTGATTCCTGTGCCCAAAGGGGAAGAGAGCAAACAGTGGTGTCAAAGGCAAATAGAAACCTGCCCTTAGCATACTGACTAAGAAAACCACAAATGAACATTATCTGTGTTGTATTGTATTTTGTTATATGTCTCCCAATTAATTTTAACCGGGTTGCCTTGGAATTTTACAAGGTCACAATTTTAAAGTGTCTAGCAAAAAAAAAACCAGTCTATTCAAAAACATTTCCCCTCCAAGCCTTCTTTTCCTGGTCTCTCCCATGCTGGCATTGACAATGAGCTTCTATTGGAAAGACTATCAGCAGAAACAGGACAAATCACTCACTCTGGCTCAGTTTCTTCCTAGTACCTACCAGATCTAACACCACAAACTGTTGAAAGAATCAGTTGAGATTAAAGTTGTTGGAAGAATCCCTGTGGTGCAACAACCCTTTGTATAACACTTTCAAGACAGTAGGGCAATCTTTTATTCCTCCCTAAGTGATGTCCTCACACACTCCCCACAAATTCTTTTTCAAACTACATTACAGAGGAAATGCACAAATGAATAAGAGATAAGTCAGTCTCTGCTCTTAAGAATGAATATGATCTGGGTCAGAAGACAAACACATTCAAAAACTGAATGCATGTGGGACATTTACAAAAAGTAAAAATAAAAAAATCACTTAAGGAAGCACGCATACATACATCGTGCTGGAAGAAATATATAATCAGGTTTGGTATAAGGTCAGTGCCTTCTTTAACTACTGAAACGTAGCTTTTGCACTGTCTGCACCCCTCCCCCCATTATGGCCTACATCATTACCCCCCATCTTTCAGAATTTTTCATTTTCTTCAAGAATCAGCTCAAACTCTGTCTCCGACAAGAAGACCCCAAATGTCAGTGCTTTGCCCCTTAAACTATGTTCTTTTGTGAGTGTGTATGATGCCTTCCACCTACTTTTTCTTCTATTGGAAGATCCTAGAGGGCAGGACCTATTTCACTCTTGACTTTATATCCTGGCACAGAATAGGTACTTAATAAATGTTTGCCCACTGATTCCTTGATTCTGACATTTTCCTTTCTATAGTACCAGCATAATGGAAGATGAACTGGAACTGAACACTGCCTCTAGAGCCTTTGCCCTAGTCACTTTCCAGACTAGCTATTTCTTGTCAGTGAGAGCCTGAACCTGTTACTGCATCTGTAAACTGGGAAGATTTTCACTGCCTACTTCACATGAAATCATGTGTATAAAGATATATATACCATGTACAAGAACATGGCAAAGTATACACTGTATCTATTATTACCATTGAGCAAGTGGGCCAAGGTTCCAACTAAAAGCATTAATGGCAAATACATTTATATAAAGCTTTTAGGTTTATAGTCTTCTTATCACCATGAGGTCTGAAGCCATAGCTAATTCAACAAGTTGGAAAGGATGAGTCCCTCAGATTTTCCCATAGTATACTAGGTCTCTCCTTTGTCCAACATGCTCCACTTTGTATTTGGGTACAAATCACAGCATCTTGACACCTGAAATCATCCATATAGGAAAAGCACCTCCACTATAACATACCTAATAAGGAGTCATCCAGCTGCTGCTTGGAACTCTCTAAAGACAGGCAACTAACCACCAGTAGAAATGCTAATAGCATTTATGGAACACTTTTAAAGTTTGTAAAAGGCCTTATTTTTCTTATTTGAGTCTCACAAATGAGATATATGAATCCTGTGTGGTACATGCAACTGTTTTTCCACAATTTACACCTGAGGAAACTGAGGCTGAAAATGTTAGGTAATTTGCCCAGAGTCACATGGTAAGTACCTGAGCCAAGATTTAAATTCAGGTTTTGTTGAGTTAAGGTCCATATAGTTAATAGCTTGTGGGGCAGATGAGTGGTACAGAATGGATAGAGAGCAAGCCCTGGAGTCAGGATGACAAGCTCAAATCTATCCTCAGACACTTAGCAGCTGCGTGACCCTGGGCAAGTTTACCCTGTTTGCCTCAGTTTCCTCATCTGTAAAATGAGATGGAGAAGGAAATGTCAAACCACTCCAATGTCTCTGCCAAGAAAACCCAAAATGCGGTCATGAAGAACTGGACACAACTACACAACAAAAATAAAAACTGTAGTTTGTATACTACTTATGTGCAAGGATTAATGCCTTTTCCCATGTTCTTATCTCTAGGCTACAAAAAGTATCCTTTTTGTTACAAAAATTTTCATTGGCCAAGTAGAAACTTTAAAAACTATGCTGAAATGGGGTAGGTGATGTTTTATTTTGGAACTGGATACGTGATTTCATTGGTATTAAGAACTCTAAGGCAAAAAAACTCTAATTACTGGGTAAAAGTGAACCAAGATCTTCTCTGCCAATGAATCTTAGGAATGTGGCCTAGGTCAGAGATGTCGGACAACCAAGGACCTCACATGCTTCCCACCACATCCGAGTATGGCCTCAAGTAGAATAAAATATAAGTAGGAAATACTTCATATATAACAATGTAATATAATTATATAACAGATAGTAATTATTAAGAAATACTTAAGAAAAAATTTCAAATGCAATAAAACATAATTACATTTTAAAACTCAATCAATATACTGCCTGCGGGAATCCTTACATACGCATTCATGGCCTGCTTTTGAGTCTGACACCACTGGCCTAGAACATTAACAGGTTAAGTGAACCACCCAGGGTCACACAGTGTATGGGAAACCCAGGTTTTCCTGACGCCACCATCTTGCCTTTCTTTTGTACATTTTTGGGGAGCACCTAACTTGTTATTTCATTGGTACAGAGGAAGCTAGCTCAGACCAACTAGTGAGAGCTGACTGTTAAGTTTTCAGTGTGAACATTTCTATCTCTAAAACACTACCAATCAGGCCTGAGTTTATTGTTTGCTTAAGAAAATGAGAGAGAAAATAATGCAGGTTCAGCTTAAAAGTGTGTCTGAAACAGCGGGTCCTGGAGTCAGGTAAGACTGAGTTCACATCCATCCTTAGACACTTCCCAGCCGTGTGACCTCAGGCCTGCCATTGAACCTCTGCTGCCTCACTTTGCTCAGCTGTGCTAGGGCGATAAGAACATCCACTTGTAGGAGGGAGCATTTAGCACAGTGCCTGGCACAGTCCCCACCCCCAATGCATTTTTTTCCTCCTGAGAGTTGGTTATTAATGTTGATCAGCATTACGCTTGCCCAAAAGGACAGAGGGGGCCTGATTCTCTATCCCATGTGCCAAGCTGATGCTGATGGAGGTAGCGGTAGCGGCAGTAGCCCCAGCAGCCGCTGCCGTAAAAGTAGCAGTATTAACGCAGAAGTAGCAGCAGCGGTGGCAGGAGAAGTAGCAATAGATGTAGCAGTAACAGTAGCAGCGAGAGCGCTTAGCACAGCGCCTGGCATGCAGTAGGAGCTTAATAAATGTTTACCCAAATGAACGGAATTGCCCTCAAGGTCACAAGGGTGGTAAGTGGCAGGGATCGTGGATGCGGGTGTCTCGGGCAGCATGCCCTCCCCTCCCCCACTCCCGGTGTGCCCCCTACAGAACTGGCCTGGAGTCAGGAGGACCTGGGTTCAAATCCGGCCCCAGGCGCTCCCTGGCCGTGTGATCCTGGGCGGGTCACTTCCCTTGATGCCTCAGTTTCCTCATCCGTCAGATGAGCTGGAGAAGGAGATGGCAACCCCGCAGAAGATGCCAGACTGGGTGGGGAGCGCCCGGATAACGATCACGACTGGGGGGTCCTGGGGGTGTGGCTCCGCCTCGGTTTCCCCATCCGTGGGGCGGGGGTGAGGATGACAAGCACCGACACCCCCTCCCAACTCTGGGGCGGGTCGCCAGGCCGCGCGGAAAGGCCCCACAAAGCTCCCGTCATTTTACAGGTGAGGAAAGCGAGGCCCCCAACTAGCCAAGCTCCCCGGACCGGCAAGGGACGGCGGCAGGATTCGAACCCGGGCACCCTCGCTCTCCTCCTCTCCTCCCGCCCCCGGTCCCCCGCGCTCACCTGGCCCGCCCCACCGTCACCGACTGGCGCCGCGAGCCTCAGCGGCTCCTGCCGCGGCTCCGGGAGATTTAAACTTCGGCTCCGCCCGCGGTTGGAGGCCACGGACCAATCAGCGGCGGCGCCCTCTGACCCGGAAGCGCTGGCGCGAGCCTCCGGCGCCGGGGCCAGAGCGCGCATGCGCGGGAGCCGGCGGCGGCGCGGCGGTGTCCACCCCCGGTAGGCTGCCCGGATCCGCCACATTGTCGTCTCCTCCTCTTCCTCTCCCTCTCCGCCTCCCCCTCCTCGCCCGAGTCTCACCGCCCCGGGAAGGAGGTGCCCTTGTCCTCCTCGTGCCGCAGGTGAGGAAACTGAGGCCAGGAGGAGGGCGGGGGCGAGAGCTGGTGCGGCGCAGGCCGCGTGGTCATGTTCATGGTTATGGTAGCCCGAGGCTTGCTGTTTGTTATATGTGTTAACGTGTACGGAGTCCTTTACAGACACGTGTTACATTTGTGTGAATGTGTTCACATACTCCGTATTTACCTGCGTGTTTATATATTCAGAACCGCTCCGTTTGTTGTAACCCACGGTCCACGTGCGGGTGGGGTGGCGGCGGCCCATGCAGCACCTATGTTTTCTTGGCCTGGGTCATTAGGCTAAAAGGAGCCCAGGCGTGGAGAAGTGATGGATACTTTGTTGCATCTCAGCTTCAAGGGCTACATTGAGTGCACAGTCATCTGCAAACAAAATCATGCCCCTCCCTTTGGTCTTGGCTGGAAGCCTTTTCAAATTGAAGGACTCACCATCCCTATGGCAGTTGACCGTGATGCCCTGTTCATCCTCATTGAAAGCATTTGACAATGTGACTGAAAACTAGAGCTGGAAGAGGCCTCAGAGGCTATTTAGTGGAACCCCCTTACTTTGCAGGTGGGGAAAATGAGGCTTAGAGCTCAGAGACCTAGTGCTGGGAGGGCCTTCAGAGTCCATTTGGTACAGCCTCATTTTAGAGAGGAGCAAACCTAGGCTTAACAAAGGCAGTCTAGCTTTGGAGCTAGAAGAGCCTCAGAATACATCTCTTCCAACTGCTTCATTCTACAGAACAGAAAACATCTAAGACTCTAGGCTTCTACTTCCTCACCTGTAAAAATGAAGCATTTGGATTAGATGCCTTCTGAAGTCCCTTCCAACTCTAACTCTAGGTCTGAGGACCACAGATTTAGATCCAGAAGGGGTCTCAGAGATCATCTCATCCATTCACCTGATTTGTTATATTGTATTCATTGACAAGCATTTATTTTCTCTTCATCCCGCCATCAATTAAAAAGAAAAAGAAAACTCTGGTAACACACATCCACCACAAAGCCCCACATTGTCTCATTCTGTGTCTTGAATCCGTCCTCTTTCCATCAGGAGGTGAGTCCTCTGAAATCAGGACTAGTTGTTACTTTGATAAGAATTCTTACATCTTTTGTAGTTGTCTGTATGATGTTGCTAATGTATAAATTCTGATACTGGTCACTTCATTCTGCATCACTTCATAAAAGTCTTCACAATTTTTTTCATCATTTCTTAGTACAAAATAGTATTCCATAATCTGTTCACTCATTCCCCAGTTGATGGGTACCTCTTACATTCTAGTTCTTTGGCTCTGCAAATGAGCTATCGATATTTTTATATATTTGGGCCTTTTCCTCTTTCTTTGATCTGGACTGTGAGCCCAGTACAGGTATGATCAAATCAGTATGCAAAGGATGTGTTTACTGACTCTTTGGTCATGGTTTCAAATTGATTTCCAGAGTGTCTGGACTAAGTCACTGTCACGCCGGTAGGGCATTAATATACCTGATTTCCTTCGGCCCCTCCATCACCGTGGTTTTCCTTTTTTTTGTTGTATTTGCCAATCTGGCAAAACCTCAGGGTTGCTTTGTCCTTCTCTAATTACCAGTGATTTGCTGCATTTTTCCTTATGGCTGTTGATAGCTTCAGTGTCTTCCTTTTAGAAGTTCCTGCTCACATGTTTTGACCATTTCTCAGTTGAAGCATGACTCATATTCTTATGAATATGAGGCAGTCCCTTTTATAAAAGTCTTTGAATTGAGCCCTTTATCAAAGAACTTTGCTGTAGTAATTTTCCCCCAGTTAACTCTTTCCCTTCTAATTTTAGCTTCATTGGTTTTATTTATGCAAAAAAGTTTAATTTTATGTAATCAAAATGGTCTATTCAACCATGAACTCTTCCCTATTCACAGATCTGAAAGAAAATTTCTAACTTGATCTAAGTTGTTTATGACATCATCCTTTTATAGCTCAGTCATGCATTCATTTAGAAGTAATCCTTTTTGTGTGCCTTGGTTTACCTTTATTTCTCACAGAACATGACCAAGATGAGAAGTCTGAGTTCCCCCAAACAAAATTAGGTTTTAAAGACTAAGCTTGAAGCAACTGAAATGTTGTCAAATACTATGGATCATACTCCAAGTATCCTGTCATCCAAGTGTTCTGAGACTGAGACTTTTCCACAGAGAACAAGCCTGGAGTAACCGTAGTGTTATGCAGAGTGTGATCTTGTCCTTTGAGTGTTACACCTACACTGACCTTTGTTTTCTTCCTCCTTCCTGGAGATGAGCGGGCCAAAGGCATGCACATTGCACACGTTTTCCAAATGCACCAACCACTGACAGTTTATTTTCCTCCCTCACATACCCCCATCCATACTAAGGATCATCCTGATTTTACAGACGAAGAAACTAAGGCCCATTTGCCCAAAGTCACAGGGGTAAATGGCAGGGGATGGAGAAAGATCTGTGACTTTATTGGTCTGGAAGGTGGTATAACTGCGAGTGCACATCGGCACTGTCTGTATGCCTTGTAGTCTTACAGACTTAAATTGCCTAGAGCCCTGAGAGGTCTAGGGATTTGCCTAGAGTTGTACAGCCAACGTGTGTGTATGTGTGTGTGTGTATGTATGTGTGTGTACGTGCGTGTATGTATGTACCTGTTGGCATGTGATGCTCCTGTGTCTGGCAGTGGCCAGACTAAGCTACAGGCTCAGGTTCTTCCCTTTGTACCACAATGTCATATCTATTTGCAAGATTTCTGGTTTTTTTGTTTGTTTGTTTTTTTGTTTTATTATATATTTTATTTATAAAATATTATATATGATGTGATATTACATATTATTCATATATTAATATAATGATAATATATTATTTATTTATTGTATCACATTAATTTCTTTCATTTATTTAATTTTTTAACTTTTAACATTCATTTTCACAAAATTTTGGGTTCCAAATTTTCTCACCATTTGTCCCCTCCTCCCACCCCAGTACACTGAGCATTCTAATTTCCCCTATCACCAATCTGCCCTCTCTTCTAACATCCCTCCCTTCTCTTGTCCCCACCTTCTCTTTTGTCCTGTAGGGCCAGATAACTTTCTATACCCCATTACCTATATTTCTTATTTCCTAGTAGTAAGTACAATACTCCATAGTTGTTCCTACAACTTTGACTTCCAATTTCTCTTCATTCCTTCCTTCCCACCCATTCCCTTTGGTAAGGCAATCAATTCAATATACGCCATATCTGTGTAGTTTTGCAAATGACTTCCATAATAGTCACGTTGTGTAAGACTAACTATATTTCCCTCCATCCTATCCTGCCCCCCATTGCTTCTGTTCTCTCTTTGGATCTTGCCGCTCCCCAAGAGTGTTGACTTTAAATTGCTCCCTCTTCCCACTAACCTCCCTTCAATCATCCCCCCCACCCTGCTTAGCCCCCCTTCTCCTCCACTTTCCTGTATTGTAAGATAGGTTTTCATACCAAAATGAGTGTGCATTTTATTCCTTCCTTTAGTTGAATGTGATGAGAGTAAGCTTCATGTTTTTCTCTCACCTCCCCTCTTTTTCCCTCCACTGAAAAGTCTTTTGCTTGCCTCTTTTATGAGAGATAATTTGCCCCATTCTCTTTCTCCCTTTCTCCTCCCAATATATTTCTCACCACTTAATTTCATTTTTTTAAGATATGATCCCATCCTATTCAGTTCACTCTGTGATCTGTCTTAGCGCGCGCGCGCGCGTGTGTGTGTGTGTGTGTGTGTGTGTGTGTGTGTGTGTAATCTTACCAACTACCCAGATACTGAAAAGTTCCAAGAGTTACAAACAGTTTAACTTTAGTTAGTCCCTTGTGACTTCTCCTTGCTGTTTACCTTTTCATGCTTCTCTTCATTCTTGTGTT
>CM053770.1:228621208-228650099 GCA_028658325.1 Potorous gilbertii
TTTTGTTTTGTGATCTCTTGGTTTCTCAGAAAGTCATTAGCCTCCATCTGTTCCATTCTAATTTTGAGAGAACTATTTTCTTCAGTGAGCTTTTGAACCTCTTTTTCCACTTGGCTAATTCTGCTTTTGAAAGCATTCTCCTCCTTGACTTTTTGAACCTCTTTTGCCATTTGAGTTACCCTATTTTTCAAGGTGTTATTTTCTTCAGCATTTTTTTGGGTCTCCTTTATCAAGGTATTGACCCGTTTTTCATGCTTTTCTTGCATCTCTCTCATTTCTCTTCCCAGTTTTTCCTCCACCTATCTAACTTGATTTTCAAAATCCTTTTTGAGCTCTTCCATGGCCTGAGCCCATTGGATATCTATTTTGGATGTTTGGGATACAGAAGCCTTGACTTCTATGTCTTTACCTGATGGTAATCATTGTTCTTCTTCTTCTGAAAGGATGGGAGGAAATATCTGTTCATCAGGAAAGTAACCTTCTGTGGTCTTATTTTTTTTTCCCTTTTTTGGGCATTTTCCCAACCAGTTGCTTGATTTTTGGGTCCTTTGTCAAGAGTAGGGTACACTCTGGGAATCTGTGAGATCTCAGTTCCTCCCAGGTGGCACAATCAAGTGTGTACTGGTCTGGACGCAGAGAGGGATCTTTGTACCCAGAATCTTAGCAGCTACTTCTCCACAGCCACCTGACCTCCAGGAGTGGGGGCTGATTTTCAGATAAGCTGGATGGGCAGGGCCACAATTCAGTTTGAGACAAAGACCAGCTCAGCCAGGGTCTCCATCCAGGGCTGAGGTAAGACTTAGCTCTTCAATGCCCCCAGGGGTTTTTACGCTCCAACCATGGAGCTTCCATAGGGGCTGCTGTGCTGACTCTGTGGCCGCTGCCTGCTGCCGGAGCTATGCGAAGGCCCTTCTCCCTTCCTGGTCGGCTGATAAGACCCCATCACTGACCTTTGGTGCCTGTGGGCCGAGGGATCTGAGGACCCGCTACTGCGACTGGAGATTCTGACCCCAAGGTATCCTCCTCCAAGAGTCTCATCACACCCGCTAGGCCAAGGCTGGGCCAGGCTCCGTGCTCTGCCCCATGTCCTGCGCAACCGATGTTCCTGTGGGCCTTTCAGGTCACCTTGGGCTGGAAATCTCCACTCTGTTGTTCTCCACTTCTGCTGCTCCAAAATTTGTTTAGAGTCCCTCTCTACAGGTATTTTACGGGCTTCGGGGAGGACCCTGCATAAGTGTGTCTTTCTAGTCTACCAGACGCCTTGCCCCCCAAGACCTCTGTTTTCTCATTGATAAAAAAGGTGAACCAAGCGATTCTTTAAGTACCTTTCTTTATCTCTCATAGTGTCAGGACATAACAAATTCTCAGTATTTGTTGGATGGGCTTGATAGTGACAGTAAGATTTGTTTTTTTCACACATATTTTCAGTAGCCCATAAATTTAAAAAAATTAATTTTTAATTTAAATTTTTAAAAATTCTGTTTAGAAAATCTGGTAGTCATGCAAAGTCAGCAGTATTACTCTCAGAAGGCAGATCATGGTCTGGTGGTTGATATTTTGTATCATTTCTCTACTAGGTGATTATTGTTCACTGGGGGTTCCACTTATGTCTTTTACAAGATTACTCAATACTCTTTAATACTCTCAATTGATGATGCAGCTATGTGGACAAAGAAAACTGAATTTGACATCAGAATGTTCTGAGTTCATCAGATCTGGTTCTGTTACTTGGTAAAGGCAATCTCTGGGCCTCAGTTTCCTAGAAAGGGTTTGGATTAGATGATCTCTAAATTTCCCTTGCTTTCTACATCTTATTATCCTGATCTCAATATAGTCAATTAAATGAGAACTTTCCAGTGATATCTTGCAGGTATCATTCATTAATGTTTATGGAGAGAAGTATCAGACATAAGTCTGATGGCATATGGCTCAGATTTTTTACTGGGTTTGGAATGTTTAGGGGGAGGGGGATATGAAAGGGGGGAGTGGTCATTTAAAGACTTTTAACTGCTTAGTAGTTTTAGAACTAATATTGGGCTACACAAGGCCTTTTACATTCCATTGTCTGAATGTGTGGTTCTCTGATGACACATTATCTGTTTCTAATTGTAGCTGTTTATGCTGCAATCCATTCCACAGTCTTCTGACTTTGTTCAGAAAACTGTATTTAACTTTGCTTATGTTTTGTCATAGGAGATGAAGCAAGATTCCTCTCGAAATGCTACCTACACTGTGGATTGTGAGGATTATGTTCACGTAGTGGAATTTAATCCCTTTGAGTGTGGTGATGCAGGAACCTTAATTGCATATGGTGGCAATAATTATGTGGTCGTTGGCACTTGTACATTTCAGGTAAGGATGCAGTATCATAGCACTTACTGAAACTAGATAGGGGGAAAGTACGCAGTGAAAGTCTTAGTAAAGAGATGTCACTGAATTGTTAAATTAGTTCAACCCAAACTTTATCCCATCTCATTGAATGGAATTATAATTCTAAGACAGTTTCTATTCATCTTAACTTAAACAACAAAAGAATTTACAAATAAATGAGCCCTTATGTAGCACAACCATTATGTAAATTGTGGGGAAAGAAGTATGTACTAGAGAAGTATAGTAAATTCCTGGGGGTTTTTTAAAGTCTTTGGGTACTAGCATGCTCTGGCGTGTAATATTCTGGTGGTTAAATGAGTTGTCATATGTCAGTGCTCAGTAATAATTGCTTATTTGGATGGAAGTTCTACCATCATGACAGGAAAAAAATGGCACGACAAGCTGTTATTTAAAATTACTTCCAGGTATAACATAGGATTTGTACTAATCATTGGTCTTAAACATCTGCATCTATAGTGCTGAACTATAATTAGTTTTCAAAATAAGTCCTGGGGTATTACAAGATTTCATTATCAAAAATTTAATTGCATCAAACATACCGTATTTTATAAAAGCGAGGTTGCCTTTATCCCTCTACAAATAGGCTTAAAGCCAAAAAATATTTAGGATTAACTTTTTATCAACCAAATTATTCAGTCAATTATTCCAATTAGTGCAATGCATGGTTTACTAGTTTCCGGAGAACTGAAATATGCTTTTAGCATTAAATGTGTACTGAATGTAATTTAATCTTTCTTTGATTTTGAAGGCATTTTTGGATCATTCAATGCCTGAGAATGATGAATGTTACTTATTTTTACACGCTACTGTAGCTATTTTAGGAGGTATATGTTTGGACTAAATCTGTGCTGTTGTTACAAGATTCCTTTAAAAAGGTTAAAACTTAAATAGAAAGGTTAAGACTTAGCTGATCTCTGGATGATTTAAGAGAGCCATACCAAATTGTGTTGTATCGAGAGTGAGATAACCTAGCTCAGGGGTGGGGAACCTGAGGCCTCGAGGCCACCTGTGGCCCTCCAGGTTCTCAAGCGAGGCCCTTTGGATTCAGTCATAAGGCTGCACTTGAGGACCTAGAGTTCACAGGTTCCCCACACCTGCCCTAGATACTTTTAGGTCTTGTCTGGGTATTGATTTTATCAGGCCCAGCAGGTGACAGCAGCCAGCTGATTGGAAACAAACAGAAATGGTAAGCTCATGGTTAGCATCATGAAAGGGCATCTAATTGGAAAAAATTGTTATAAGGCAAGTAATAAACTTTTTTCTTTATCCTAATGGAGACTGCTCACCCATGGGGGAAAAATCCATTCAGAGTCACAAGTTATGTCTAAAAATATATATAATATGAAAGTAAAAATAACTATTTTAGTTCCATATTCAGTTATTAGAAAAATAGAATAGAGATTGGAAGTTTAAAAAAAAGAGTGAGAAGAGGGAGGGACAGAATTCAATGGACAAGAATTTGAAGGGAGAGGAGCCAAACACATACTGAGGAAGAGGGAGCAGGACAGATAAAGAAACAGAGGAAGGGAGGGAGGGAGATGAACAGAGCCATGGAAAGAAGGGAAAGGGAGAGGGGAGAATTCAGACGGTTCTGAGGGAGTGACTAGGAACAGGCTGCTTCCCACTTAGTTGGAATTCTTACTAAGTGATTGATTCCTCTTTGGAGCTTGTCTGCTCATTCAGGTTCCATACGCCACAATAAATATGGAGATCATACAGTAAACATGTTGTTGTTGTGTTCTGAAATGATGACTTGACTTGCATTTGAGTCACAGTCAAGTTACACAGTAAATAGAAGCTGATAGACAGTCTTCACTTTTTAATATGTTTATGCCTGGAGTGAAGACATCTCAGGAATTTTTGTCAACTTTAAATCCTTATCTGTGACCTTGGACAAGTCACTTTGACTCTGAAACTTAAGTTTCCTTCTCTGAAGGTTCATCTAGATAATCTTGAATATCATTTTGAGTTCCAAAGTTACGATGCTCTGATTCTTACTTTTCCATCATTCAACAATGACTTCCACATCAAATACAGTGGAAATACGCATTAGCAACACTTTGTCTAGTTTTCAAAAGCAGGTTGTCATGATTTCCTGTCTCTACGGTAACGTGCAATCCCACATTAGCCTCAAAATAGCATCCATCTCTGCTTCTACCACACCCGCCCATCTTTTTTAGCTGGCTCAGGACACGTTATTGGCTGCCAGGAATAAGCTTCATTGGTGACACATGATTGCGTAGTCTATGTAATCGTTAGGTTTTCTGAGGCTTTTTCTCCATGTGTTAGTTTGGTAACAAATTACAATGACTAACTGTCACACGTACTTTTCCAGTATCCACAGAATTATATTTTGATTTTAAAACCCATAGGCTTCATTGTTCAGAAGATTGATTAGTCAGATGGAGAAAACCTAAAAATAATCTGAACTCTTAAGAAGGGAGGTGTTGGACTGCCTAAATTATTTTTAAATTGTTTAGCAGGTGTCACTTGACAAATTGAGATGTCAGCTAAAGTTACACATCCAGCATGGATATAAACTGTAAAGTTCTAAAATCTGATGTGTTTCTCTCCTGGACAAATTGATTTCCGTTCCTTTTTCTTTTATTTTTAGGGAAATGATTTGTTGTTACTCTGAAATAATCTTAAAATTTATAATCCTTTTCAAATAATGGCAGTAAGTGTGAGGGAGCATATCCTGAGCTTATGGACCGAGCAGATATCTTGATAGCCTAAATCCTTGTGGCTATCCTGGGGAGGCCAGGAAGGATTTGCAATAGATATCATATAGAAAAACCTTCTACCAACACAGTTCAAATTTAATCTGAGGGAAGTTCTTGGGTATAAAGAGAATATTCAAGTAGAGTGCCCCTAGGAGATACCCAATTCTGTATAATCTGGGTATATTTTATTATTAACCATGAAATTTTGTGAGGTTTGGGAAAGGAATGCTTTTTTGCCAGCTTGGATATGATGTTCTCTGTGTAATAGTCTAAACTTCGTTTGTTCATAGCAGTGACTAACATAGCAGTTCATAGCATTGGACTAACTTCTTAAAATTTTCTCTTTTATACATTTCTTAGAATAACAACTCAAATCAGTTCAATGATACTAGCCATGTAGTTAGTAATACTAACTCAGTCAAGGAGTTTCCTTGTAGCAGTCAAATCTAATTTCATACTTTTTGTACAGACTCCAACAAATAACCCAAATAACAAGAATTTATATATTATTTACTTTTTGAGCCAGACAGATGACATGTAAATAAACTAGTATCAGGAATGTGGTCCAAAAAGCAGTTCTCGGATGAGCTTGAGCAGGGGATAGATGATTTCTACCCAGGTTTCTCTGTAGTAATACAGAATAAGAAAGTCAAGCTTAGGTCCTAGATCCCCTGGGGAGGAGCGCGCAGAAGCGTCATGACGTCGTAGACGTGCACAAATCATTACTTTCAGAATTTGTTGCTTTTCAAGATAAAAAAGCATTTCTTTTATCATCCCAGTTATTGTTCTGGCTCCACAGAGCTTCCCCAAGTCATTCAGTTGCCTTACGCCTTGTAATGTTAATTCATTGGAGCTCTTCACCATAATGTCCCTGAAGCGCTACACAATAATAAAATGTCTCCCAAATAACAAATTGTCTGTTTGAATCCTAATTTTTTGCTGATAAATTTCCCAGGTGTGGTAACTCATTTAACAAAAATATCTCATTCTCCTTATTCTTGTTAAACAGCTTAACACATTGAAAAAATCTATTATAACATTAAAAACGAATTTATTAACTAAGAAAAATATGATATAACGATTTGTGTTTGTCGTAACGTTTGATTTGTCTTAGATTGTCTCATTCACGCACTTAAACAGATTTTTCATCTTGAAACAAAATGCATCACACCTTTCCCCTAATGATTACGTAACTCTGCCTTGCTCACTTCAGGAGGAGGAGGCAGAGGTAGAGGGGATTCAGTATCGAACACTGAGAACGTTTCACCATGGACTCAGAGTTGACGCCATCGCATGGAGCCCAGAGACCAGGCTTGATACTTTGCCTCCAATGATCAGGTAAAGTAAAATGAATTAGCTGTGAGAATTACTGATGTGCCGTTTTGGAATGAGTGACCTCTAGGTCTTGACATCAGAATCTCTGCTCTGTGACCTTGGATAAGTTGCTTACCCTGTCTGAGCTAAGGTGGGAATTACATGAGCACTTCCTGGGGAAAATGCTTTGTCCAAATTCCAGTGTCCTCTAAATGGATGTCAGGAGTTACCAATGATACTGACTGCCTGACACTTAACGCCATCCATCAGAACAGCACAGTGAAGAAATCAATGTCTTTGGGCCAGTTCAGCACCTTTCTAACTAATGCTTAGCTTTAGTTTGTCCTCAGAAGCTCTCACACCTCATCAGGTTCCATTCTCTGATGAGCCTGTCAGAGGGGCCTCTCTCTATTCATTATCATACAGCATAGATTTAGAATGGGAGGGGAATCTCAGAGGCCATGGAGGGCAGCGTTTTTGGCATGAGGACCTGGGGCCCAGAATGGATCACTTATGAATCCGTTCTCCACTGCTCACTACTCTGCCTCATTCCAATGACAGCTTCTTATTTGGCCACTGATACATTTTTGTTTCAGCCACAACTTAACATTCCTTGAGCTATTCAGCCTAATTAAGAGAGAGCCTGAGTTTGCCTTTCTAGCCCTTGCTTATGTTCTCTTCTTGGTTGGAGGGACAGTGTCATTTGTATCTCTGACACAATATCGATGTTTAATAGCTGATGGTTGGTTAATTGAGTTTCATAACAACCTTGTGAAGGACTTTGTTGCAAATGTTATTGTGCAGGTTAGAAAACTGAAGCTCAGAGAAGTTAAGAGTGTTCCAAAGATGTAATGAGTTGAGTCCTAGGGTGCTAATACAGGTCTTTCGACTTTTAAGCATAGACTTCAGGAAGGTTAAGGTTTCTATAATAATTTTTCTCTTCATTTTTGTTTTGTTTAAAAGAAAAAAAAAGGCCCCTCACCTTCTTCCCTGTGTTGTTTTCTGGCTTCAGTTGGAACTACTTGAGATTCAGTTGAATTGCAATTTTAGGCATGCCACTTTTCAAAACAAAATCCAGTGCAAGTCATGTCATCATTTCTCTGATGTCATGGACTGCAAAAACAAAGGACAAATACCACAAGCTTTTCATGCATTTATAAATTGTCTTCTCAGCTAAATTATAATTCCTTTAAGGGGACAAATTATATCTTAGGTTTTTTTATCCTTCACAGCCTTTAGCACAGTACTTTGTAGTTAGTATTTATTGAATGGAAAATATATGGTATGAAAATTTGTATTTATAATGTCTCCTGGTTTGTTGTGTTGTTTTTTTCTTAATTTCATTTGCAATGACCAGATTTTTTTTTCAGATTTTGTACTGCAGCTGCTGATAGGAAACTGAGACTATTCACTTCAGATCTTCAGGATAAAAATGAATACAAGGTACACAGTAATAATGTATTTGTAATAACAATAATATATACATCTATAAGTCTTTACAAATTATTGGTCTATATTTATTTCCTTTTAAAATGTAATTTTGCAGATTATTGAGTGGTAGAGTGCTTACTGTTGAAAACATTGTCCTTGTATTTTCTGCTCACTGGGTCGTTTGAGTAAAATGCTTTACCACCTGTAAAGTGTTTCCAACCTGAGCTGTTTTTAAAAATTGTTATTAGCGAGAAGCAGAAGCATCCAAAATAATTTCTTTAACCTTTGACCTGTGCTCTAAGTTCGGATTATTCTTTAGTAAAATGGCCATTTCTGGAATGACTTGACTTGGGGGGTTTGGAGAAGCCCAGCCTGCTCAGGCTAGTGCTCTTGTTCGTCAGCTTCCCTCCATGTGTTCCCTTCCACGGCCCCCTGGAAGTCAAGGACAGCCTCTTCACAGGGGTATGTTCAATGATTGGCCTTTGTGATGGGCTGGCATATGGCTCAGAGCTGTCAGACAGGCTTAGTACCAGCTGACAGGGCTCCTTTCTTCCAGGTCACTCCTGCCTCAGGCCTTGCATCAGGCGGGTAAGGGAGCAGAACAGGAAACGGCCTTTGTGAGAGCCAGAATATCCCAAGAACACATCTCTCTCAGAGTGTGATTTTGTTATCCTCTACAGGACATAAAACAAAGGCAGCCAGAGAAGAATGGAGCATCTCCATTTTAACAAGTGCTACACATCTGAAAAGCAAGATCCAGCTACTAGCAGTGTGGGATTGTCAGCATGTTTCCAAGATAAACTCTGTGTGTGTGTGTGTGTGTGTGTCATACTTTTAAAATATCATATTGTTTAAGAAGTGTTTCTAGAAAAGTCGCACACAGTAGAAGTTTTTGAGGCAAGAAAATGAAAAGAGATGGACTTTTTTTCTCTCATGCTTTTGTTATTTTTTTCCCCATGATAGGTTTTAGCTGGTCATTCAGATTACGTCAATGATTTGGTGTTTGCTCCCAAAGAAGGCCAAGAGATTGCCAGCGTGAGTGATGATCATACATGCAGGTGGGTCATCTTTCTACAACGACAACGTATTTTGAGAATCAAGAGACAGGGAAGTGAAATGGAATGGGTAGGTGCCTGGTCTCAGAGTCAGGACGACTGATGGGAGGACCCCGGCAGGTTATGTAGCAGCTCAGGGCAGTCAATAAAGGGCATTTCTTACCCAGGACTCCCTCTAGAAAGATCACTCTTCCTGACCCCACCCCTGATAAATAAATAGGAATTACATGGAGAACTATAGGAAGCAAAAAATGTACCCTATACAAAATAGAGAAAATTCAGTTTAAATCTTGTAGTACCTAATATGTGCAAAGCATTCATAGGGAATCATTTCAGTTGGCATATGAATACATACTTCAGAGCCAGCAATAATGAGATCTATTCCTAATACATATTTCCTATTTGCTTCATGCAAGCCCCTTTCCCTGTGTAGATCTTTCCTTGTATAATCTTGTTTGAGATTTTCACATATATATATAAAAGTACTCAAAATCTCCCCTTTTTTTGTAAGGTCAAAATGATAACGAGAAGCTATGTTAAGGTTTATTAGGAACCACTCTTTTAAAAATGAAATTTGGATATGAAAATGAACTGTGACTTTTATTTCTAAAAAAAAGCCATAGATTCATTCATAATTGTATGGCAAAATTTACAGAAATTTTGTATGTGAGGCTTTCTGTGTTCAAGTCGATATGACTCACTTAAGGATCATGCATTTTGTTCAGGATTGTGTACTGATGGAGTATAAAATGCTAATAATTCTAAAACCTGTGAATATCACAGATAAAAATGCTAAAAGAGGAAGAGTAGGAGGTGGAAGGAGGATGTATAGAGGGAAAGGATGAGGTTGGGAGAGAATTGAAATGAGGACTGATTTTCCTAATGAAAAAGTGACTATGTAAAATTCATACTTTATACAATTTTACTGTAGGATAATATTTGGTAATAAGATAAAGATTTATGGAGTACCCCATGCATTTAAAATGTGAAGTATCTATTCACATTACCATTAAAGTTTCTTTTTTAGTTTAAAATTTGTTTCTGCTTCAAATAATTTATCTTTTTCTATTACCATCAGTAACTTCTTTAACTTGCAAAAATAAGACTGTTACTCATTGTGTATTGCATTATATGGCATTTTCATATTAGAGACCCAAAAGATTTAAATGTCATTAAAATTTCTTTCTGATCATGTACTTCTATCATTTTTGTCCTCATCACATGTTCTTTGACTATCCATTACAAGGGTGGCATTTCCTTAGGAAAGACCCAAGGCCAAATGGGCCAAAACTTGACCAAGTCCTAAAAAGCAAGTTTGAAAACACTGGACTGTAAGGGGAGGAGGCTTGGGTTTGGGGTCCTGAAACCTGGGTTCAAGTTAGACCTCTGCATTTATGAGATGTGTGGCCTTGGGAAAGACATTTAATTTCTCTGACTGTGTCCTGCTCTGTCAGGCAGGCATAATCAGATGCATATGGCCACCTCGAAGGGCTGCAGGGAACACATTTTGAAAGCCATGAGCACTCTCAGTGCTTCACGTGTGGACATTAGACAGCCTTACTTAAGACAAATGCTTAGTTGTCCAGAGGTCAGGCTCAGCAAATTGAAACCTCTAGACTAGCCCCAAAGCTGGCAAGCTTGGGGTAAACAAGCCCTCTCTCAGGAAAGAAACAGTCAGTGAGCAACAAAAGGAAAGGCTGGGATCCAGTGTGGGGAGATCACGCCCAATGAGCTGTGGTGCTTTGATCTGCCAAAAAGGAGTAAGGGAGCATTCAGATGGGCCAAGCCTGTTAGAAGGAAAACCCAGCTCTGTTGGCAGAGCCTCAGGGGACCAAGCCAGGGATGGGGGGAGAAAAGAGAGAAGTAGACAGTGGACAGCACCCCCACCCAAGGAACAGAAGACAGAGCCATCCTGAGGGGAGGGGTGTGGGGGGGAGACGGGGCAACAACCATCTGAATTTAGCATGATAGGGCAAGTGTGACTATGCCAGGGACACCAGCTGGGGGGTCTTTTCTGCTATCCCAGACATTAGTGTCAGGGAGGGCTGTAGTCCATGAGTGAGCCTGTCTACAAATGCATCAGTCATATACCTTTAGTTTTAATAGTTGGAGAGAATATTAGAGAGATGTTCCGCACTATAATTCAATAACGGGCAACTAGGTGGGTGCAATGACTAGAACACCAGTCCTGGAATCAGGAGGACATGAGTTCAAATTTGGCCTCAGATCTATGACACTAACCAGCTGTATGACCCTAGGCAAGTCAATTTACCCCAGTTGCTTCACAGAAAACAAAAAAAGTACAATTCACTAACAGGTAAACACAGTACACATTAGAGTATTTATTATAGAAGCTTATTTTGCATCATGGATGATGACCTCAGACTCTATAGTCCAAACTCCACCCAATCAGGGACACAACCCACAACAGCCTGCATGGCAGACTGTTATCTAGCTGTGCTTGTGTTGGTGAGCTCAGTCTGCTGTATAGGGAGCCCTTCCCTTTGCACGCAGTTCTCATTGGCTCTTCATAAGGAAAGACTTCCTAAAAAAACTGTATCCTGGAACTTCTTCGACACGTTTGTTCTGCTTTGTTTGGCCACACAGGACCATTCTGTTTGCCATTCTATAGGAAGCCTTTAGGTACTTGAAAAGAGCTATCAAGTCATAACCTCCTCCTCCCCTCTCCAAATTTTTAGTTTCCCAGGTTCACATACATACTTCTCTAAAACAGTTCTTGGGTAACTGAGTTCAGTTCTCCTTGACTTCTGGGGTGTTCTCTTTTCCCCATAATATCACTCGTCAGCGCCCTTCCAAACTGTGTTCCCAGAACTGGATAGAATAGCCTCTATTGATCTAACCAGAACAGAGTACTTCATTAGCCCCACCCTTCTCTGTTGGAGAAATCATGCTTCTTTAAATTTGGCCTGTCGTTGATCACATGAGTGTTTCTGTCTACCACATCAAACTGTAACTCCTGATCTTGCAGTACCATCTTGAAGTACCAGTTCTCCTTTTTCATATGAACAGTTTTCAGGCTGTACCCTAAGAATCTTGTCCTGCTGATTTTTTTTAACCCAACTGCAGGATTTTGCATTTGTGCCTATTAAATTTCATGTTGTTATCTTCAGTTCTCTATTCTAGGCTATCAAGATCTTTTGAATTGCTGATTCTGTTATGTCACCTTATTAACAATAACTCTCAGCTTTCTTGTCTGCAAAAACATGATCTCTGCCTACATCCATGTCATTCATGGAAATGTTGGAACAGAAAGTTTTATGACAATCCAGGCTCTCATACCAGGCTGTGCTACATCCTTTGGTCAAAGGACAGTACTCAACCATTTCCAAACCTACCCATTTAATCATTTCTCTTTCTTGTATTTTCTATGAATATTGAACAGCCTTTGGTAAATAATATTCACATATACCATGTGCCCAATATTCCCCTAAACTATGGTAGTTTAGTCATATGGGAAAATTAGTTTATAGTATGATTTATTCTTTTAATGTAACATGATTAATGTTATTGTGACAGTTTTTGACATAACATAAATCATGTGTTTTCTTTTTTTTAATATTTCTTTTCAATTAATGTTTATTTTCTTCCCTTCCATTCTCCACTTAAAAAAAAAACGCGAAACAAAACCTTTGTAAACAATAGTTAAGTAAAACCAATTCTCACATTAACCACATCCAACAACTATGGCTTGTTAAGAGTCCATCAGCGTTAGAAATTGGAAAACATGTGTTATCATTGGTCCTCTAGAGTCACAGTTGCTCAATGTTGTTGAGTAATTTGGCTTATTCTCAGTGAACCCATGTTGGCTCACTGTGACTTTCCTCCTGTAGATGTATTTAAACAGAAAGAAAAGCTCATTGTATTGTAGTTCTTTAAAGATGATTATCAGATTCTCTTGAGGGAATAAATTTAGTGCCCAGCCTGCATTACAGATAATGGACATATAAATATTTAATTTAATGGAAAAGGGTAGGGCCAAGTGTTCATTGAAAAGGTGTAAATAATTTATAATCAAAAATTATTTATAGAACTACATATATTTTCTTTGTGAGGAATAAGACATTATCAGATGCACATATGATAAGGAAATATTACTTGTTCGATGGTAAGAATACTTAGAGAACACTGGGAGTAGACGGGTGCCCTCCAGATACAGAAAAGTAAGAACAGGAGGAACACTTCATCTTCTATGGAATAAACAAGGGAAGTTTTCACAGGATGAGAAAGCATGGGTGTTGTCTTTCATTTTCTAAGAGGACCAAAATGACCTCACTATGTTAGAGGCAAGTGACAGTGTATCCGACTGTGGCCGATGAGACCACTACGCGCTCAGAATGTTCTACCACAGGTTGGGCCCAGATAGCCCATGTCAACATTTGAGGTGGATTGTCTACATTTGTGCATTTCGTGTTTCTTTTGAGCTACTTCACTTGTGCTTTGCTCATAGAGCGCAGCACCTTCTCTGGTGAGGGAGTGTGGAGGGTGGTTTTGATCTGTGATGTTGGTGTTTTCCACACTGCTGAAATCATGAATTGCCCTAAGCATCAAAGTAAATATATTTTCTGATGACTGACAATATCTAGAAAAAAGCAACTAGCCATTCGTAAACCCTGCAAAACAATATTGTGGATTTTTCAGAGATCTCCTTTCTAAATAATACTGATGAAATTGGAAGTATAATGTCATCGCGTTAATCTTGAAATCAGAAGGCCTAACTCAGAGGTTGGGACCTGTAAAGTCAGGATGTGAAGGGTGACAATCAGGAAACATTTATGAAGTGCCTACTGTGTGCCAAGCGTTGTGCGAAGTGCTGGAGATACAAAAAGAACTAAAAGATAGCCCCTGCCTTCAAAGAATGTACAGTCTAATAGGGAAACAACACTTGAATAAATGTACACAAAGCAAACCGTATAATTCGTTCTCTCCACCATCGTTTTGTCCTCCAGTACCTGGATTTCCTTTTGTAAGTATATGGTCTTGATATAAAGTGCTGTCCCAATGCCTCTTTTTTCCCCAGTCCGTGTCTTTGGAAACAGTTATGCCCTTTGCTGACAATATTATAATCAAGTCATATCCTAAACCGATGATAATGAATTTACCTCCTTATGTTACGATCAGTATTTCATTTTATCTTGCATAGTTGGTACATTTGTATATAAATGTTTGAGGCCATGAATTATATTATTGCCCTCTTGGTGGATATTTGTCTCCTAAGAAGGATTCTTCTCCACTGATTTCCCAGTATCATGCCCATTGACCTCTATAGTAACCAGCTTAAAGGATAAATGAAGGTCATGTTCTTCTTCCTTTTCCATTTTCTGTTTAAAGCCTTTTTAATCAGATTCATAAAATCTCCAGGTAAATGTATTAATTTCTATTCACTCTCATTTGATGTGCCCCATTCCTCCTTCCTATATTAAAAATCTTTGTGTACAGACTCACATTTCATTCTTTAGCACTATCCAAGCTACCTCTCTTTTATGAAGGGCCTCCTGTCTTTGGTTTACAGCAAGGGTGGAAACACCAGCTGAGCTGAGATTTTTAGTTTCTTTCCCAGGATTTCCATATACTTGGCACCATTTTCAGGGTTCATGCTGGCGTTGTCTCTCATTCCCATGTGAATACTCCAAGTGAGTGGTGGTCTTCATATTGGACATGTAGAGGGAGGCTCTGATTGAGTCTGCGTGCTTCCCCTAGGAAAGCAAGATTTCCCTCCCCTCTCCTGATGCTGCATTTTAGAGTATAAAACCTCTCCTGTGAAAGCCAGCATCATGTAGACACCCCCTCCCCCCAGTCAGCGGAGGACCTGGTTTTTCAGCTTTCTGATACACATGTGGCAAATATGCACCCCAAGTGCATTCAAACCAGATTAAAATCTAATTAGGAAATATTTAACAAAATAAGGAAAAATATAATAAAACATAGATATTATTACATTGTAAAACTAGGTCCATATGTGGCACGCAGGGATCCTTACATGTGGATTTGTGACTTGTTTCTGTTTCCATTTGATGCTGTTCTCATTTGTGTAGATAATATTTATTGATTTGGACTGTCCAGGTACTTGTTGTGTCCTCCTGCCTTTAGGCTATTTGATGGCCTTGAAAGTAAGTAGCTTGCCTCATCTGCCCCAAGTGCCTTGGAGAGCATGCTGGCAAGTATTGAGAAGGAAAGGGGAGGCAACAGGCTGGGAGGATGAAAACTTGGATGTAGCAGTGAAATAAGGCTTCTTCAAGGATGGGAGGAGACTTGGGCAGGTTTACATGGAGCAATGAAGGAGCCAGTGGAAAGAGCAAAAGTACTGATTAGAGTGGGCATTATGGAGGGTAGGAGAGGTAATCCACATGCTGTAACAGACTGGACAGCACAGTTGTGACTTCCTCCAGAACGATAGAGCTGCTTGTGAATAGGAGGCAGTTATTGGGAGGAATCCAGGGTTAGGACTTGGCAAGTATGAACAACAATAAGACAGGAAGGCAAGAAGTGTTAAAGAGCTGTCTCACTGGTTACCTACAGGAGCAGTATTGTGAAAAGAGCAAAGTGGGCTCAAGGGAAAGTTTGGTGCTTGGGTTTTCATCACCAAAGGGGTGGAGAGATTGGCAATCCATATAAGAACAAAGAAGTTTTTAAGGAGAAGGAAAATGGGGAGAGAGGGAAGGGAAATTCCACTGGAAGTTACCTTTCATTTATTCTGCATCTGTCTTGTAGGTACATAATCTCAGACATGTTCTCTGCCCGTTAGAATGTGGCCACCTTAAAAGCAGGAACCATGTTTTTTCCTCTCCTAGTATCCTGAAAACTTACTGTAGTGCATGGCTTGATAAATGTTTATTGCCAGATTGAAAGGAGGTTATGGTTGAAATTTTAATCATGTAAATAACACAGTTATGGGTAATGGTAGGATCAAGGATGTGCCCATCTTTTTGTGGGCCTACAGTGGAATGAAAATACAGGTCACTGGAGTTAAAGAAGCTGACTGGCAAATTGAAATTTGTATCCAAAAATGGCTCTTTTCTCATCTATATATAGTCTTTACAAAATTGGGCCATATGCATTTTGTAGTACCCTAATATGGCAATATGAAAAGGTGATACGTAGGCTTTTGGAGATTACCTACAGCCTACTATGTCTGCACTATCATACAAGTGACTTAATCATGAGGAATATCCAGCCTTGTCGCATCTGTGCTTTCTAACGTGGTTCTGTGCATCTTTTAAAACAAGGAGTTTCCTGTGCATCTTATAAACATACAAGAGTAACCATTATGACCATGGATGTTACTTGGCTCAGTGATTAACTGAGTGCCAGCATAAAGCAAGACAAAACAGACACATGCTTACCCGAAGTATTGGCCGTGTCACAGAGAAAGAAGCCAGTCAGAGTTCTCTGGGACTTTGGGCAAGGAGTTGAAGTTCTTGAAGAGGGAGATGAAACTGAATTGCACTTGGGACATTGTGTGGTGTTCACAGTGATGCCACAATAATACAATTTGCTTGCTGCCACAAAAGCCCTCCTTCGGCACACCGTTATGGATTTACAGAAGACTTATATGAGAATTTAGTAGGATGAGAAAACATGAAAGAATTGTTATATGAACCAGTCCTAATAGTAATCATAGTTGGCATTTATATAGTGCTTCCTGTGTGCCAAGTACTGTGCCAGTCACTTTGCAAACCCTGTGATTTAATCTTCGCCCAAGCCATAGGAGCAGGTCTCATTATCTCCACTTTACCACTGTGAACATTGAGGTAAACCAAGGTCCGGTGATTCGCATAAGGCTGGATTTGAGCTCAGGTGTTCCTCACCCCAGGCCCAGTGCTCTGGGGGCCATCTCCAGTCATCCTGGTCTATGTCTTGTCACTGCAGACGATTCCAGGGGAGAAAGTGAGGCTGGGGTGACTTTGCACAGTCCTCCCTCACTTAAATCCTTTGTACATGCAAGTCATGGCCTCACCTCCCTGATGTCATGGTTCCCTTCGAGAACAAAGGACAAACAACCCAGGGCTCCATCTTCCATGTCACCTTGCTTGCCTAGGTAGTAGAAGGGATTATCAACATAGCTGAGGTCATGGATCCATCAGTAGCACATACTAAGTACTAGGGATACAGATAGCAGCAGGCGTGATAGGCCCCAGCATGAGGAATTTACATTCTGTTGGACATGAGGAGGCAAGAGCTAGTGTTAGAAGGGCCAAGAGCATGGCCATATGGTTTGGAGCTGGCCGAGAGGTTGGCTTCGCTGGTTCTGAGGAGAAGCTGAAAGCCTGCGCCCAGAATCCCTGGAGTAGGAGGGAGGCCAAGTTCTTACCCCTTCCACAAGGCAGAGGGGGCCAAGAGTTCAGAACTGTGGCATAGATGACTCTAGCTAAGTGGTGAAATGTTGATCTAATGCAACGGCATAATTACGTTAGGACTGGTATAAGATTTAAGCCCCCATATAAAAATGGTTCCTGAATCTTAATATATTGTTGTTTTGTAAAACTTCATCCATCCAAAATGTACTGTGCAGGGGCAGCTTACTTAGCACTCTTCAATCCTTCAATTACTGTATTCTTAATTGAAATTTCAACTTCTGTGGATCTCATGTTTCATAGAAATGGGCTGCACTGACGAGTCACTAAGCATCATGCAAATAGGGATTTGGGTTTGTTTTAAGTCTCTCTGTTAGTGTGAATGGTAAAAGGTGTTTTCCTTTAAAGTTAGAACTAATATTCAGTAGAAAGTTAAATTTGAGGCTACAAACTGGACTCCAGTTTTTTCTTGGAAATAAGGGAATACTAATATTTAATACTCCCTATGTGAAATTACTGGTAAGTTTATATTAAAATTTATTATTTTGCAGAAAATTTCTCATATTTATCCTGCATTCCTTAAAAATGAAGTTATCACATGTGATCTGCTGGAAAACTGACGTGGTATTTCATTGGCAATAAGAAGGTAGTGATTTGGAGGCTCTCTGCTGCCCCTGCTGAACTTAACTACAAACAAACACATTCAACAGATTTATTAAGCATCTAAGTATCAGCATTGTAGAGGAGATACAGTTTAGAAAAGGCAGGCACCCTGCCCTCATGGGGTTTGTTTTTATCTAAGACAGATGCAGAAAAGTAGAATACTTGAGCATGTTGTAGAGGTGACAAATTTTTCAATATCCTCATCTTTCCAAAAATATATCTAATCTGGAAAGATGTAAGATTTGTCTATACAAATTACATCATGTTAATGATTCTTCTGTACACTGGCCTCAAAGTAGCTTCTCACCTCTATAAAAATAAATGTTGTTTCACAACCTTGCTTTATATCTATTAGCTGTTTTCACAGAGCATTGATTAATCCTTTTCAAACAATCCCAGGAAACTAAATTGTCAGGCCTTACTGTTTCTAAATTTATAAAAAATATTAAGTGACTATTTTTCCCCTCAAATTTTCACGAACTTAACGCAGACGTATGAGTTTGGTATAAAAACAGCCTATGACCTTTTACAGGAGATAGTCTTTGAAATGTTTATTTTAAAAATTAAGTGCCTAAATGAAATTCAGAGGTATTTTTCTCTGAAATCCTACATAGTTTATTTTTTGAATCATATAGTGGTAATGTCATTTTTACCATTTAAGAATAAAAAAAGATATACTGATGCAGTAATCTCTTATTTTGGGCCCTTATTTTTATCTTAAAGTAAAAGTGCTAATATTCCCAGACTGTTCTATTATAAATGGTGATTGCATAGCCAGATACATATGTCACTTTTTAGGTCGTCATCAAACAGCTTTTTAAGTGTAGTCTTTGTCCTTCAGGAGTCTATTTTTAGAAGTTTGTAGATATTCGTTAAGGAACTCTTCAAAGCACGTAATTTAACCAGCCCTGTCCTCTTTTTGTCTTTGTGACTTTTTGCCTCATCAAGTTTCAAAGCCTTTTACGGACATCCTGGAAGGCTAATTAATCTACCTCTGCCCTTCCTAGTCTCCCTACTACACTGCAGTAGAGGGGTTAGGACATCTTTTCTTCCCAACTGGAATTCCCCCTTACTCTCAGCCTGTTCAGATTTTCCCATTCATCAGTGTCCTGCTTAAATTGTGCTTCTGTGGTGAAGCCTTCCCCGTCTGCTCTAATGAATGTCTTCTGATCCCTTTTCTGAATACTTTTTGTAATAATTTCTTCTCTGGTTGCTTCAAGTGTGTTGTGGAACCTGAGTCATATTTTTACAGAAGTCATGTGAAGAGAAGTCCAGAGACTTCCTCAAGCCATTGAAGCCTTCTTTCTCTATGCCTGTTCTGTTAGGAGAATGGCCTCATTTGGTCCTGTTTCTACATGTGAGGAAATCCACCCCACACAGAGCAGCCACATTGATATTGCTAAAGCCCAAGACTCAGTGCATCCCTCCCTTCCTTAAAGACCCTCTGTGACTTCTTTTTGCCTCCAGGATAGAATGTAAGCTTATCAGCCATTTAAAGGCCTCCAGTCTGCCACTACCTTTCCTGACATTTCACATTAACTCTTCCCTCACACATAATCTTTTCCAGCTAACCTGGCCTGTTTGCTGTTCCTTTGTGCATGGTGGTCAGTCTTTGACCCCAACTCACTTCCAGGGATGCTCTGCCTTCCTCCTTCTTTCGCATTCTGACTCTGTCAGAGCTCAGGAATCACTTCTCACACACATTGATTTTCCTAATTCCAACATCACTGATATTTCGGCGCATTGATTTTGTATTTACTTGTTATCCATGTGGTTTCCTCCAGTAAAAGGGAAGCTCCCTGCGGACAGAAAGACATTAAAATGCTCATTGAAAAGTACTCTAGGATTTTTATAATCCAGGGGAGAGTGTCAAAGCCCAGTGATTATATTCTTATTTAGCAAATATACTGGCTCTTGGCACATAATAGGTATTTATGAATCTTCCTTAATTGATTCATCTGAGTAAAGAAGGAAGCAGATTTGCTTTTACAGCCAAAGATATAAACAAAATTAGGATCATATGGGCTGACCAGATGTTGGGAAATACTAGAAAAAGGGTGTAGGTAGTATGAGGCTGTATTATGGGCAGACATTATCTACCAAAAGATGTGTAGATGTGCAGGGAAATCTCTTTCCCTGACTTCCTCCTTGTTATATTTATTGCCTTAGGTATTAGAGAAGGTGCCAGTTTATCCTCCCATGCAACTCTCCAGGCCTGTAGCCACTTCGATTATATATCTCCAAGCTATTACTTACCAAATTTTATTGTGCCTTATAGTTCATCAAACTTTCTTTCACAGGGGTCATGCCAAGTGGACACAGATGTGTCAATTAATACATCCATTTTCCTTTTGTCCATATTGATGAAAACATTTGGTAGCAGGAATTTCCTCCTGCAGTGAACTCCTGCCAGAAATCAAGAGCAATAGAATAGAAAGAACAAGTTATTACCCAAAAAGCTCCCTCTTTGGGATCCACAGAAAGAACTTTGCCCTCTGCTGATTATCCTTTTTAAAAGATTTGTGAATATGTAGGCTTTGGTCAATATTCCAGTGCTAAATTTGAATAAGTCCTTTCATCTCTTGATTATATTCAGAGAAGAAGGCAGGGAAAAAGTGAGAAAGAGCCGGAGACCATTTCATGCACCACAGAAATCCTGTTTGCTCCTAAGTGAAATTAAGCAACGATTGTTACAGATCACTCTACCCAACTAGAAGCAAAGTAGACATCCAGTCTCTCCAGAAGTGACCTTGGAACTCACTAGTCTCACTCTTTATTTCGGCCCTCACATCCTATGAGCCACATCTCTTAAGCTAAGATTTTTACACTCCAAAGGGACATCAGATGTTTTCAATGGAAACATTCCAGTCAACAGCATTCCTTATTCCACATAGATCTTTGGTCATTATTGTTGAACAGACTGGTTTCTGACAGCACAGAGGTGGTGCTCTGTCCAGCAGCGTAGCCTTTGCTCTGAATGTGCTGTTTCTAAACTCAACCTATTGTTAAATGTTGGTTCTAGCAGCAATACAGAATCAGGGTTTATTCAGACCTGTCCTGCCTAATCACATACCTATAATCTCTTTCACAAAGGACATAGAGCTCACTTTCCACTTCTGATTTTGCCCACTCTTGAAGCTGTGTAAAGTCCAAACAGTGAACTACTTCCCCTAACCAAGAAAGGTTTTAGAAAGGGCATCCTTGCATTGGTGACCCATTCTCAGCATAGAGTAGCTTGCAGGGCAAGATGAAGAAATTGAACTGCTTCCCAATTCTTAAGTTAGATCCTCAAAATGTGGTTTCATTTTTTTTTTTTGGTTTGAAATGAATCCCAGAATATCAGACACACCCATAGTCAAATGTAAGTACAAAAACACCATCTAAAGCCAAGTATAAATGATTTTTGGATTATCTGCCGTTTTGTATTATCCTTACCTCTCTTTGTAAGAATATTCAAGAGTCAATTGAATTTAGTTAACAACAGGCAAGCCAATATTCCAGGGAATCTTTTCAAATGACTATATGTTACTTGGCAATGTTATCAAACAACAGTCTGATGAAGAGTTAAAAACAAAACTCATTGTTTTTCCTCTAAAGATACCCATTTCTCTCTGTATTACCCCCATTCCCTTCAGGTCCCAGGGTTTACAACCTTCAAGTGCCTTGATGTTTAAGTCTCCCTACTCCCCCTGTCTCCATCTGGCCCACTTTTAAGTCTGGTCACTTAAACCTCCACCACATATTTATTCTCATTTCTCTATTTCTACTCCTACATCATCTGTCCTAGTTCAGGCCTTGCCTCTTCTTCCCTAGCCTGTTGCCATCATTTGTAATAATTAGACTCCCTGAATCCAGAATCTCCCCTCCAGCACTTGTCCTCCACACAGCTGCCAAATGGATATTACAGCACACAAGGCCAACCATGTCTCTCCCCTTCTTAAGAAGTTTCAGTAACTCCCTATTGGGTCTAGAATGAAATACAAACTACCCGGTTGGGCATTTAAAACCTTGCAAAACCTGTCTCCAGCCTGTCTCTCCAGACTTATTTCCCCTTAGTCATGCACTCTACACTGGCCAGACTAGCCTACTTGCAGTACTCTGTACATGACATTCTGTCTCCTGCTGTTCCCCTCTTCTGGCTTTTAAAATCTCTGTTCCATTCATGGCTCAGCTCAGATATCACCTCCTACAAGAAGTCTTTCAGGATTCACCCAGGTTTTAGTGCTTTTTAGCTCCCTTCCAAAACTCAAAGGCAGCAAGGTGGCCCCATAGTGCCTAGAGGGCTGGGCCTGGAGTCAGGAAGATTCATCTTCATGACTTCAAATCCAGCCTTAGACACTTATTAGCTGTGTGACCCAGGGCAAGTCACTACTCTGTTTGCCTCTGTTTCTTCATCTGTAAAATGAGCTGGAGAAGGAAATGGTAAATCACTCCAGTATCTTTGCCAAGAAAATCCCACAAGGGGTCATGAGTCAGACATGACTGAAATGACTCAGCAACAGATTTGTGTGATGCTATGTTCTCCTGTCATGGAACCTAAGTTCCTTGAGGTCTGAGACCTTTTTATTGTTGCATTCGCAGCATCTAGTACAGAGTCTGGCACTTGGGAAGCACTTAATAAATGATTGTTGAATGTAATTAAAGTATCTTGGATTAATGCATGGATTAATGGATTACATGCCTGAAATACAAGTAATCTTTTCTCCCCCTTTGTTCTTTATAAATGCTTCCTGGCATCTTAAGTTCTAAAGGAAAAGTACAAAATGGAGCCATTTCTTCATTTCAAATTATAATCCTAAATATTTCTCAGGTTGTATTTGCCTAGATCTAGCTCTTGGTTTAACTCTTTGAAATAACCTGCAATTCAGAAAGCAAACCCTGAATTTCAATTTCAGCTTGTTTTATGGCAGGTAGTGTTGAAGAACGTAAGCTTTTCTGCATCTTGGTACACTCAGATCCACTATACAGGCAATCCCCAGCTTCCAGATTGCCTTTATTCCACAACTTGATTTGTAAATTTGGGATTCAGAATTCATAAGATAGTCAGACCAGGCCACAAAAGCCGATGTAACCCATAGTGCCTAAAGTTAACCACTAACTATAAGTTGTTTCTATGGGAAACCATATTCAGAGTTGAATGTTAAAAACATCTTTCCCCCATCCCCACTTAAGGAGCTCCTGCTTCATATTTCCCCATTTTTTTGCATCTGAGGATTCAAGGATGGGCCTGCCCACTTCTTCTGCCACTTCTGTCAGAGGACCTTCTCCAGGCATGCTTAGATTGGACTCTGTCTGACCCTCCCGTCCCTGAGACAGCACAAGTTTTGTGAGGTTTTTAAACCACCAACAACAACAGGAAACCCACAAGGGAGTAAATGTAACCAGATAAAGGTAGGGTTTCAGGGGGTCTCACCCAAGGGCATGGTGCTCACTGGAGCTAGATGCTGATTGTGCTCTGGGCTGGAGCCTTCCTACAGGACTGCTTAATTGACTAGGTTTTCTTCACCCCACAGTAGTAACTCGTGCCCCACTTCATATCCCCGCCCCCCCCATCTCTGCCACCTCTTGAGGTAGTTTTTCTGTTGTTCTCCCAGGTGAAACTTAGTGAAAAGACTAAAGGATGATGAGGGCTATTTTGCAGCCCAATCATCCTATCAACCAACAAATATTTATTAAGCACCTGCTGTTTCCCAGGCCCTGGGAATATAGGTACAAAAAAAGTGCAACTGGCCCACCATTCTCAAGGAGTTTACATTCTCTCAGGGAGACAGGTACGTAGGCTCTTTCTTCCATTGCCATGCACACAGCCTTTCCCTCTCATCTTGATGTTACATTGATAGGGTATTTGCTATCACCATCTTACAGGTTTAGTGAAGCTAACACAGTCCTACATTCAGAATGAGACTACAGGTTTTCTCACTCCAACTCTAATGTACTTTTTTTGGGCCTCACACAGGTTTCATAAAGCCTCCCTTTGGCTTCATAATGGCCATGCGTACTGAACCTGCATATAGGATGGGCATTTCAAATTACATCTCCAAGAATATGTGGGGCTCAAACTGGTTCCACTTTTCCTTGGCAACTAGAGTTAGCAATAAAGTTTGAGCCAAGGATGCAGAGCTACCTGACCCAAAAGCTTACCAGGTATAAAGAACAAAGATGTTTAGGGAACAGTGCTGACCCAGCTGCAAACAAGACCTCCATCCACCAGCTCACCTCGTGTGGGCCTTGGACATTGAGTGACTGGTACCCAAGAACATAAGCATTTCTCTTTACACCCAACTCATAAGGGAGCCATGTTTCTCTTATTTTTTATCCAGGATGTTAGCTGATACCGTCAGTTTTGGGGTAGTTTGTTGTTGGTGTTTTCTTCAGTGTTTCAGAAGCCCTTAAAAGGGACCTGCTTCAGGATCCTAGGTAGAGAAATGGTTTCTACTGCAACCTGTGAACACTTTTAAGTAAACCAATTCTGTTCTTTGTTGTCAGCCTGATTTTACTTGAAAACTTGCTCTCAGCATGAATTTTTTAAGATTCAGATTGATTCTATGACCAAACAGATTTTGAATCACACTATCTACATGCTTGTAAGTAGATGTAATGGGATTTAAGAGGTTTGACCACCAAGGCTGTTGTGCTTAATTCTTCAACCTGGCCATACCTCTTGTATGGCCAAGTCTTGAAATCTTTTAAGAAATTGTGGCTACTTGAGATTTTTTTTTTTTAAACTGCTTTCACAGTTTTATTAACAGCTCCATTTTGCACATCCTTTTACTCTCGATAAAAATCATTAATGTCAAATTTTGTCCTAGTCTTTAGTTGATTTTATTAGCATAATTTACAATGTAAGAAAGTTGAATAACGTTAGTGCCATGTTTAAAGTTTAACATTTTTTATTTTGACTAAGATCTATCAGCTATTGTGTGTACTAAGCACTGGAGTTAGAAGCACAAAAAATGAACAATACCTGTTTGCAAAGAGTTTTCATTCTAATGGAGAAGATAGCAAGCACATATAAAAATATATATAACACATGTAGTATCAGCATAAAGCAAATAAATATAAATGTTATGATTTTTGTATTTTAAAACTCTTCTATTAAGACAGAGGTTTCATAGGAGAGTCATGTGTGAGTTGGTATCATAGAAGAGTAAAGGTGGAAAGGATCCTGGAGATCATCCCAGTTGTGTCAGTATCATGAGTAATGGTGCCCCTCAGGGTCAGATAGGAAGACACACACTGGATATGGGAATACAGGTGTGAGTTCCATAGAATTTTCTGCATACCCAGTGAGAACTCCCAGCATACTTTGAGAACAAGTCATCTAGTCTGACAACAACCCTAACGCACCCATCGTTTTGACAGGACACAAGACAGGGAATTGAGGCCTCCAGAAAGAAAACCACTTCTTGAGAAAGTTCTAGACTTTGCTTGGTCATTTTCTGTTTCTTTTGTAAACTGGAAAAGTGTTCAAACACTCTGACCATCAAATCAAAGCTATTGATTCATTCAATTCATTTACACACAATGTTTAACTGGAGGAAATTCTTACCCTGTTGAGTGAGCAAGAAGAGGCAGCTGGTGATGCAGTCGATGGAGGCTGAGTTCAAATCTGACTTCACACAGTTGTGTGTCTCACTGCTTGTGTGACCGTGGGCAAGTCATTTAACCCATCTACCTCAGTTAACTCTTACACTGTTGAGTAACTGAGCAAGAAGAGGCAGCTGGTGATGCAGTCCATGGAGGCTGAGTTCAAATCTGACTTCACACAGTTGTGTGTCTCACTGCTTGTGTGACCGTGGGCAAGTCATTTAACCCATCTACCTCAGTTTTCTCCACTGAAACTGAGGGATAATAACAGCATCCACCCCACAGAGTTGTGAGGATCAGATGAGATCGCTTAGCACAGTGTCTGGCTCATAGCTTTTTAAATATTTTATTTTGCACATTTTCATTCTCTAAGTATTACTTTTTACCATCAATGGTGTCTTAGAAAAGAAGCTTTTTTTCCTTATAAGCTACATTTTTTCCTCGGAACGATGAAGTTAAATTAATTTAGAAAACACAGAACACAGTCCTGAATTGTGAGTTTTAATTCTTTGGATTTCTAAATATATAATAAAACTTATAAATAGATGCTCATAAACAAAAAAATGTAGCATAATTATAATGCAAAGGAAGAATTTATCTTAAATTCTCTGTTTTATTAAGTAATACAGAAAAGTTTTGTCTTTTCCATGCCCTGAAAGCTTTATCAGCAGGCAGGGTCAGTTTAGATGTCTAAATTAAATCCCTAATTGTGCCTCAGTTGGAAAGGATAGGAAAACGCACAAAATGAACATGTGAACACAAGTGCAAGTTCCACAGAATTTTCTGCACATTGAGTAAGAACTCCCAGGAAATAGACATTTGTGGAGTAAATCAGATTAAGACACCCAGTCAAAAGTCATAGAAAAGTCTATTGAGCTCTACCAAAAGTCTTGAAAGAAATTTAATGAAAACATTCAAAAGGAATACACGTTTTATTTATTGTCTGTAGCTAATTTAGTTATGCTCATTGTAGCCTAATTTATTGTCTTTTGCATGTTTGGACTTAGTTATACAACCACTGAAATCTGTTGAATAAGCATATAATTTTAAACCACAAGTCATCTTATCCCAAAGAGGAGGGAGAATCTTGTAGGGAGGTTATTATTTGCCTGAGGTTAAATCGAGGTGCTTTGAGGTGATATTTGGGCTTTTTTAAGTGAAGATAGCACAATGATCAGTTAGGCTATTTGGGAGAATAAATAAATGTCCTTAATTGACTAGCATTTTGAAAATATTGTTAGCCTTACTCTGTAATTTCCACATCTTGTTTTCCTTTGAAAGAGGGGGAAAATCCTGCTATATACTTGTGTTTTATATAATGGCTAACATGTAAAATCAGCTGCCTATTAGAATGGAATCAAAAGAATGGGGATTTTAAACCATTCTCTCATGGGATTCACTAAATAGTCAAAGCAACATTTTGTTATTTCAGTAGAAACAAAATAGATGCCAGTGTTAGCATTTTATTTCTTGCTTGTTACTATGTGTGTGTCTAATAAACGTGGATGGTGCCAAACCTAACAATTTTATAATGCAACAAAATCATAATATTCCCCCTGTATACCAAATATAGTTGAAAAAAAATTATTTTACTTAAATTGGTCTAAATGCAGCATGTCTGTCAATAGAGAAGGTATGCTCTACTTAGTCAAGTAGATATTCTGTTAAAAAAAAGACTTGAATTAGTTTAAAAGTGAATATATTGATCTTTCAATACTAGAAATGGGCATTTTTTCATTGAATATATTTTCTTTCAAATTATTTTTGTCTAGATTTTGAAATGGCTTTAATAAAAAGTTAAGTCCTGTATTGAGATAATCGGAAAAGTCTAGAAGTAAAATTCAATGAAAGATAGTGTGGCACAAACAGAAAAGTGTGTAATTACTCAGATGAGTCATAAAAGAAGAATCTTGTGGCAACTTGGTTGACTACTACTTTCTTTGACTCCCCTTTCTCCTGTCAGCATTGTTCCTCCTTTCTATGTGGGGGGAAGAAAGGGAAAGGAATAAGCATTCATTAAGCCCCTGCTGTGAGCCAGCCACTATGCTAAGGACTTGCAAATATTATCTCCTTTGTTCCTTACAAACACCCACCCTCCCACCCCCACCCTCATCTGCCCACTGCCAGGAGGTAGATCCCTATTTACAGTTGAGGAAAGGGAGTCGGATGATGTGACTTACCTGGAGTCACACAGTAAGGATCTGAGGCCAAATTTGAACTCAGGTCTTTGTAACCAGGCACAGTGCTCTTACCTACTGTGCTACCTCACTGTCTATAAGTGATAGTGAACCTGGGAGACTTCATGGGGAAGAGAGGGAAGAGTTCAGATCATCTAAATAAGTTTTTGAGAAAGTAATCTTTCTTAGAAATGGTCACCTAAACCCTGAGCAAAAGTTGATAGACTGTAGCGTATTAATACAGTTCCTTCTGAGTAATGAATACATCATCTCCCCAGGGCAATGGCACAGAGTTAGGCACTTACTAAATGCTTACGGATTGATTGATCATCCTTATACTGCATTACTACAGTGTGTCCATCACTGCTATCTCCCTGGGCCCTCCCTCCAGGGTTCTAGAGGGCAGTTTATCTTCAGCTTCTCATCCAGTGCAGCTCTTGTCCATGTCTTTCCATCAGGAGTACCTCCAACAGGCCACACAGGCCTCAACATTAAATGAGGGGGGCGGAGCCAAGATGGCGGAGTAGAAAGACTCACATTTGCTAGCTCCGAACCCACAGCCCATAGATTTCCTGTAAAAAGAACTCCTGACAAATTCTGGAACAGTGGAAGCCGTGCAGCAACACAGTGAAGGAGATTTCCGATGCAGAGAGCCTTGAAAAATGGACCACAAAGGTACCCCAGACGGGAGCGGAGCCCTGCCCTGCGGAGCGCTCCCCTCCCCCTGCTCTGGCCACACTGCACTGAGAGGAGCAAGCAGACCCAAGCAGGCGTCAGGGACCTGAATCTCCGGGCGGCCTAGAAGGTCCCTCCAACCACAGACGCACAGGTCAGTGAGAGAGATGGGCTGAGAGGGGAGCGGGGTATCTCCGGGACTCGGACCCCCTCGGGAGGCTGCGGCCTTGGCAGAGGCAGAGGCCACTCTGGCCAGAGGCCCGCAGAGCAGGCAGGAGCTCCACCCCAGCTCCAGTACAAAAGATCTCTGCATAAACCCCCTGAGGGAACTGAGCCTGAGAGGCGGCCCTGCCCCCACCTGAGAACCAGCAGATAAGCTCCCATTGAAGAGCAGTCAGGCCTGCCGCCAAAAGCCCTGAGGCTGGGGAGCAGCATTTGAATCCCAGACCCCAGGCACTAGCTGGGTGGACCTAGGCCAGGGGTGGAGAGGATTCTCAGAAGTCAAGTAAGTGGCTGGGAAAATGCCCAGAAAAGGGAAAAAAACTAAGACCATAGATGGTTAT
>CM053770.1:228650599-228672711 GCA_028658325.1 Potorous gilbertii
AAGAGAAGGTGGGGTAAGGGAAGGGAGGGATGATAGAAGAGAGGGCAGATTGGTGATAAGGGTAATTAGAATGTCCAGTGTATTGGGGAGGGGGGAGGGGACAAATGGGGGGAAAATTTTGGAACCCAAAATCTTGTCAAAATGAATGTAAAAAATTAAATTTATTTAAAAAAAAAACATTAAATGAGTACTGGTACAGCACACAGGCTGCTCTTCTCTTATTTTGGCTTGCCATTTCTACTAGGCTTATTGCAAGTTTATCACCCCAAAGAATGAGCATTGTATGTGTATTCAGTGCCTTCCTCAGAGGTTCAGTTTCTTTTATTAACTGACCACCATTATCACAGATTTTTGTTTAAAAAAAAAAACAAGAAAGTTACTGGAATAAACCCCATTTTGTCTGGCCACCACTTCTGAGTTCTGCTGGGGAAAAAACTGGTAACAAAGTGGCCAAGCTTGTGGTAGCAACAGTAAAAAGAAAGGAGAGCTAAAGCAAAAGAATTATGAATAAGAGAACTCTTTGGCTAGGATGGTCAGAGAGGTCAAGGGGGATACCAAGTAAATGGCCACTGACCTCAAAGAATTCAGTTTTGTCAAGCCATGTTAGAAGATACAGCATAATTATATGTTGTAATTTTGAAAATAGGAGCCCCGTCTTTTCAGTTTCATTGATGGAAAGTATAACATGAACTGACTATAGAACTAGGGACTTGCTCAGTCTAGTGAGATTCAGCTCCTGGAAACTCCAGAACACAGCCCACAATATAGAAAGTAATTAGCTTAAAAGTTTTTCTACCATGTGCCAGAATAGTTTGGCAAGTATTATAGCATATTAGTCACATCACAGAAAGAGTGTGGCAACTTCCTATATGAATGAGTATAAAAACAATTCAACTTTTTGTAATGCAGTAGAGAGCAAGACTTGAATTTTTGTAACACGTCTCATTTGCTTTTAAAAAAGGTTTAACTTCCTTTAAAAAAAATGAGTAACTATAAAATCTCAATTTGCTGTCTTAGTTTTAACTGCTTTGAATAGTGTCGTGTAAATGAACAGTTTTGAAGGGAGAACATTAAACCCTGTCATATTCTCTTACTAGGGTCTGGGACTTGGAAGGGAATCAGAAAGCTCATTTTGTTCTGCACTCTGCTGGAATGAGTGTCTGCTGGCATCCTGAGGAATCTTGTAAGGTGAGTTGTGATAGGGTTATTTTGTTTTGTAATTTTATCCATGTTTGTACATGGGCTGTGACTATAACAAGACTGATTGTAAGGAACCAGATGTATTATATCCTGTGCATACTCAGTAAATAGTTCAGTACAAGAATCAGTTGTTAGATCCTCTTTCTTAAAGTTCTCCCTTTGGCCTACACTGCTCTGCTTCAAGTCTAGGCCCAACCCATTTGGCCAAATTGACCTTCCTACTCTTACAGAATTCTGCATTCCTTCTACACCTTTGCTTGGGCTGTCTCTGATGTCTCTTTATCTCTACATCTAAAAATCCTTATTTCCCTTCTCAATTCAACTCGTGTCCCCTGAGCCTTAACGGATTCTTCCAGCTTTTTGTGTTTTCTCCTTCTTAAGGTCATCTTGCATCTATGATACAGGGCAGAAACATCCATGCCATTTTGATGTTTATATTCTCAGTGTCTCTTGTGGTGCTGAGCACAGAGGAGGCATTCATTAAAGTTCGTTGGTTTGAATTGAGTTTCAAGGCTCAGCTCAAGTGCTGTGTCCTCCAGGAAGCCTTTCCTACCTCTAACCTGTGACCCAAAGCTGCTAATACTTTCCTCATCAGATTGTCCTGGAGTACTTTATTTGATCCCTCCCTTAGTCTCTTTCTTTCCTACCTTGTATTGTGTTTATCAGTCTACGTTATGGTTTTTCCCTAGTTAACCATAAAGCCCCTTGGAAACAGGAGCTGTTTAGTTTTGCCCTTGATATTTTCCCAGAAGTGCACCAGTGTCTCACATATACTACACACATATACACTTAATAAATACTTGTTAAATTGAAGCAGGGGGAGGTAATCTTTTAGGTAGAATTGTCATTTTTATTGTATTGGTTCAGTCTATCCATGGGCAGCTGATGTTTTTCCACTTATTTAGATGTGACTTTATTTGTGCAAAAAGTGTTTTGTAATTGTGTTCATACAGTCCCTGGGTTTGTTTTGGCAGGTAGACTCCCAAATATTTTATAGTGTCTACTGTAGCTTTAAATGAGATTTCTCTTTCTATCTCTTGCTGTTGGGCTTTGTTAGTAATATATAGAAATGAAGAAGATTTGTGTGGGCTTATTTTGTAACCTTCAACTTTGCCAAAGTTGTTTATTATTTCAAGTAGTTTTTTACTTGCTTCTCTGGGATTCTCTAAGTATATCATCATATCATCTGCAAAGAGTGATCACTTAGTTTCTTCTTTGCCTATTCTAATTCCTTCAATTTCTTTTTTCTTCTCTTATTGCTAAAGCTAACATTTCTAGTACCATATTGAATAATAGTGGTGATAATGGAAATCCTTGTTTCACCCCTGATCTTATTGGAAATGCACCTAGCTTATCTCAACTGCATAAAATGCTTGCTGAAGGTTTAAGGTAGATACTGTGTATTATTTAATGGAAACTTCCATTTATTCCTATGCTCTCCAGTGTTTTCAATAGGAATGGGTGTTGTATTTTGTCAAAAGCTTTTTCTGCATCTATTGAGATAATCATGTGGTTTCTGTTAGTTTTGTTGTTGATATGATCAATAATGCTAATAGTTTTCCTAATATTGAACCAGCCCTACATTCCTGGTATAAATCCTACCTGATCATAATGTATTATTCTCATAAGTTGCTGTATTCTTTTTGCTAAAATCTTATTTAAAATTTTTGCATCTATATTCATTAGAGAAATTGGTCTATAATTTTCTTTCTCTGTTTTGGCTCTTCCTGGTTTAGTTATCAGAACCATATCTGTATCATAAAAAGAATTTGGGAGGACTCCTTCTTCCCTCATTTTCCCAAATAGTTTATATGGTTTTGGAATTAACTGTTCTTTAAATGTTGGATAGAATTCACTTGTAAATCCATCTGGCCCTGGAGATTTTTTCTTAGGGAGTTCACTGATGACTTGTTTAATTTCTTTTTCTGAGGTGGGGTTGTTTAAGTATTCAACTTCTTCTTCTGTTAATTTACTTATTCAGTGCCATACCAATCAAACTATCAGATAATTATTTTGTAGAGCTAGAAAAAGTAATATCAGAATTCATCTGGAAGAACAAAAGGTACAGAATATCAAGGGAACTAATGAAAAGAAATGCTAGGGAAGGTGGTCTAATCATATAAGATCTTAAATTGCATTATAAAGCAGCAATTATCAAAACCACTTGGTGGTGGCTAAGAAACAGAAGGATAGACCAGTGGAATAGGTTAGGTACTCAAGACACAGTGGTCAATAGATATAGCAATCTACTGTTTGATAAACCTAGGACCCCAGCTTCTGGGACAAGAACTCACTGTTCCACAAAAATTGCTGGGAAAACTGGATAACAGTGTAGGAGAAACTAGGCATAGATCAGTGCCTGACACCATACACAAGAATAAAGTCCAAATGAGTACATGATTTAGGTATAAAGACTGATACTATAAATAAATTAGTGGAGCAAGGAATAGTGTATTTATCAGATTTACGGAGAAGGGAAGAATTTTTGACTAAACAAGAGATAGAAAACAGTATTACAATGGATAAAATGGATAATTTTGATTACATTAAATTGAAAAGTTTTTGCACAACCAAACCCAATGCAACCAAGATTAGGAGGGAAACAGAAAAGTGGGAAACAATTTTTGTGACTAGTGTCTATGATACAAGTCTCATTTCTAAAATATATAGAGAACTGAGTCAAATGTACAAGAATCCAAGTCATTCCCCAATTGATAAATGGTCAAAAGATATGAACAGGCAGTTTTTAGAGGAAGAAATTAAAGATATCTATAGTCATATGAAAAAATGCTCTAAATCACTATTGATTAGAGAGGTGCAAATCAAAATAACTCTGAGATACCACATCATACCTGTCAGATTGGCTAACATGACAAAACAGGAAGGTGATAAATGTTGGAGAAGATGGGGGAGAATTGGATCACTAATTCATTGTTGCTGTAGCTGTGAGCTGATCCGACCATTCTGGAGAGCAATTTGGAACTATACCCAAAGGGCTACTAAAATGCGCATACCCTTTGATCCAGCAATACCACTTCTAGGACCATAAGATCATAAAAACAAAAATATTTATAGCAGCTCTCTTTGTGGTGGCCAAAAACTGGAAATCAAGAGGATGCCCATCCATTGGGGAATGCCTGAATAAATTGTGGTATATGAATGTAACAGAATACTATTGTGCTATAAGAAATGATGAACAGGAAGACTTCAGAGAGGCCTGGGAAGACTTATATGACCTGATGTTGAGTGAAAGGAGAACTTTGTACATAGCAACAACCACAATGTGCGAGGAATTTTTCTGGTAGACTTAGAACTTCATTGCAACACAAGGACTTAAAACATTCCCAATGGTCTCTTAAGGCAAAAGACATCCACATCCAGAGAAAGAACTATGGAATTGGATCACAGAATGAAGCAGATCATTTTCTTTTGTATTATGTTTTGGTTTGTTTTATGATTTCTCCCATCCTATGCAACTTGACTAAGGTGAAAATGTATTTAATAGGAATGTATGTGTAGAACCTATATGAAATTGTATGCTGTCTCAGGGAAAGAGAGGAGAAGGAGGGGGAGGTGGGGAAAAAATCCAAGATATATGGAAGTGATTATAGAACACTGAAAATAAATTTAAAAAAACAAAAGAAAAGAAAAAAGATAATCTTACGCTACATTAAGTCAAAGTGACCTAGTGTCCAGAAAGATGAAGGTAATCATTTTACTTTGCCCCTGGTCAGGTCACATCTGGATTATTATGGTACTTGTGAGAACCACACACCTAGAAAGGACCTTGATAAGCTTTACAAAGTGGGAGTTGGGGGCGGGCAGGGGAAGGCTACCATAATGGTGATGGGAAGAATTGGAGAAGATAGAGATAATTAGCCTGGAGGAGAGAAGATTTCTAAGGGGGAAGCTACAGTGTGGAAGAAGCTAGGGGCAATAGGAGTTGCTGAGAGAGTCAAGAAAAAAGTAAGAGGGAAGAAGGTCTATCAGACCCAGATTTCTAACTGTATTACAAAGCCATAATCATTAAAAACAGAATTTGGTAAAAGGGAGAGAGAAAGGAAAGTGAGCAAGCAGTGAAATAGATTTTAGTTTGTGACATACAGAAGAAAGTATCAGATTTGATGAACCCAAAGGCCTGGTATAGCAGAGAAGGACTCATTATTTGACAACACTTTCTGGGAAAACTGGACAACATTCTGGCAGAAATTAGGTGTAGGTCAGCAGCTCACACCACATACCAGGATAAGACGGATGCATGACCTGGATACAAAAACTCACATCATAGCAGATTTGAGGAGCAAGGAAGGAATCACCTTTCAGATCTTTGGACAGTGGAAAAGTTCATGACTAAGCCAAGTGAAAGATGTATCTGGAAGAAATACTTGTCTGTGCTTAATAAACTCTTGAACTTTAGTCTTTTCCTAATTCATAGAGTATCACAAAATTGACATTCTGTAAAATTACATGATTAATTTGTGGCCTCATCCTGAATAATAGTCTTTCTCAGCAGTTTTAGGAGAGCAAACTCTTTCTTCTTAGCCATTAATAGTTTTATCTTATCACTTGAAATTGTATTAATGAATTTCTTCATTAAAATTTATTTTTCTTATTTTATATCCAATGTCTCTCACTTACTCTTCTTACACAAAACCTTTTGCTACCAAGCCTTGTGACTTGAGAATATAAGCCCCATCTGATATCACCTGGCACAATGCCTTGCAAATATATTAAATTCTTTTTAAAATGCCTGGTGAGTTGAATCCATCACCTCATACATTTTAGCATACATTTAGCATACATTTTAAATATTAGCAAGAAAGTTGCTTTGGGGGTGGGGGGTTTTTGGGGTTTTTTTTTTTTGGACCAGCATCTTATGGCACAGATTTGCCTGTTGAATTCTTATTATCAACATAATTAGCAGAACAGTGTTATTTTCCTTTTCAGTAAATGTATCTTTTTCTGTCTTTTAGTTGATGGTTGCAGAGAAGAATGGAACAATCCGGTTCTATGATCTCATTACCCAACAGGCTATCCTGTCTCTGGAATCTGAACAGACGCCATTAATGTCAGCGCACTGGTGTTTCAGAAATACCTTCAAAGTTGGAGCTGTTGCAGGAAATGATTGGTTAATCTGGGATATTACTCGGTCCAGGTATTTCCTTAGCATTTTTGTTACTTCTTTTAAAAATCTTGATTCTGCTAAACATTCTGGTGTGGTGGAATGAATGAGTATTTATTAAGTGCTCACTTTGTACCTGGCATTGTGCTAAGCACTCAGGACACAAATGCAAGAAAACCAGTCTCTGTTCTCAAGGAGCTCACATTCCTCATGGGGAGGGGAGAAGTGAGTCTAGTTGAGAGCAAAGTAAGTGGATGGTGGGGGGCCGAAGGCTCTCATGAAGTCAGCAAGCATCTGTTGGGCACTTCCTATGTGCCACGGACTGTTGTACTGCTAGGCTGGCGTTACACTACCACTTGACAGTCTTCCCCAGGAATTACATCTTACCTTTGTAATGATTATAGGTCATTGTCTCATCTTTGTTTATGACATTCAAGTTATTGTTGACATTCTCTGGTATTTTATGATAATTGTATCAATACTTTAGACTTGCCATTTTATCATAAAATGTATGTTTCAAGTTCCCTCCTGATGACCCAGCCTGCCTGTGACCTCCTTTCCAGCACAGATTGCACTTTCACTCATTCCCACTGACTCACTGGCAGATATGGAATATTCTTCCTCCCCATTGCTACTCCCAGGTTCCTTTTCTACCGTGATCATTCAGTAACCTCACCTCTCAATCCATATCTACCATCCAATCAAAATTTCAGAAGCAGTCCTTTAGCAGCTTCCAGGATACTCGTGTTCTTTCTTCATTGAGTCCAGTGCCTAACTCACCTCATTTCTCTCTAGCCTTCATACTAGGGAGACTTCCACACACTTACTGACAAGCCTTCAAGCACCCTAACCTCATAATCTTCCAGTTCCTCATTCCATATGACTTCGTCCTCCATCTCGCCTCAGCCACGCACAGAGATGGTCACATCCTTGATCTCGTCGTCAGCCACCGGGCTTCACTTCTGGGTTCCTGAACTCTGAATTCTTTTATCTGATCATAACCTGTTACCATTCCACCTCTCCTTTTGTCTTGCAACCCCACACCCTGTTTTTCATCCACATTGTACCATCCAGCCCCTTTCCAAGGCTATCACCCCTGTACCAGCTACCCTCCTTTCTTCATCATAGCCTTTTGATAAACCACTTAAACTCCACACTCTCTTCTTTTGAGTCTCTTGCCCCTTATCTCATTGCCTGTCATTCCTTAAGTCTCAGCCTTCAATCATTCCCACCATTCACTGTTTTAATTCCTGTAGATTTGCTGTCGAACAAAACTAGAGAGAATTGTGAAAATATACTGACTGGGTCCACTACAGATTTATATTATATAACTTCAACTAGGCTTTCAATGCTATAAGGCAATCTTTCCACAGCTCCCTAATTAAGTCCCTATCCTGTTCACCCCAGCAGCTTCTCTAAACCTTTTCATTTTTCATCCCTCCTCAAACTTGCCATGACTCCCCTTCCCCTCTCAGTTGAGAACCTTGCCTCATATTTTCTCAAAAAATTGAGGCCATTCACTAAAACCTCCCTCTTCTCCCTTCCTTTTCATCTCAAATTACTCATCTACCATCTTCTACCATCTTCATCTTTTCCTTTATTTCACATGAAAAAGTGGCCTTTCTTCTTTCCAAGTCTAACCCCTCTACATGACCAAATGATCCCATTCCATCCCATCTTTTCCTGCTGATTGCCCCCCTCCTCATCTCCACAATGATTTATCTTCAGTCTTTCTCTGTCTCCTAACTGCTTCCCTAATGACTGCCAACATGGCTGTGTCTCCCCTATCCTCACAAAGCCCTCATTTCATCCATCCTTCCCAGCTGATTCTTGTCCCATCTCTCTTGCCTTTTGTAGGTAAACTCTCTGAGAAGGCCATCTATAATGGGTGTCTGGCTTCCAGTGTCACCATTCAACTGAAACTACTATGTCCAAAGTTGCTAATGCTCCCATAATTGCCCATTCTCATAGCCTGTTCTCAGTCTTCATTTTCTTGACCTCTCTGGGACCTCTGACACTGTTGAACACTCTCTCCTCCTCCTCCATACTCTCTTCTCTCTAGGCTTTCAAGACACCATCTTCTCCTGGTTCTCCTTGTACTTATGGGATCACTTCTCCTCAGTCTTCTCTTTCTTACCCTTTCCCCCCACATCCAGTCTGTTGCCACAACTTCCGCACCATCTCTCCTCCCTTCCCTTTACACCTGGACTGTGTGTTGGTCTGCCTGCCATTGGGCTCCATTCCATGTTTCCTTCTGCTGTCCAATTGATCTTCCTAGACTGTAAGTCTGACCTGCACTCTCCTGTTCCATATCACTGACAGGATCAAATACAAAATCCTCTGATTTCCAAAGCTCATCTAGCCCCTCCCCTAACTTTTCAGTCTTCTCATACCTTATTCTCCCTTTATTCCCCCACATACTTTTTGATCTGATGACATTGGCCTCCTGGCTGTTCCACAAATAAGATGCTTCATTTCTCCACTGGGGAATTTTCTCTGGCTGTTCCCCTGCCTGGACTGCTGTCCCTCCTCACCTCCACCTCCTGGTTTTCCTGGCTTCCCTCCCAGCTTTAATCTCATCTTCTCTTTCTACAGAAAGCCTTTCCTAATCCCGCTTAATTCCCTTGCCTTCCCTCAGTTAACTATCTCCAGTTCCTTCACAGTTGTTTACATACTGTCTCCCCTATTACAAGGTGAGCTTCCTCAGAACCACTGTTTCCTGATCTTGGTACATAATAGGTACTTAATAAATGTTTGTTGACTTGACTGGCTAACTTGTTGTAATTACTTTCTTTTTAGTTATCCTCAGGATAAGAGGCCTGTCCATATGGAGCGAGCCCACTTATTCAGGTACAGTTTCCCAGTCATTTTGAAAGTTTCTAATTTAATCTTTTGAATGCTGCCTATTGCAACTGGTAAGTTAACTTTTAAGTCAATTTCAGTTTTTAATTAAAAAATGAATAAGGATAGAAAAAAAGCATTGGAAAGCATTTCAACTAGGAGGAACCTTAGAGACCATATAGTCCAACCCCTTCAAAATACTAATATTGTTTCTTATCATATGAATCGACTTCCCTTCTCACCAAAACATACCCGGAAGCTTACCAATGATGGTAATGCTCTGTACTTTCTGTCTCACCTACCTACCTTCCCCCCAGGCTCTGGTCCAGCTCAAATCCCACCCCTTCCATACATCATCCTCTGACCACTCAAGTGCTCCTAGATATCCCTCTTCCCTGAGCTCCTGTAAAACATACTGTGCATTCTACACAGTTCATCACTTTTTGTTTTCTTATACTGTTAGGTACAATTTCACATGTATTAGTCTCCTCACTAGTAAAGTTTGTAAATTCCTTGAAGTTAGAGATTATGTCTCATTACTTTTCTTATCTCCCACAATTCATTCTCTCCCACTCTACCACTCATTCCTCTCCTTCCCACTGAGCCCCCATAGGAGCTAACCACAAAGCAGACAGACATTCAGTGAATACTTTCTGGCTGACTGAAATGGAATAAACATAACAGTGGAGTCAACATCATCAGTATTTCAAGAATAACCTCTTTTTAAATATCCCAAACAAAAACTTGTAGATTGGTGAAAAATTTGGGTGTGTGATGGGTTTAGTTTGGTTTGGTTTTATAAAACCGAAAACAAGTTAAAGAATGGACAGGTATTACAAGAAGGAAATATGTCTGCTCTGCAGTCTACTATCCCTTCTCTCCTTTTCCATGGATGGGGGTCATAACAGCAATTTGTGTTATAGTGAGGGAGATTATTCAACCAGTAAATCTATGGAGAAGCCCTCTCCCACTTGGACATTGTACAGGATAATCTTTTATGAATACAGGAGACATGTCTACCTTTTTTATGATCTCTTTTATATTAATAAGCAGTCAGGGCAGCTAGGTGGTGCAGTGGATAGAGCACCAGTGCAGGAGTCAGGAGGACCTGAGTTCAGATCTCACCTCAGACACTTGACCCTCACTAGCTGTGTGACCTTGGGCAAGTCACTTAACCCCAATTGCCTCATCCTGGGTCAACTCCAGTCATCCTGATGAATATCTGGTCACTGGATTCAGATGGCTCTGGAGGAGAAGTGAGGCTGATGACCTGCACAGCCCTGCCCTCACTCAAAACAAAGTCAAGTGCAAGTCATGTCATCATTTCTCTGATGGCATGGTCTTATTCGGCAACAAGGGATGAACACACAATAAGGAATCACCAAACAAAGTTATATTTGTTGTTACATCATTAAAGGAATTTTCTATGACTTGAAAAGTACTTTGCTGAAAAAGAGTTTTTAAGGCATTGGTTAGCTCTACCAAATCAGATGCTTTTTTTTAATAGCTAAGCTGTAAGCACAGTAAGATCTTAAATTGTGTGACTGTAAAAAGAAAAAAAAAGCATCTGCTGGCAAATGTTATTTGTAAAACCCTGCATGTTATTCCTCGTAACTTCATTGAGAATAACCTCAATATGTGTATAGATTATTTTCGTTAAAATTTTGTAGAGATGGAAAAGTAAGCATATGAATCAGTAGTTTTTAGCATTCCATCACTTTTGTTATTGTCATTGTTAAAAAGAACAGTAAGCTCTGAGTTATCTCCCAGGCCTTTGGCCTTCTCACCCTTCCCAATCATGCCCCCTCGAGCACTGGCTTCTTCTTCGAGGTACCGGCAGCTGCTCCACTGTCACTGATGGCCTAAGAGAATCTTCTCCAAAAATCTGCACAGTTTGTTTCCAATTTTATCTCGGTTCACCCTTCCATGCCCCACCCTAAACCTCCCCTCCCCGCTGGGTGGTTTTTCTTTGATAGGTCTCTGGCCAAACTTTCTTTAAATTCCCTTCTCTCCTCCTGCTCCCATTATTTAGTAAAATCCAGGCTTCTCTGCCCAACACTTGTATCTCTCTAGTTGGCCCAAACCTAGCTTTCTAACTAAATTTCATTAGTTCCTTTTATGCACATTCAGCAGCTATCTGTATTATACACAATTACGGGGTTTCCATCACAAAGAGCTTTCTTTTCCCTCCTCGCCACACCCTTCCAAAATGGGGATTCACACTGATTACTATAAAATTTGTGCATTAAACATACTAGTTCCTTTAGCAGTGGTTTTGGCCGGCTTCCAGTTAAATTACTGGCCTTTTGATTCCATTTGTTTTCTATATGAGAAAAGGCCTTTGTAGTCTGTATTTGGGGAAGAGCCTCCAACTCCTCTCTCTCGCTCTACAGTCCTGGTCTCCTCAGTTCAAAACCTTGGGGTCATTGTTGATTCCTTCTCCTGAGTCTGATCTAGCATTTTGTCCTTTCACATCTTCCTTTGAAATTTTAGATCAGACAAGTACTGCCACCTTCCTAGTCCGGAGGACCATTATCTGTGTTCAATAAATCCACAGTTTTATACCCTGTCCTCACCCCAGACCCCTTAGGAAATGTCTAGGAGGTTTCAAGGGCATCTAATGAAGAAACATGGAATTAGATAAAGACTGTTAGAAGGCAGTCGAGCAGAAATTTGTTAAATCATTATCTAAACTGTGTACCATACTAAGCTTCCAATGGACATGGGATCTAGACATAAAGGGTCACATCACAGGCACAGTCGTCCATAGGAAGAGTTCTTGACTGAACAAGTGATAGAAAAGATAACAAGAAGTAAGGTGGATGACTTTGATTACCTAAAATTGAAAATTATTTCACAAAGTTGATAGAGATGAAATTAGCAGAGAGAGTTAATGGAAGGGGAAATGTTGCAGCATGTTTCTCTGATAAACACCTAATGTCCAAGATACGCAGATAACTGATTCAAACATACAAGAACAAGTTCCATTCCCCAACAGAGTCAAAGCATGCAAACTAGCAGTTTTCAAAAAGAATAAAAATGTCATACAAAAAAGTAAAAAAAAAACATTAAAAAATGTTCCAACACATTATAAAATTAAAACAATAGAGTGACAGTTGTTGGAAAGACAGGCAAGCTAATGCCCCATTAGTGGAGTCATGAACTGATCTGGTGGTTCTGGAAAGCAGTTTGGAACAACCCCCTTCCCTCCCCCCCCCCCCAAAATAGGCATTGGTGTCAAACTCAAGGAGAAACTCAGAAAACCACAAATCAACATTATCTGTGTTTTTATTTATTTTGTAAAACATTTCCTCACCTCACTGGAGAGTTTTGTAGGCCACAAGTTGCCCAGGCCCCAAGGTTCCTTATAGAATTTTTAATCTAATAGGTAATAATACAAGGTATAAATGCAGAATGAAAAAAGGAGAAGCACAAAATACTATGATACTGCCAGTGAGGAATCAGCCTGGTATCTTCCTAATAGAGTACTGAATTTGGAATGAGAGGACCTTCCGAGTAGGAATCTCTGTTCTGTGACCTCTGAAAAGGCCCATCTCATCTTCAGGCCTCAGTTTCCACATCTGTAAAACAAGAGATTGGACTGAATGGCTCCTAAGATATATTCCTGAGAATAAAAGTTAAAATGACAGTGGTAGATAGACAAGTTTAGAGAGGAAGGAGACCAGATGCAGACATCAGTCAGTCAGGCGACCGCTGCAGTAGCTCAGGCAGAAGACAAGAGCAGCAAGCATCAGGTCAGCGTCACTAGTGAGAGTAGCTGTGGCAGGATTTAGCCAGTTAGTACATCTGTGGGTTGACCCCCAAGCCTGAATAAAAAATAACTTTCCCAAAGGAGGAGCCAAAGTAGGATTGGTCCTCTAAAAACCAATGAGTTTAATTTCAGATCAGTTGAAGTTTTAGATGTCACTAAGCCTGGTTGAAGACATTCTGTTAGATAACATGGAACTAGAGTTTAGGACAGAGGTTGTGGTCAGGATTGGGTGGAGGAGCAACCTCAGTTGTACAGAGAGGCCAAAGTGACTGATGACGATTCTTTCCTCAGGTGGTCGACAGTTAACGAGAACCTCTTTGCAACCACTGGCTACCCTGGCAAAATGACCACTCAGCTTCTGATTCATCATTTGGGGCACCCTCAGGTAGTACTGGCTTGGGGTTTGTCCCTTCTGCTTGCTTTCCTCTCTCCAAATTTAGGATCCCTAAATTGGCTGCCATTTTAGCCACTTATGTTACCCATAAAGATGTGTTTTTCTTAATGTTTGTGTTCATTAATAGCAAGTTAATAAAGTAGTCTTTTCAAATTTAGAAAGTATTATATGCTAATATTTCCCTCCTGTTGATGTTCTGTTTTCCTCCTTTATTTAAATTGTGTCATTGTCTCATAAAATTGTCTGGCTGAAGTGCTAATGACAACAAAGTCCAAAGCGTGATTCCTTAAGGGATTGACTGATCATCTTCCTACCCTCTTGGTGTCAGATGGTACACTTGCTGCCCTACCATCCCAGTAGCCCATGCTGTTTGGGGCAGAAGGGACTGGCTAAGAGTCTTATGCCCACTCTGGAGACAGCAGGCAGCAGGCACATTCCCCTGAAACCATCAGTGTGGTCATTTGTATAAATGACAGACAACAGGAAATTTGATCTCTAAAGCAAATGCCAGAGGTTATTCTGTGAAGTTTGGATTCAGTCAAAGGGCTGCACTTGAGGACCTAAAGGACCACAAGTGGCCTCAAGGTGGCAGGTTCCCACCCCTGGTATGTACTATAAATGAGGACAGATAACTAGGACATGCTCATTTGGAGGATGCTTTGTTTAGATCTGGGGACCTTTTGAATTTATTGTTACATTCTAATGCTTCTCTCCTATCTTTGGCTTTTTGTTTCTTGTAGCCCATCCTCATTGGTTCTGCAGCTGTGGGATCTGGTCTGTCCTGGCACCGGACTCTCCCTCTTTGTGTGATGGGAGGTGACCACAAGTTATTGTTTTGGGTGACTGAGATGTAAAACAAATCGCTTCCTTGTACATTAAGTTCTCAAATTGTATTTTTAATAAATATTTTGGTCAGAATCCTTATTTTTTATATTTCAAACATACCTTCAGTAGTCAAGTGTTTTTAATACTAATGTCTAAGCATTTAATCTTATTATTAAATGATTTTTTTCTTAATCTGTTCTAAATTTTCATTTTTTATGTATTTTTCAGACCATGTAATTGACACTAATCCAAAAAAGGTAAATGAAAGGCCAGTGCTTCTGATTTATTATGGTCGTGTACAAAGGGCATCAGCTGTATCGGGATGTATGTATTGCTCCCAGTTCTCTGGAACACAAACATTTTTTACAGGAAGAAAAATGTCAGAAAATTTGGCTCTCTTACATTATTTCTCCACCACTGCCAGAATATGTATATACATACATATATATACATTTGCTTTGGCAGTTTGGCTTTATTGAAATGTCGAGTTTAATAAGATTAAATCTGTAGAGCATTTTGAACTTATCAGTGACTATGAATTGTTATTGTTTAATGAACTCTAGTAAACTCATTTTGTTGTTCCAGTTCATCTGATCATTTGCTCAACAAAGTAGGACCATCAGATGATTTAACAGATGATTCACACAATAAAATTTAGGCATGAGTACCACTCAAAATCTGAATCCCAATAACACTTTTTCCAAAATTCTCTCACTGTCATTAGGAAGAATGTATAGGGAAAAGATAAAGAGGATAAGAATGTGTTCACAGAAAACTGAAACCTGCCTGATTACCTACCTCCTTCTGATTTTTGGCAAAATCTGGGTTGTTTTTTTCATAGTGCTAATAGGCATCCTTTTAAGCTAGCACCACACATCCAGTAAGTGAATGATTGGCTTTAAGGCCCAAGAAAGTTCTTACAGTACTAATACCCCAGCTACATCACTTATCACCAAGCGTCAGTATGGCTGAATGCTTCTCTTTCACCACCATTTGGATGCCGCCAAAATTCTTCACCTCCAGCTTTTAATGTCTTTTGAGGGTAAATTGGCTTGAGGGGATGTACGTAATATCTCATATTCCTGGTTGCCAGATTGATGTTCCTAGGACAGAATCTGGAGGGGTTCCTGTGGCCAGCGAGTTTGCCTGACCTCCAAATTCCTCTGTAATCTAACACTGTCCTCCATTGCCATCCCTCTCATGCTGTTCCCTACAACATACATCATGCCCTACTGTTCCTACCCCACGCCTTTGCTCACACTGTTCCTATGCCTTTAATGACTGCCATTCTTTAGCTGTTTTCAAAACCCAACTCTTATTTCAACTTCTCCATGAAGCCTTCCCCATTCTTCTCTCTTGGATTTCACAAAGTACTTTATTTAGATGTCTGAGTGATACAAAGTAATACATTCCATCAGTAAGCAGTTATTAAGCACCTACCATGTGCTGGGCACAAGGGAAGCAGTGTGGGTACAACACTAACAACAGGGTGAATCAGGAGAGGGCTCTTATAAAGAGAGTGGTCTTTAAGTCAAGCCTTGAAGGAAATTAGAGATCCTAAGAGGAAAAGGTGAGGAGGGGAATGCCTTTCAGGCATAGAGAGAGGCAGGAAAATGGAGGGCTGCATATGAAGAAGACGGCGTATGTAAAGGGAAGTAACGTGTAATAAATAAAAGTGGCAAGTAAACTTTATTGTGAAAGTCTTTCAGTGTCAAAGAGAGGAGTTTATGTTTGATTCTAGTGATGATAGGGGCTACTGGTATTTTATGAGAAGGAAGGTGACAAGGTCATGCCTGTGGTTTAAAAAAATCACTTTGGCAGCTGTGTGGAGGACAGATTGCCACGGGAAGAGGCCAGTGAGAAGACTGTTGGGTTAGTTCCGGTGAGGGTGATGAGGGCCTGATTGCAGGTGGTGGCTGTGGGAATGGAGGGGAAGGGGACAGCTGGAAGAGATGTTGCGAAGGCGAAATCAACGGGATTTAGCAAGTGGCTGGATCCATGTGGAAGGAGTGAGAGAGAGGTGTCAAAGGTGGCGCTGGAGTTTCAAACCTAAGCCACTGGAAATAGTTGGGAAGGAAGGTCATGAGTTCTGTTTTGGACCTATTGAATTAAGATCCCTCTAAGACATCCACTTGGAAATGTCCGAGAGACAATTGATGATGGGGGACTAGAGCTCAGGAGACAGCCTAGATCTGAGTCATCAACAGAGAGATCATCTTTAATCCCATTTGAGCTGATGAGATCACAAGAGAAAAAAATATGATAACACCTTTAATAATTCTCTGCTAAGATGTGTTATGTCTACCAAAGTCCATAAGGATAAGCCCCATATCAGTCTATCAGTAAACATTTATTAAGCAGCTCCTTTGTGTCAGACACTGTGCTAAGTGCTGGGGATACAAAGAAAGGTAAAGGATAATCCCTGCCTTCCAGGAGTTTGTAATCTAATGAGACAGACAACATGCAAACATATTGCCAGTCATACATATAGATAAATAGACACATATGTATGCCTCTACACATATGTAGATACACGTATATGTGCATATTTATATCACAGCATATACAACATTCAAACTGTATTTCCTTTGGCACAAAAAACTGCATTAAAGCGTTGCTTAATATATGTGAATTAAACACAAGTTCACCCTTCAAAATTCAAGAGGCCTCTGAACAACCAAAGAAAAATGTCATTGCAAAGCACCTACCATTTACTCTACTTCCATGTTTTAGTTAACTCCTTGTTATGTATGGAGGAAACAAAGCAAGCGATAAGCAGCCCTTACTCTCTCATAGGTTACATCCTTTTGGAAGCTACAACACATAAAGCTATATAAATACAAGATAGTGTGAGAGATGTGCCAAATGACAACTAAGGGGATGATGGTCTTTGAAGGAAACTAAAGGCTCCGCCAGGTGAAGGTGAGAAAGAAGGGCACGCCAAGCATGTCCGCCCAGCTAGAAATCCCCGCCTTTTTCTTTGAACTCTGAACCAGCAGGACAGGGCAAGGACTCCTGTGGCATTTTCACATAATTCCTGTTATAGTAACAAGGGAGTCTTTCTCGCCCTCCCTCATCATAAGCACCTTGAGTTCTGGGACCTTTATTTTCTGTATCCTCCAGAGTAACTAACTCTATTGCTTATCACATAATAGGTGCTCAATAAATATTTGTTGAATTAATGACCTGTGAAAGTTCTCAGCTGTGTTGTGCTGTGAAAGTCACCACCACACCTCACTGCCTCTTTTGCTCAAGGTCCCAAAGATGAGAACCAAACCTTAACTCCAGATCTTCTGACATCAAATTCCTGGCTTTTCAGGATGGTTTGCCATTTCAGGATACAGGGGCTTGGTGGCAGTCAAAGGATGCTAAGTCTTCAGCACCAATTACTGCAGAATTTTAAAAGATTTGCCCTTAAGCAGAGGACTTATTTGGAGAATTTTTTAAAATTGTGTTTAGGGTGGAGATTTGGGAATTGTATTCAGTATGAGTATTCAAGGATGAGAGATGATAGCCCTACCTCAGGAAATATTCAAGAACAGAATCGCTAGTTAAACGATCCCCCTTACCTTTCTGGAGGGGAGCTGTCATGAGAAAAGCAAATCCAGGTTACCCATAATTATTTCTGAAGATTGCTGTGCTGGATGCTGGAGGTGAAAGAAAGGGTCATCTGTAAAAGAGATGTTCTTTTGGGGAGTCATCAGCATTTCTATAAGTTAGAAGGTTGAAGTCCCAAAAAAAGTTAGATCTCTAGTAGGAAAATGATGCCCTTGTCTCTTACTGTGCTCCAGGAGCAAGAAAGCAGCAGGAGAAAGATCAGGACTCCCAGGATGGTCTGGTTTGTACCTACTGATTATTTGTGTGTCCTTTGGAAAATCACTTATTTGCCTCAATTTACTCTAAAATGAGAGGGCTAGACGACAGCAGCAATTTTTAACATTTTTGCATGTTGTGGACCCCTTTTGTTGGTCTGGTATTTTCAGAATGTTTTCAAATGCATAGGATTACAAAGGAAACCAATTACATTGGAATAAAGATGAAATTTCTCCCAGCTAAGTTCATGGACTCCCTAAAACACCTATCCATGAAGCCCAAAGTCCAGGATCAGGAGTCCTTTTCTCCATCTTCATCCCTATGCTACCTCTCCTTCCCCACTTCTCCCTTCAGTGCTCAAATTGATATGGGCTCCATAAATGAGACATAGCAATTTTGTTTTCCTTTGTATACGGTCCATCTTTTGAAACCTGGTCAGGTGTAGCCATGGCACTGGGAAAAAGTGGAAAGGGAAAATTAATTGTTGTTAATAGCTTTCCAGTTCCCAACACACAATACGGAATCCGACTTTTGTAACCCAGTCACAATCAGTAGTCCCTGAGAACCGGACTGTTTTGCTTTTGTCATTCTATCTCCAGGAGCAGCTAGGTGGCACAGTGGATAGAATGTCAGGCCTGGGGTCAGGAAGACCTGAGTTCAAATCTGGCCTCAGACACTTACTAGTTGTGTGACCGTGGGAAAGTCACTTAACCCTGTTTGCCTCAGTGTCCTCATCTGTAAAATAAGCTGGAGAAGGCAATGGCAAACCACTCCAGGATCTTTGCCAAGTAAACCCCAAATGGGGTCACAGAGTTGGACATGACTGAAACAACTAAAGAATTACCCAACACAGTCTTTTTTTTACATAGTCGTAAGATAACATATTCTTGTTGAGCTGAATAAAATTTTCCTTATTTGTCAATATAACTAAGGTTGATTGGCTTTCTGTTGCAATGAAAGCTACTTTGTGCATTTTCTACTTTATTTCTTCATTCAGAAACCCGGCATTAGTTGTGCTGATAGTCTAAAATGCAGTGTGATTTAGGACTGTTGAAACAAAAGTCAGGATGTCACAAATCTGCAAGATGTCAGGACTAAGTCCTACTCTTTCAAAAAGGATGGGATCATAAATCCCATTTTATTTTTATGATTTGGCTTGTACACTGCGAGTGTTTCGATGTTGCTCCCTTGCCAAAACACAAACTCGCACACCCATGCACTCCAATTTGTTTCTTAGTCTGGTAATTTGTGACTACATGTTGACACTGACCTAGAAATGTTCCTGGTGCTGTTTTAAATCTTATGTCAAGAGGAGAAATTGGAATCTGGTTTGCACATTTGTGTCTGGATTTTTGTAATTGTCCAAAATCTGACTTTGTCCCAGAAATACTGATTGGGAAGTTATGAGATATTCTCATGCCCAAGACTTTTAATGTTAATAGTTCTGAAGGGAGAAGAGCAGCTGTTCAGGGGTATTTCTCATGTTTTTCTGTAGCTCCCAAAGTTAAACTCTGTTTAACCCAACTAAATATCATACCAGTAGTCCCAGTTCTGAGCCCAAATATGGCTTTAGATTCAAAAGTTAAAAAACATTAAAAAAAGCTTATTATCATGGCTTTTTCCCTTATATCCTTTATGAGGGGATGGTCAAGTCCTCAAAGAAGACAGCCTTTTTCCATGTAGTTTGATCTAGCTGCCAGTATCTTCAGTAATAAAGACAAAGAGAACTGTTTCTTTAACACCTTGATGATTTAAAAACATTTTTTTAAAGCAGCTATGTCAAAAGAATTTCAAAATAGCTAACATTTGTTTCTAATTATGAACTTAAAAAGATATGAACCTTAAAATTATTGGGGGAGGGAGAGTCGTTTGCTGGTTGTTTTGTTTAAATTCACACAATTTTAATTTGCAGAGGATACTTTTCTAACATGCAATGCAGTAATACAACAAAATGACTATAGTGTGAACTTGGAGCCTCATTTCATCATTTCATAAAAGCAGAGGTGGAGAGCCTGTTGGTGGACCTAACCCATGACACAGACATCATATAACCATAGGTGCCTCTGCATATATGGGCTTGGGCTTTGTGGGAAATCAAAAGAATTTGATCTATTTTGTGACCCTTTCAGTTATTCTTTGGACCACCTCAGTAAAAACAAGTGTTGTCCCCATGGAGAATCAGGTGACAATATGTCTGGAAATTTCCTTGGGTCAGCAGATCTCTGTTTAACTTACCCCCATAACTTTACAATGGTTTGATTTCTCCACTGATTATTAACAGAAAAGTCTACCTGGGGAATTGTAACACTGAAAGTAGCTTATAAAATCCATACAAGCAACTGTAAGTAAAAGAGGTATCTGCCAGTTTCCTTGGCCTGTCCAAATAATCTCAATGACTGGTATTTAACCCCCCAGTAGACTCTATGTTCCATTTTTGTGTAATTTCAACATTCCTCCCAATTTCATTTACTGTTGTTGAGCTGCACAGCTCTTTCTTTGCTTTGTAGTAAAAGACAGTAAATCCTGCTAGTATCTTTGCTCCTAACGGTGGTACACATAAAACTTTGATCTTTTTTATAAACACAGCTGTCTTACTTCTCATTGAGCCAAGTCCCATTCAGATTAGCCTTTTGCCAAAAGTAAGGCTAATCTTTGAAGTCAACTGAAGTAAGAGTTCTCTTAAGGCTGTTGGCAAAACTCTTTGGATTGGTGGTTTTGTCACACAAAAATAAGCCAGGAACAATGACTGCCAAAGCAAGCCGAGGGCCACTGATGGAAAATTATACAATAGTGACAAAGAAACAAAGATGTTTCCTCTACAAACTGGTTTTCTACTTTAAGTAGCTTGGGTTCATTCACTAAAGCAAGTTTCATTTGATTAGGCTATAATCAAATTTTTCCTCTATCTGCTTTGCTTTTAAAATCAGACACAAGTAACCCAACTTTTAATTTTGGAGAACTGATTTCACTTATTCTCTGTTTCCTTCTTGTACTGGATATTGTCTTGTAAGCTCCACTTAATGGCTGTTTTTTGGACCCTCCTGACCTAGAGTGAATGTCAATGGTTTCTCTTCAGAACAGCAACCCTGAGGGTCTTGCCATCCCACCTTGATTTTTTTTTTCTTTTTTCTATTTAAAGGGGCCATCCCTTGACTACTTCCTAAAGAGGCCTATTCACTGAATGGGCATTACCTCACTCTAAGTGAGTACCTGAAAAGGCCTTCGCCTAAATGGGCCAAGGTCTCACATTGCATCCTGGGCCATCTCTACTCATCCTAATGATATCTGGTCACTGGATTCAGATGGCTCTGGAGAAGTGAGGCTGGTGACCTGCACAGCCCTCCCTCACTCAAAGCAAAGTCATGTCATCATTTCCCTGATGTCATGGTCCTCTTCAAAAACGAAGGACAAACACAACCTTGGATATTGTCTTATACTTACTAATACAAAGCAAGTATCTACGTAGATTTGTAAGTAGCTATATTTTAGAAGCAACATAAAAAATATTACCAAGAATATCTGTAACTGAAAGAAGTGGACCAGTCACATAGAGAGAATGAGACACAACAGTCAGACAATCCAACTGGTTCTCTGGTACCCTGAGTGGTTGAAAGAACAAAAGAACACCTATGTTCCATTGGAGAGATCTTCTGAAGGATTTATGGAGAAAAGCTGTCTAGAACCTTACAAACCAAGAAATCAGGGAGTGCTGACTTCTTCATTAATGGAGAGAGTACCCAGAACCAAGAGACCATGGATCTTTCAAAGCATGAAAATAAGGACAGGTTCATCTCATCAAGTAAACATTCATGAAATGCTTATTATATGCTAGGCACTGCGTGCTAAGCACTTGACATACAAAAAAAAAAAAAAAGCAAAAACTATCCTTATCCTCCAGAAGTTTACATTCTAATAGGAGAGACAACATGTATGTATATGTATATATATATATATATATAATATATATATATATATATATATATATGTGTGTGTGTGTGTGTGTTTAAGGTATATACAAGATCCCTACAAAGCAGATACATGTACATGTGGATACAAGATACCCACAAAGTAATCTTGATAGATACAGATTAACCTCTGAGAGGATGTGACTAAGTCAGGGTATTAGGGAATAAGGACAAGAAAGG
>CM053770.1:228683111-228718853 GCA_028658325.1 Potorous gilbertii
CTACTCTGGAGGCATGATCCTAAATACAGGTGTGGTTACCTGGTCAATTCTCAGCCCTGGACTCAAGACCCTACGTACAGGCGTCGCCTGGCCACCTGAGGCCCCCTCTCAGCTCTGCCCCTAAGTTCACACGTGCTTACCTGGCCACGTGAACTCTCTTTCTAGCTCCGAGACTGATTTTAGTTGTTTCCAAGGTGGACGGCAGCTCTAACTTTCCGAGCGCTGTTCTTGAGCATGCGCCATCAACTCTCCCATAGGCGTGTAGAGGAAAAACTACAATTCCCAGAAGGCCGTGCGGAAGGGACCCGGGGAGGTTGGGTTCTTCCGCAGACTCAGAGCCAATGGGAGGCTCTGGAACAACACTACGGCTCCCAAAAGGCTTTGCGAGCGGGGCTCGGTGGGTCTTGTCCGCAAGCGCAGACACCCCGGCTGTTCGCTGAGTCCACTTCCGGGGGGAAAGGGCCGTGGTACCTCCGGCCGAGGGGCTTCGTCGGGAGCCGCTCCCGTGGTCCGGCCTGGGAAAGCAGGGGGCGTGGGGCCCGCTCGCCGGGGTCATGGACGAGGACGGGCTGCCCCTGATGGGGTCGGGCATAGACCTGACCAAGGTTGGTAGGGGAGGGGGGTCGCTCCCGGGGGCACGGGGGCACGGAGCCCCCCTCTCGCTTGACAGAGGAGGAAACTGAGGCCCAGAGAGGACATGTGGTGTCCGCGTGACCGTAGGCAAGTCGCTTCTGCTCCCCGCATCTCCCTTTCCCCTTCTGTAAAAGGGGGGGTCCGACTCAGAGGTCCCAGAGAGGTCCGTGATCCTGGGATCCTGCCTCAGTTTCCCCATCTGTAAAAGGAGGGGGTCAGACTCAGGTCCCAGCTCTAGATCCGGATCCTGGGATCCTGCCTCAGTCTCCCCATCTGTAAAAGGAGGGCTCAGGCTCTGAGGTCCCAGCTCTAAGTCCACGATCTTGAGAATCTTTCTGTTGCCTCAGTTTCCCCATCTGTCATCCAGAAGGAACCTTAGAGGGGGTCATCCAGTCCAATAAGAAAACTGAATCCTACAGAAAACATAAGTGATTTGCTGAAGTCCCACCAGAGCTGGTCTTCCGACCCCCACCCTGTTGCTCTTTCTGTGATCAGGAGTCAAAGCTCCCAGATTGAAAGGCTGAGGAAGACAGTTGGCTGGTTCCTCCCTTCTGTGCAGTATTTAGTGGCACACCTGAGGTCACAGACACAGGAGATTCGCATCCAGGCCCTTGGACTCCAACAATCACTTGGGCCGCTTGGTGGTGGTGGAACCACACCCTTCCTCAGCATTAAACCATTCCTATACCCTTCTCATCATTCAGAACACAAGAAGCTGTTTTGTTTTATTCATTGGTCAGTGGGAGGCACATAGCTGGGTTACCCCGGCCAGTCTCCTAGGCATGGCCCCAGTGCTTAGGACAGGCCTGGAGGCAGGCACCGAATACCCTGAAGTATTTTCTTTACTTGTTAGTTGGCTGCTAAGTGGCATGGCTCTTCCTACTTAAAGCCCAGGTGTTTGAGAAAAGATTTTGTTCCTTGGCCATTTTATCTGATTGTTTTTCAGTAATTCAACCCTCTCCTTTAACATAGGTGGAAACTAAGTCCGCAAAAGTGACTAATCCAAGCTTACACAACCACAGCACTAAGCCTCCAGGCTCCACCTCTCCGCTGCAGACATTTTCTTTGGCTGTTCCCCATTCTAGGAATGCTCTCTCTCTCTCTCATTCTGATTTTTCTACCAGGCACCATTGTTATTCCTCTTAATTCCTATTTATCCTATAGGTGACTTGCTCTGCATGTATTTGTTCTCCACTTTAGTTTATATATTCCTTGAGGAGAGGGACTGGGACTGACTTTCACCTCCTTTTGTATCCCCATTACTTAGCATAGCCTGGCACATAATAGGTACTTAATAAATGTTTATTGATTGATTGAAACCCAGATCCTCTTAATTCCAAATCCAGGATCTTTTCTTGACACTGAAATGTCACAAAGTGTCATTGATCCCAAGCTAACACCTTAAATTACAAATAATCAAACTCCTGAATGGGTTATAAAAGGAGGTCATCATGTCTATCCTTGGATGGCTCCTAGAAGAGTAATTCTTTCCCAGAAGTCCTCATTTCTGCAGGTTGCAGAGATAGGTATTCACCACTTACACCTGTCTCACCTCATACCCCATTTTAATTTTCTCATTAAAAAAAATGTGTGTGTGTGTGTGTATATATATATATATGTTTATTTATTTATTTATTTATTTTTCATGCAGATTCTCTGTACTCTGAATCTTGTGTCTCTTGGTCAACTTCAGACTTTGCCATAGAGCTGCATAGTGTAGTGGAAGAAATTGTGGGTTCAGGACTCGAAGTCTGACCTTTTCATGTCTTTGTGCCCTTGGATGAGATGGTTCCTGGCTCTGAACTGTCTGTAATTGTTAGGAAGCATCTTGTATTGAACCAAGATCTATCTTTCCTCTTTGCCCCTAGTTTGGTTCCATAAGCTAGGCCAAGAAAGGAGAATTCTTTTTCCCTTTATTAACCCTTTAAGTGCTTAAAGGTAGCTCTCCTAGGACTTGTGGGAAAGGATCTAAGAAGTAATCTGTTCCACCCTCCTCATTTTATATGTAAGGAAACTAGGACCCCAAGAGGGATAGTGCCTGGCCCAAAATGATGCAGGTAGTGAGTTGCAAAGCCCAAACTGGAACCCAGGCCCTCTGACTCCAAAATGAGTGTTCCTGGGCAGTGCCCTGGATCTCACACAAAGTACTGAACCATTTAGAACATGGAAGCCCTTTCTCCTGTTCGAATTATGTTGTGTTTGTATGTTAATTATGTTGTGCTTTTACTTAATGCAGGTGCCAGCAATTCAACAGAAAAGGACTGTTGCATTTCTAAACCAGTTTGTGGTTCATACTGTACAATTCCTCAACCGCTTTTCTACTGTTTGTGAAGAGGTAGGTTGTTTGGTGTTCGTTCTTACAGTGGCAGAAAAACGAGGGTGAATTTTTTTGTAGGAAAAGTGATTCTGGCCTCAGGGCCAGTACTCATTTGTTCTGACCTCTGTGTTCACCTGAATTTGCTGGTTATTTGTAATTTTCTAAACATTTTACATGATCTTGTTTCTTCCTTCTGCTAGTTTAGAGTTTTGGATATTTTTAAGCAATGCTCAAGTAATTATAGTCAGGCTTTCTGTGGTGGGTGGAAACAGTAAAATCTACCATTCTGGGGTGGATAAAGGAGCTGCAATGGGGAAATCCTAGTACAGGTAGGAGAAAAGAATTCCTGACAGAAACTTTCTACTTTTTTATATACGAAGATATTTTGTTGAACTGCCCAGTAGCAAGCCTTTATAACCTTCGTGCATCACATCTCTTTTGAAAGAATCTACTAACAAGTGCACTGAAGGCAGCCGCTATAATTGTCTTCCAGTTAATCATCAGTAGATTTGGTTTCAGTAGTGTCATGAATTTTCTGGCCCCATGGCTTCTCTCTATCTACTCTGAATTTTCTTATTTTTGAGAGAAGTTTGCAGGGTTTCATTTCAGTGCTTCTTAATACCTTCACCCACTCCCCTAATTTTTATTTGAGAAGATTGCAACTATTGATTAAATGAAAATGAAATTTAGCATTGACCAAGAATTTGACTTATTCCTTATCTTTCATAGTATAGATAATTAGGAATTGGTCCAAAGTCATATGTACAAGTCGTTCTGTTGCTGTTAGAATGTCTTGGTTATTAGCAGGCTGGGTGCTTATTCAGAATGAATGGAATGAGAGGCATTTTAAGTTGTTTTATCTAAGAGAGTAAGTACAGTATGCCCTTTTAGTCATTTAAACCACATTTATTTTTAATTTTCTCTCCATATCTATGCTTATAAATGTGTATATGTACGTGCACACATGCACATATACAGTGTCTATTTAACTAGGAAATATGATAATCATTGACCTTGAAAAGATTATGTACACACATAACATATAGAGCCATTTTTATTCCATGCTGGGGAGTATTTGGTTTGCTTACCTGAAACTTTTAAATATTGTACTAGCACCTTTAAGGAATGTAGTTATTCATTTTTTTTTTTTTGGAAGACCCATCAAACACAAATAGCTATTTTTTTTCCTCAAATGAAAAATGAATCTTAGTTGCTGTTTTTCAAAGGAAAAAATTTCTATTTTTCCATGTGAACTGTTTTAAACCCAAACCAAACTGTAACAGATTTGGTTAAATTAAACCCAAACCAAAATTGCATTAAAGAAAAAATGACTGGCTCATTTCCTTTGTCACTAGAGCTATTCAGAGTTCACTAATTAAAGGAATATTGCTGCACTAGGGTCTCTTTCTAGACATAAAATAGAGTATTGCATTTTACCATTGTTGCCCTCACAATATACATTTTTGCGGAAATAATTCAAATACATCAAATGTTGCGACTAGCAGAAACCCAACACTTTCCTCGTCACTCTCATTATTTTAGTAGGCATTATACTTAGAAAGTATCCACTCAAACTGATGCATCCATTGACTTAACCAAGTTTCCTTTTTTGGGCCCTTAGCAGACCCACGACCTAGTAGTAAGAAGTTCATTTTTTTAAGTGGTATTTCTCTTGTAGGGTACGGAATGTGTAAGCAATGTGTACTTTACAGTGCCCAAAGCCACAGCATTTTGGTTTTATGTAATATGTTCAGCCATGAAATATGTATTTTCCCCTTTGTCCTTTAATGTGTTGCATACAAAATGTTCTGGTTGATACTGAAGTCTATGGTTGTTGGAACAAATGAGGAGGTACCATGTGAACGTGATCTAGTCCCTTGTCAGTACATCTTAGAATTGTTCTGAAGAAGTCACTTCTAAAAGGGAGAGGACTTACTTGTCTCCACTATTTAAATGGATAAACAGACCTAGAACCCAATCAGTGACTTTTCTGCTTTTACAAGTGGAGGCAAGACATTGTCTGCTGTGTTGTAATATCATACTTACCTCCTAAGAAATGCAAAAATAAAAAATTTCCAGTAGAGCAACCAACAGTGGTCTATCCAGATGTTATCTTTTGTCTGTAATTAGAAGGAAGATCATTATTCTAGAGCTGAAGATTGGTTCTGTGGGCCTTTATTTAGAGGCATAGTCTTTATTATAGGTTTACATTCATTTCCCCCCACAATTCCTGGACTGTACCTTTTTAATCCCTTTTGTGTTGTCTTTGTCGGTCAGATTTGGCTAAATTGAATTCTCTGAATGTTTACATTTTTCTAGGCTAGAATTTCACTATTAACAGTCTGACCTAATTTGTAAATCTAAAACTCATACATCTGAAGAAAAAATAAAGTAGAATAAATGCCCAGTCTGTTAGTCAAGAGAAAGGTAATTAATAAGATTTCTAAAGTAGCTTGAGCCCAGCAGAAAGAAAGAACAAATTGATATGCCCTTCAAAGGAATGTAAACATTTCTAGGCCTATTTTTTATATATTTGCCATTTTGATTGATAGTTGGGCAGAGGCTTGGCAAAAAGAACATTAGATTTAGAATTGAAGGCCCTGAACGTCGACTGTACCAGAAGGACCTGATCTGTGAAATGGGCGGAAGTGGGGAAGGCAGAATGCCAGCCTCTTCCTTGCTCCCTTGAACCTCCAAATCTCCAATCCCCTGATGGTTGATGGGGAGAAGGGAGAGTGAAGGTGACTGCTGCTTGCTTTTTTCTCAGTAGCCCAGTCACATATTTCAGAGGTTTCTCTATTCAGACAGAACAGATCTAGGAGGGATTTAACCCCTTCATTGATGCTCCTCCCACTTGTGGCCCTACTGCTACAAACCTACTGGAGTTAGGGAAGAGGATGAAGACCGTTGGAGAAGGGACCGATCATTCTTGAGTTTCAGAATGGCCTGACATCTTCTTAGCAGATGGATCATCTGACCTGGAGTCCGGAAGCTCTGAATTCAAATCCAGCCTCCAACACTTTCTAGCTGTGTAACCCCAGGCAAGTCATTTCATCTGTTTGCTTCAGTCTCCTCATCTGTAAAGTGGAGATAGTAACAGCTCCTACCTCTCAAGGTTGTTGTGAGATAATAATTGTGAAGCCCAACTTAGCACAGTGCCTGGAACTAAGTAAGTACTCCATAGTGGGTAGCACTTACCGTCTGCTTGTGTTCTGTCCTAACGTCACCAGTATGCACCCTATCCACTCTGACATCACACAGCAACATTTAGGAGTAGTTCATGACGGCTGCAAACCATTGCAGAAACGCTGTGTGATCATGTGCTGGGGATCCATGCAGAACCACAGCCCAGTGGGACTGCCCACCTTGCAGCTAGAAAGCCAAGGTTCACGTCCTATTGTCACCGTTACATGGATGCAGGCAAATGCAAAATTAAAACACCATTCACACTACTGATGGAAACAAGATTATTTTATGTAGAGAATTTGGTGGTGACCACATCAGCAAAGAATTATCATTGGCCATTTGGTTAAGAATCAGTACTGTTTCTGTTGAAACGAACTGCTTGTCCTTGTGTTGTAATTTCTGTCCTGTGAGAGTCAGAATCCTACCACTTAGAGCTTCTAGATGACAGTCATTTTGGAGGAATGAGGTTTTTATGTGATTTTGCTAGGGTCCAATGTCTTCTGTGAAAAGCACTGGTTAACATAACCGGCATTCTTTCCCAGACTTTGTGGACTGACAACTGGATCATTTTCTAAATTCTTTGTCATTCCCCATTGTCAGCACATTGTTTAAATCGTGTTCTCTAAATGTTCTCCTCTTTCAGTGTCCCATTACAAATGCACATGCATAAATATTTGAATCACTTAAGGTTGTTTTTCTGTAAAAATGGAAACTTAGCAATTTGTTGCAATACAGTTTATTATATGTGTGTGTCTGTGTGTACATATAATTTAGAGAAAAAAGGTACAACATTTAAGGCACAAGGCTAAGTTTATTTAAACAGTTTTGTTTTCATGTTCCCCAAAATCTTCCTTCTATCACCAAATTAACTGAGTAGTAGGCAAAAGACAACTGTAAGAGATTCAAGTTGTTGTCCATACCCATGTCTAGAAAATTAGTTGTTAAGACTGTTCACAAATCACTAGTAGTCTTTGGCCTGTTCTCTCATGTGAAGAGATAATCCTGTTTTGCCTGGTAACATGAGTGATTTGTTCATGTAAGTCTGTTAATGCTTTACCAGAAGTTTGTTGGAGAGGCAATGTAATGTAATGGATATAGGGCTGAATTTAGAGTCAGAAAGTCCTGGATTCAAATCTTACCCCAGTTATTTGCAAATTACGACGAAAAGCACATCCCCAAACGGCTTTGAATTTCACTTTCCTCATGTGGAAAATGGAAACAATGGTAACACTGACCTCACACATCATTGTAGGGCTCTCAGATAAAGTAACAGGGAATCCCTGAGCCTTCGGTATTAACGGAAGTTGTTTTTATTTCTAGTAGCCTAATAGTGAGTGAGGTCGACCATTCAGAGACTCTTTGCCCTGCCTAAGTCTGCCACCTGAAAACACAGGGAGAGCCACTTGTCTATTTTCAGCATTCCCCTTCCATTATTCTGCACCAACAAAGCCAAAGACAAATTCTCTTTTTTCATTCCATAACTCTATCTGTTGAGAATTGTCTAGCTGATTCCCTGGTTGATAAATGGACAAGAATATGGACAAAGTTTTCAGAAGAATGCTCTAAATTACTACTGATTAGAGAAATGCAAATTAAAACAACTCCGAAATACAGCTCTGATATACCACCCTATAGCCATCAGATTGGCTAATAGGACAGGGAAGAAAAATAACAAATGCCCGAGGGGACGTGGAAGAGTTGGGACACTGATGTACTGTTGGTGAGGTTGTGAACTGCTCCAGCCATTCTGGAGAGCCATTGGAACTATGCCCAAAGGGCTGTAAAACCCTTTGATCTGCATTTACTACTGGTCTGTATCCCAAAGAGGTCACAGGAAAGGGAAAAATATTTATAGCAGCTCTTTTTGGGAGAATTGGAAATTGAGGGGATGCTCAGCAATAGGGGAGTGGTTGAACAAGTCATGGTGTGATTGTAATGGCCCTAAGAAATGATGAGCAAGCCAGTTTCAGAAAAACCTGAGGAGATTTGCATAAATTGATGCAAAGTGAAGCTACCAGAACCAGGAGAGTGTTGTGCACAGTAACTGCAGTATTGTAGGGAAGATCAACTGTGAAAGACTGAGTTACTCTGATCAACACAATAATCCAAGGAACCATGACCTTTTATGAGTAATGGAAATCAACGTGCCTGCCTTTTCAAGGAGGGGGCGGAATAGAAGGAAAGAAGAGAATTTGGAACTCCACATTTTTAAAAATGATGTTAAAATGTGTATTTCATATAATTGGGAAATAGTTAACAAAAAAAAAGAAATAACTGGCTGGCCGAGTGGCTTTATAGTTTAAGGACTGTTTTTAATAAATGATAATTGATAATAAACGTTTGTTGAATTGGATAGATTAATCCTCATGGATTGAGTTAAGCCTCAAAGGCTTTCAGTGTCACAGCTGCCAAAATTTTAAAAGTTAGTTTCTGTAGAGGTTTATTAGGATTAGTAAAAGGTGAACTTCAGTTATTAATTGAAAATTAATGTGCCATTTGGGGCAGGTGACTTTAATGTAGATATTGCATTATAACAGGGATACCTGTCTGGCAGCATGCTAGAAATTTTCTCTCCAATCTTAGTGTCAAAATCTTACTTTTAAAAAAAGTGAACTTTCAAAAGTGCTATGTTGGTTTAGTTTAAGGTTGAGCTGGTGTGTTACAGTTGCATCTGAGTTCCTTGCAAACAGATAGAGTTTCATTTTTGCCTTTGTTTTATGTGTCAGGCATATAGTGGACTCTTACTAAATGTCTGCTTCGTGATTGATTCATTCATATATTTAAGGAACCTATAAAATGTCAAAAGAATTATGTTTTTTGCATTCTGAGTACAGGCAAATTTCCCTCAGCTAAGCACATTATAGAGGATGCACATCTATATTTAGAAAACTAACACATTCGGGATTTCATAGATATAATTGTATAATGCTTCATCATAGGGTTTCTTTAAGTATTGAGTTTTATAAGATAGTACAGTTTCATTGATCAAAACTTGATTTCTAAGATTTTAACAAATCTTTTACATTAAAAGAAATGAGCATTTATTTGTATTTTGCAAAATTACTTCCTTTTATATGTGAGCTTGAACACTGAATCACTGACCTAATAAATCTCAACAGATTGTTTTTATTACCTTGAATTTGTTGAAAATGTCCTAAATTTCTTACAATTAGAATAACTTAAGTGAACAAATCCTAGCAGGTTAAGGTTAAACTTGGTTCTCGTGTTGACTTTGAATTTTTTTTTGGCCTTAGTTTGTCTAGATCATATTCTGATGTCTTTGATTTTTCCAGTAATGTCCTTCTGGACTTCAAGAATCTCATCTTAAAAAATAACTGTCTTCTGTAAGAGAGTTAACTACATTGTGGCTATATATTCTTCTTTTTAAAATTTCTTTAAAACAGTTGGCAGATTGATCATTTTCAGGGTGTTAAAGTTAGGGTTATAAGCCAGTCAGAATCCTGATAATGTGCCAGAAAGCAGTCAGAATGCAAAATACTCGCCAGCTAGCAACTTGGCCAACTACTCTTGGACTGTTTGACTGAATATGGTAATGTTTAGGGTTAGGGTTTTTTTTTTTAAATAAATGTTTTTATGGATCAAATTTTATGATGATGATACTGTTGTTTGTGTGTGTGTATATGTAATTTAATTGTGCAGAATAATGAGAGCATGGTAAGCTCTTAGTTCTGGTTTATCTTTGATTTTAATGGTAGATTGCTTCCTTTTGCTTTTTCATCATGTTCTGATTTTTTTTTCCTTCCTCCTTAATCCTTCCCTACAAGAAGTACCTATCTCCCAACATGCTCATCTCACCCTTTGACTTCTGAATCTTGAAAGCCAAGGTGGGACCAATAACATATGCTCATATGTTGATGTAGTAAAGTAGTATCTTATTCCAAGTGAATTCTAGCTAGTTGGTTCACATTACCCTTGTTTTTATATGTATATCCTATTGGGAATCCTTTGTAAATTCCAGTAAGGCTACAGACATTTAATTCTTATTTACAAATTGCATATGTGTATGTATGTGTATGTGTATGTGTATATATATATTTACATATACATGTTTTAAGTTTTTCTACATCCACTAAGTCATATAACAGATTGTATCACTCTTTGTAGGGTAGAATGCTCTTTTTTTTCTCATTCCTAAATTGATTCAGTACCCCTTTGGTTTTCTATTCCTGGCAGTGAACTGCATTCTCATGTCTCAACTTTTTCTTTTTTAGAAGCTGTCAGCTCTTTCTCTTCAGATCCAACAAATTGAAACAACTCTCAATATTCTGGATGCAAAGGTTTGTCTTTCCACCCAATTTATCTTTTTCAGGGTTATATTTTTCTCAGTATCCTAAAACCATTAAGTGACACTATTTCAGTCATAATTCAAGATGAATCAGGTTAGCTTTTTTGTTTATATGTAGTAAGAAAGCTAGCATTTTACAACACTGTTGGTTTTCAGAGCTGAAATCAGAGGAGAAATGAAATTTGTTCTAAACTGTTCATTATTTTCATTACAATAAAATGCAACATTGTCTCCTCCAGTAGCCATTTTAAAAATATTTTCTTTTCTTTAAAATATTGAACTTCTTAATGATAGGTGACATATTTGTCAATTTAAACTACTGAATGAAAAATATAAAATATTTAAAATAATCATGAGTAGAGAAAGTAATAGGATAAGTTCTCTATAAACATATCTTACATATTGTTGCTCTGTCCAACATCTTTGCAATATGGAAGGTGTGTGTGTGTGCGTGTGTGTGTGTGTGTGTGTGTGTGTGTGTGTGTGTATACGTGTGTACTACCGTCCTCACTGCTGGAGAAGGTGCCCTTTGATGTGGATTCTCTGAAGTCTCGGATCCTCCTCTCCCCTTTCTGACTCCAGAAGCAGTAAGAGCAGGCTTTCCTAGAACAGGGAATAAAAGGATGTGTCCCAGAACGTTTTCTTGCTGTGCCTCCAGCTTCATTACACACTTTAGGGCTACTTGGGACTCAGTCCCTCTGCCTTCATCCCTGACAAATTCTCAGTGTATATGAGTTCTTGAGGTCCTATTGTTTGATTAATGTAATTGTGCTTTGTTTCAATGCTCCAGGAGTGCTCGGGTGTTAGTCGTCTTCCATCTAGTCCCTTCCCTCTCCAGATCATTTTCCACAGAGCTGCCAGAGTGCTATTCCTAAACCCAGGTCTGACTGTGTTGCTCCCCTCTTCAGAAAAACTCTAGACTCGAGATGGGGAACCTGCAGCCTCGAGGCCACAGGGGGGCCTTTAGGTCCTTAAGTGTGACCCTTTAACTGAATTCAAACTTCACAGAACAAATTTCTTTAATAAAAGGAGTCTAGGGGCTCCCTATTACCTCTAGATTGAATGCTTAGCATTCAAAATCGGTTTTGATCGGGCCCAGCTCTCCTTTACATGCTTGCTACATATTACTCCCCTTTCCTCTGCAGTCCATCTATAAGGTCAGCTTCCTTTTCCTTGCCTGTGATATTCCCTCTCCTTGCCTCTTCTTAGGGCTGGAATGTGTTCCCTTCTAAGCTTTACCTCTAAATACCCCTAGTGCCTGTCAGAAGCTCAACTCCAGGTCATCTCTTCTCTTCCTGGTAATTCCTGCTCTCCAATTTTACACATTATTTCCACCAATAGGATGTAAGTTTCCTGAGGGTAGGGACTGTTTCATTTTGTCTTTGTATCCCTAGGGCCTGCACATCATAGCATGGCAGGGTCCCTTGATTGAGGCCAACAGCCTGATTTTGATCTCCAATTAGGTCAATTAAGGTCACTCAGTTCAGTCCTACAATCTAAATGCTTTTTGTTTATTGGTTTCTAGAGTGCCTGTTGTTTGTAGGGGGGAAATTGAAAGCTCAAGAAGGACTGGCTTCTGCTCTCCTAGAGCTTACTCCTGTAGCGCCAGAGCAATAGTCACATTACCTACCAGATTCTCCACATGGAAGACAACTGAAACATTCATTCAAACACCAGAAAGCCACATTGTAGCAACAAGGAAATCTAAACAGTAACAATGCAGGGGGCACCACTATCCCCAAGCCTTCCCTCTGCTAGGGCCTTCCACAAAGGAACACTCACAGCTCGCTGCCTGCTTCTTCTCTCTCCCTCAGCTCTAACTGCTGTGATCAACTTCCTCTCAGCTCTGGTCCACCCATTCATCAGGCTTCTCCCACCATAGACTCACGTGGTTCAGGTTTCCATGTGACTCAGGCAGGTCACATGGGTCTGTTAATGGATGAGAAAGATCTTCCCCATTATGCAAAAATACATTAACATTACAACTCCTTATTGAGAGGATATGACTCATGCATAAATAGCCATAGTACAAAGTGAAACCTATAAGAAAGGTAAAAACAGGTGTTTACCACTGTGAGGTCAGGGAAAGCCTGGAGGTGGTATTATTGAATGTCATTTTAAAGTATTAGTAGGAATTCAGCCAGGAAAGAATGTGTTCCAGACATGTGCAAAGGGTAGGAAATATTACATGTTCTCCAGAGCAGACTTTACAAAGGGCTATGGTATACTCTTAAGCAGGATAGGTAGGTGTGTGGGCTTTGGATACCAGGCATATAGTCATCTAGCATGTTGACATTTGTGAAGCATGATGTTTCTGTTATGTCATGTAAACCTCGCAGCTCTGTGAGGTAGATCCATAGGATTATTACTTCAGTTTTCATTATGAGAAAACTGCAACTCAATCAGTGACTTCTGCATGGTTGTTACACAGCTCTAGACACTGTCATCCTGGCATCGATGAGGGGAAGGATAGAAATGGGACTGTAGCTGGAGCAGGTGAAATGATCAGGACATAACTTTTTGGGAGAAGTTGAGCATATCTATAGGCAGATGGGAAGGAATCAAGATGCTTGAGAGAACGATTATGATAGCAAGACTCAACTAGGGGAACAGGAGCGGGGAGAGGATTCATTTTTACAAGGAACAGATCTGTCTTTCTCTGAGACAAAATGAAAGGAGAAAATGGATAGTGATATTGAGTTTTCAGGAATAAAAGAATTGAAGATGCTCCCATCCCAGGAACGTCAAGAGTTCTCTTCTTTTCAGAAAGGAGAGAAGAACGTTTGGAACCAAAATGGAGGATGGGATATGAAATTCTCTTCCTTAGTCCTGACCTTGCCTCTAAACCAAGCCTAGCATGCCCTCTGTGTGTGCAGTGGTTGCAACAAGGGAGTGGGGAAGGATAGGGAATAGCATTTCCCAAGTTTATTTGGCCACAGAACCTTGGACAGAAGCCAGAAGAGCTGGACCGGTGGTTCTTAGGGAATGGGATGTAGGCACGTCAGACAGTCAGCAAGTGTTGACCAAGCACCTGCTGTTGGGCATTGTGCTGTTGGTGCTGTATTCCTCCTTTCTTCTTGAAGAGGACCAATGGCACCGCAAGGGGGATGTCTTGTGCTGCTTTGTGCTAGGGATGAGGGTTAAGACAGAAATGAAAGCATCCCTACCCTATGAGGAAGATGACGTTGACATACACAAATATGTATGTCAAACCAAAATACATGGTGAGTTGTTTTTGTGGAGGAAAGCATTCTCCTCGAGCATCATGGAAGATCAGGAAAGGCTTCAGGTAGAAGGTGTCTCTTGAGCAGAGTTTTGAAGGAAACAAGGGATTTTAATTGTAAAATAGAACTTCCTTCCAGGCATCTGCAGCACAAAGGAATGAGAAAAGGAGATGAGAATCATTTGTGAGGAACCAGGCCAATTTGGCTGAATTGTAGAGTGTGCAAAGCACAGGGACATGTAATAAGGTTATAAAAATATTCTGGGTGGGGCAGGCTTCAAAAGCTAGACAGAATAGTTCTTATTTGAGGAAAGAGGAAGCTATTAAAGATTATTGAACAGAGAAGTGACAATGATAAAACCTGCATTGGAGGATGGAGAGGGGAGAGATTTGACTAGGAGACCAGTTAGGAAGGGATCATGATCATCCAGGCAAGGGGGGATGAGGGTCTGTCTAGAGGGGTGACTGGGAGTAGAGAGAAAGAATGGATGGAGTAGATTGTAAAGGGAGAATTAATAAGATATGATAATGTATTACATAACTGGGGTAAAATAAACTGGTAGTTTGGGGACTAAAGAGATGAAATACTTAAATTTTAAACAAAAAAATTGACACACAAGTGTTTTAATTATATATGTATGGATGTACATCTGTGTATTTGGTCAGAAAAATATCGTGAGCCATTTTTTAACATTCTATAAAACAGTGTTGGGAAATCCTGGTAAAAAACAATTAATATAAAGTCAACCAAATATTTGTCCTATTGAAAGCAACTTCATCTTTGATAATCTACTCTTTCTCTCCAGGCCTCCACAAAATAAGGTAATTGTTTTAGATCTTAAATTTTTCAAGCTCCAGAATTATCCAATTTTCCATGACTTTTTTTCTACATCAACAATACTCAGTGATGAATATTAAAAGTGTTTATACATACAAAGTTCAACTGGAGGATTATAGGCCAAAAAAATCCTCCAAACACTTCCATTCATGAGAAGTTCACTATAAAACTGGTTTTGGAGGTCACTTGTCTGTTCTCCATTTCCCTTTCTGTATAGCTAGACTCAGGACTAATTTCATGAGATTTCTCATAAAGGTGATTTCCTTTTTTGTAGCTCAGTCCTTATTTAGTTGATTGTGTTCTCATTTGGAATTACCAGCATCTTCTAATAATGGGAATGGACAGATATATTTATATAATACTGGGATTCAGAGTAATCAGCCCATTGAGCTTCAGTTTCACTTCTTTTAAATTATTGAGGTTCATTGTCACCTTCCAGTGAGTCCTTCTCTTCCCTCCTCTGTAACAGAGACATATATCTTGACTTCCATGACTCAGTCTGGAAAGTCGGTGGTCACTCCTGCCTCTCCGTGAAACCCTGGGGACTCAGTAGCCTGCACTAACACTTGGCCATCTCCTGAGAAGCTGGTCTTTTCCTCAGTTAATCACTATCTTGATTAACTTGTGGCCTGAAAATATCTCTGATTCCATATCTTCTAGTGGTGACCATCTTCATATCTTACAGTGACCATTTTAGAAGTTTGAAATGCACCTTGAGTATATGTACGACTTGAAAGATGTTTACTATTGATAGAAAGGAAATCAAATTATAAACAAAGACATGATGATAAATCCAACTGCAATGTGTATTTTTAGTATATTTTTCCATGTAAAAAAAATGTAGAATTTCTTAGAAATATCATACATCCATAGATTTCTGTGGTATAGATGAGTTCATAGCCAAGTTAGAACTTACTTTGTTTCGTTTTTTATTTTATAACTATATTTAAATATGATTGGCTTCCTCTACAAACCTATGTATTTTATTTTGTACATTTAAAACCATTATTCCGAAAAGGGAACCATAATTTATCACATTACTCAGAGTGTATATAACATAAAACTTCTGATCTTAGTAAAAATAATAGCCAGACCCTGATTTGCTTTTAGTATTATCCTCATATATTGGAATTTTATTTTATTTTTTTTGTATTCAGCTGTCTTCTATTCCGGGTCTAGAAGATACTAAATTTGAAATATCGACTGCAAATGTTAATGGTGTTCCGAATGGTCCTGAAGCCCCCTCAGGTCAACAGTCATCTCTGTCTCCTCAATCTGAGGTAAGTATTTAAGTACTGAAGACTAACATCTACTTCCGAAAGAATATATCCTCATTTAACCATGATGGAAGAGCAGCTAGGTGGAAAGAAGAAATAAAGAAAAATGGAAAAGTGTTAAGAGCCAAATTCTGAATTGCAAATGAGATAAATATGCGGTATAAAAATATTGTCAGCCTTTGTCCTTGTTCACATGGCCTGCTTTCTGAGGGTATTCATTTCAGAAATTAACATTGAAGTTGAACTTTTTCATCTTTTCCTTAAAACTATTGAAAAGGAAAACATGAAGTATTGGGGGTTAGAAAAGAAAGTCTTGAATATGATTCTACCCTTCATCTCTCACAGTTAATGGTTTGTTTTTTAAATTTTTGTTGAATTTAATTGAAGCATATTAAAAGTTCTTTTTAAGTTTTTTATAAGGACAGTTTGAGATAAGGACAATTTTCAGATATTTATTTCAGTGAAGTAGTTAGTTCAAAGACTAATAAGCAAGACCATTTTTATAATCCTTTAAATGACTCACAAAATAATAATATCCATTCACCTATATGAAATTGTGTCTGTGGTCTTTTTTTTAGGACTTCCATTTAAATATATTTAATTCAACATTTATTTGCACTTATTGTGAACGAAGTACTTACTGTGTTGTATATTCAGACGTATCTTGGATGCGGATTAGAGAAACAGTTCCCTACAGTTGCATAATTTAATATTCATTTGGTATACAATGTATAGTTTCATTTATCGTGAAGGCCTCCAGAAATATGTACAGAGTAAAACTTTAAAATTATAGTTGTTGGACAAGAATTTTCTCTTCTTTAGAAGATTATTTGTTCTTTCAACCACACTAAATGTTTTTGTCCTCTGAATGAGATTTCTGGAATTTTTACATTTGTCTCCTTTATGTACTCAATTGTAATTCTCTTTAGTTGTACAGGCATATCAAAATTTCCATCTTAACCATAGGAAACCCGACTTTAATTGTAACTAATTCTCTCATCAGAGACCAACCTCTGTGTCCTTTGTCAGCATCAGATCCTTAATCAGCTCCATTATCCTGAGCCAGCCTAGTTGTTCTGATATAAACCTGACTTCTACTCGAAGCAGACTGGCCCAGTGTTCCCTGACACCCACATCTCCTCTGCCCACTCGTCTCCCTCTACTCAGGCCCTCCTCCTACACTAACTGTATCTAGGTTGTCCCAAACCTTCCACTCATTCAGCCCCTGCTGAGGAGTCAAGTGTCCAGGGCCCCTTTCCTTGGCCTCTTTCCTGTGCTTAACCCTTCTCCTCCATGCTACAGGCTCTAACCAACATCTCCCCTTCCTATCCTATTCCCAGGAGGGGCCTTCATGTTCATAGCATTGTTTCTATAGCTATTGACTACTTCCTATTTTGCCTAAAGTCATGTTTTCATGAAAGTGTTTATCATTAAGCAGGGTACACCTGCGTGGCAGAGGTCTGTGAAGTGCTGCTATGAAATGTTACCTACAAAATGTGTCTGAAAAGTTCATGTAGACCTAGCATGTTAACTGTTGGCTGTGGTTTGTGTTGTTTTGTTTTTTGCTTAGGAAAAACACTAATCAGCACTACTCTTAGCCAGATTTCTGACATTTTGCAAACACGGGGTTATGATAAAATAGTGGTGTATCTATGATAAAGTGAATATACAGTGTGTTGCTGTTTTACATAAAAAGTGTGCATCAGTTCAATTGGAATGTCTATAAAGTATACCCATTCATTGCATGTATTGCAAGACTGTAATAATGTTGCATGTTTATTGGGTTAATTTTTTTAAAATCTACTCAACATAATCTTGAAATAGATGTACATTTGTAAATTATCTTGATATTGCTATGCTGATGAACACATTTTCATTTTCCATTGATTTCATCATTAACTCAGTTAATAAGTGTATTTTTCTAAAATAAGACAACCCAAAATTTGTTTGGAAAACTTTTCAGTGATGGGTAATCATATACTTTGTGTTCATGATCCATACCTCTCAAACTATGGCCTAAATATAGGACTAGCTCATGATTTGGAGTTAGGAAGCATTAAATTAAAATGTCACACTGGTTTTCTGCAACTTTTATTTCATGGATCAGATATTACCATTTGTTACAGGAGCAATAGTTAATTCATACAGATTGAGGTGAGCTCTGAAGTAAAATTAGGGCCAATTGAGAGGTATGGTAGATGATCCAAGACGGTCGTTCAAATGGCAGAAATGCAAAATGTTATGTCATCTTATTGAACTCTTGGTTACAGCATGAGTTAAAAGTTATGAATTAAATTTATTAAGCAAGTGTGTTCACTGAAATTTGCTCCATTTTGTTATGCAGATTTATTGTCCACAAATAAAAATATATTCTTGGAAGCTTGTTTGAATTTTTTAAAAATTAATTTAGTGGTTTCAGCTCAACATGCTCACCTTACATGTGGATAAAATATGATATGTGTCTGAATTTTCTAGGAGCACATTTAGGATTGTTAAACATTTGAGTGAGAGACTTCTGGGGCTTGGGGGACAGTTATAATTAGTCTAACTTGGGATTTTGGTCAGGCTTGGCTCTGATTTAAATTGTAATGATTATAGTATATATTTTCATATACATATAAAACAGGTATTGGACTCTCAGAGAGCAGAAGAAGGCACACTGTGCCTGAATAGATTTCCCTGTACTAGACCTTCGTGTGTGAATGACTCACTGCCCTTTTCATTTGCTTAAATTTGCCTTATTAAGCTACAAACAGATTCTGCTCTAGAGAACTGGACAGAAATCAACTATCAATACTGGCTTAGATTCCCAGTCATTAACTTTATCTGAAATGTTCACATGGGCAGAGCTAGAAAATTAAAGTGATTAATGTAGTGTCGATGTGTATACATGTATGTATGTATGTATATATATATACATACACATTAATTTTAAAGGTCCTATGTCAATGTGAAATACAGCAAATAATGGGAGAAGTATATGAATCTTGCTCAGAGTTAGTATGACATAATGAATTTCTAGAGGACCAACCTTGGGGTTTTGAAGACCTGGGGTCATTTTCTTCCTTTGACACATAGTAACCCTGTTATTATAAGCAAGTTGCTTAGCCTTTCAATGCCCTGTGATTATAAGTGACATTTGCTAGTCTGTAATGGTGTGGGGAATTTCCACATTGGGAGTTACACCCAACTGCTGAAATCACAGGTCCAAATATTTTAAATTTTTAAAATTTTTCTCTACCTTTGAAATAATAATTACATATATGTATATATATATACATATGTGAAACTTTCAAAATTGAGAATTTCATCTACGACATAGGCTTCTATTTACTATGCAGTGATGTTCCTAGTACCATTTTTTAAGAAGTGGAAATAACTTTAAACAATTAAATTGAAATATTTAATAAGGGAGCCAAACTTTAGATTCTTAAGGATATCCTTGCCTAAAACAATTTAGATTAATTTGATTAAAGGAATGATGATAAAATGTCATTAAAATAATGTCTTTCTATGATTCATACATATAAGATCTATATAGTAGCAGTTCTGAGAATTTTCAGGTTTTGAAAAGGAGTCTTTTCCTACCACAGCTTCTCTTTCCAAAAACAGTATGTCAAACTTGAAATTAGCCTCTTTTGAAATTTTATTTGGGTGTGCATAAATATTTTTGAGATATATCTCTGTTTTTAGTCGAAATCTTGGAAATATTGTTTTCTTTTGGGGATTAGAGTGTGTTAATTGCCTTAGAATTATTTTTTTTTTTAAAAAGCATCCTTTGTGAATAAAATGACAGTCCCCTTTTCTGAATTATATAAAGATTTATACACAATACTCTCTACAGCAGAAGAGTATACAAGACACTGGACCACAGAAATGTGAAGCAGCCGCAGAACATATCTTAACTGTAGCCAAGGATCCAAGATATGCCAGATATCTCAAAATGGTTCAAGTGGTAAGCTGATTTAGTCTGTCTTCTCTGTCTAGCAGCAGCTTTTGAAAATTCTTGGAGATTTTTTTTTTTTGCCATCTAGAAAAACTGCTAAACTGAGTGACCGAGTTTTCCCTATCTCCTGTTTCCTGACTATGCTTAATTAATTCTCTCTTATCCTTCAGAATAATCCTCAATTTTATTTAATAACGATTTTTTATGTCAGTAGGAGTACCTGTACTCAAAAAATTAAAGAAGTTCAGAGGTTCGAATCTTCATACTAACACAGTCTCCTAGTATATTTTTATGTCACCCTTTTTTTTTCTCTTGGAAATAATTAGCAATCAATCAATTAGTCAAAAAACATTTATTTATCAACTCCTATGGGCCAGGCACTATACTAAGCCCAGGGGATACAAAAAAAAGTAAAAGTCACTTCTTGCCTTCAAGGAACTTACGGTCAAGTGCTGAGACAACATGCAAGCAAGTATGTACAAAGAAGCTAGATAGAGGATACGTGGGACGTAATTAACAGGAGAGGCACGAGAATTAAGAGGCATTTATCGAGGAGGGCTTCCTCTAGGAGATAGGCTTTTAGTTGGCACTTAGAAAGTTTTACAAAACCTTTTTTTCCTCTTGTTCTCAAAACTGGTTCTGAGAGTGGATTTAGATGAGTGGAAAGTAGTCAGGTAGGGAAAATTAGTATTGAGAGGATCACACAGAATTCACTGCTCAGTTTTCCATGTGTTGGTAAGAAACGTGTCATTTGTTTTGATGATGATGATCATTCTTTCATTTTAATGCTCCTCTGGCAGCATTTTTAGCAAAGTAACAGATTTTTCATCTAAATCAGCCCTTTTTAAACTTGTGACCCACAGTCTAAGAAGTACCAAAGAGGTCACAGGTGGAAAACGTTTTAAGAAGCCCTGATCTAAACAAGGTAATGTTGAAAGTATTTCTGTGGTTACCCACAAATTCTGAAGGTGTATGCCAGAACACGAAACCAGGGGAGAAGTATCCAGAAGTGCGATATCATCTTCATTGGATAGATTCAGGCCATATTAACTAAAATGAGCAGGTTGGACCAGATAGCAGTGGAGGCCCCTTCAGCTTCAAATTTCTGATTCTACATTTGCCAAGAACACCCACAACCTTCAGGTTTTTGTTTTTTTTTTACTTCAGCTTAGATATACTCAGGTGATCAGTAAGCATTTATTAACTTCCTACTATGTGCCAGATACTGTACTAAGCACTGGAGGTACAAAGACAAGCAAAAGATACTCAGGGAACACCAGAGGGAAATTGAAAATCTCATTTTCTTTCTCATTATTTTGACAAGTTTTCACCAAATATTTTCCAATTATCCTGTTGGATTTTTTTTAACATTTATGATATATTCATGTATGTATGTATGTATGTGTTTTTCATACCTTTCATTTCTGACTATATCCCTCCTCTTCTATGTTGTGTACCATTCACTGTAACAACAATTCAGCAACACTAACCAATCCCGCTTCTATAGGAATGGAAGACCGTCCATACTGTTGGACTTAGTTGATGTTCTGATCAGTTTTGCCAAATTGCTTCTTCTTCTTTTCTGTTCTTTGCTAAAAGGATGACTGTCTTGGTAAGGGGGAGGAAAAGACTTTTGGGGAAATAAAGGTAATGCAGAAACATATTTTTAAAAAAACTAGCCACATCTGCAATCGTCTGTTCCCTTTGTCCCCAGGTGCACCAAGGGATTAGGGGAAGGTACATTTATTATGTCTTCTTTGGGCCTCATTGGTCATAATTACATTTGTGGTTGTTGAGACATTTCAGGCATGTTCAACTCTTCATGACCCCATTTGGGATTATCTTGCAAAGATACTGGGGTGGTTTGCCATCTCCAGCTCCTTTTACAGTGGAGGAAGCCTGGGCAAACAGGGTGAAGTGATTTGCCCAGGGTCACCCAGCTAGATTTGAACTCATGAAGATGAATCCGAAAAGACTTTTGGGGAAGTAAAGGTAATGCAGAAACATATTTTTAAAAAAACTAGCCACATCTGCAATCGTCTATTCCCTTTGTCCCCAGGTGCACCAAGGGATTAGGGGAAGGTACATTTATTATGTCATCTTTGGGCCTCATTGGTCATAATTACATTTGTGGTTGTTGAGACATTTCAGGCATGTTCAACTCTTCATGACCCCATTTGGGATTATCTTGCAAAGATACTGGGGTGGTTTGCCATCTCCTCCAGCTCCTTTTACAGTGGAGGAAGCCTGGGCAAACAGGGTGAAGTGATTTGCCCAGGGTCACCCAGCTAGATTTGAACTCATGAAGATGAATCCTCTGACTCCAGGCCTGGTGCTCTGTGCACTGTGGCACCACCTTAATTACATAGCATCTACTGTTAGTCTATCCATTTGTTGGTCGTTACTGTATACGTTACTTTCCTCATTCTGCATGCTCTCTGTCCATATCATAAAAATCTCATTGTGCTTCTGTGAGTTCTTCATATTCATTTTTCTTAAGGTACAGTATAATATTCCATTACATTCCTACATTACAGTTTGTTTAGCCATTCTCAAATTCCATGTCCCATTGCTTTTTAGGACAATCTAATATCTTCATTTCTATTCAGACTTTATTTTTGCAGTGCTTATTTCTACATTTCTCAAAGGACTGCCCTGTTTCCCTGTGACTTGGCAGGAGAGAACTAATTGCCCATCAAAGGCAGCCGATCAAGAAGAGGGACTAGTGGGCACTGCAGCTCCTGGCCATTGTGGTGCTTTAGGCCTCGGGTCTAGTAGGGGTGAAGAATGAGAAGTTTGTTCTCAGGAGATGCTGAAGAGCACCAGTGTTGGTGTTTCTGTCATAGCCATGTGACTTAATAGCAGTGGACATCTCGCTTATATTCATGCTCTTCATGTTAGCAGGGAAAAGGAAATCTTTTTGGGGGGGGAGAAAAAAAGGAATATATACTTTAAGAACAAAGAAGCTTTGAATGAGTGCAAAGCACTGTACTGGGCACTGGGGATGCAAATCGAGAAATCAGGAGGTCCTCCTCTAGCAGCTCCCATTCTGATGGGTGAGGTCACATGTTTGGAGGAAGTTTTTCCTCCTGTTCTGATGGAAAGGTGCTGGGGTCCTTGGGTCACAACAGAAAAACACACAGGAGTGCATCATTTTTACTGTCCTTTCCATTAAGAAAGCTTTTTCGGTTCCTAATGTTGAGCCATTTGATGTGGTGAGGGTTTTGGTGAGGAGGACCCTCTTTGCCCTGTTCTCAGGACTGTGGTTTGAGGAGGAGGTGAGGCTGACGTCAGTTTCACAGTTACCAGGTTGTGTCTCCTTTCCCTGATGATAATGGCTGCTGAGGCTGGGCTGGAAGTAGGGCTGATGGTTCTGGGGGATACTGCTGCTTCCCAGGCTCTTGTGCTCAGGATCCTAGGCTGACTTCACCTGTGGTCATGGTGGTTTGACCAGCCTGGTCAATGCAGATTACATTCTCAACAGGATATGTTGCTGCTTCACCTGATCTGACCCACCTTTTCCATCAGTGGCAGTTAGTGTAGGCAGAGGAAAGGTTGGTCCATCAGGCAGAACAGAGTCCTAACCTCTGGAGGGCTGGTAGAAGATAGAACAAGTAGAGAATGAAGAGAAGAGGCACCACTGAATTTAGTGACAGGCATGGGCCAGAGAATGGTGATAGGGATTCATGGGTATTATCAGGAGAGAGAGTACCTTATAAAGATGAGCCATAGAAGAGAGGAAAGTGGACCTTGGTGACCAGTCTGTGACTCAAAGGACAGGACCAGCCATAAAACCACTGGCCTCACATGAGAAAATACAAGAAGGCAAATTTAGCCATAAAGCTATTGCTAAGACTAGCTGGTTGAGACTCATGACTAAAATGTGGGGCATAAGGGCTTGTCTTAATCAAAACGAACAGAATCAGTCAAAGGAGTGGTGGAGGCAATGGGAGAGCTGACTCTGGAAGACCTGAGTTCAGGTCTCACCTCTTAACTGTGTGCCCTTGGACAAGTCAACTCTAATTATAAATAGAAGTGAAGACATTCGTCTGTATTGGTAGAGGGAAGTGCCTCATCTGGTAGTTCCTAATACCAAAGATATTGCAAGTTCATCCACTGGAGTGAGGAAGTTCCAGGAACTTGAAGCAGAGAAAACAGTGTATAGAGTGTGAATGAAATTCAACTAATTTAAGAAAAGGCCATTGACTTTAACAGTATTTGTAGTTGATCATCCCAGTATGACTTTCAGTAGCATAGAAGGCCACAAGCAAAATTACCTTCTAATCCTCAGGGTATCTATTGTGAGAATCTCTCTTTGGTTAGAATGCCTTAAGGTAGCCTGAGTTTGAAAGTTAGGTAATGATAGGAACTGTGAAAAATTTTTCTTTAATACAGACCTATTTTCAGTACCTTAATGTGTCCAGCTATGGGCTCTGTTATGGAATGTTTTTGTTCCTGTAAATGGTTTCATCTAGCTAGTGCTCAGGATGTTTTATAACTTCACCAGATCTCTGTAGGAGATCTCTAAGAATTGTAACTACTTATGGCTTGGTTTTCTGTGCACATGAGTGAAAAGAATGATGAAAATCTGACTCCTTTAAATAGCTTTGTCTTATACCCATTTTACAGAGGATTAATTTCCATCTATATTCAGTTCCAGTTGTGGCTGCCATTTGAACGTTTTCCAAGATAAGCACTCCAGATGCAGATACATATTACACATAGTTTAACACTGAACAGCTCAGAGTTTTAGGAATGCTCATTTTTTCTTTATTACATAAAATGGTAAATTTTAGAAACATTTAGGTTCTCATCTTAGGTAGTTGCACATCTCTTAGCAAATAAGTTGCTAAGGCCATTTATCAATTTTATTTTATACGTAGAATGAAGTAGTGATAATGAGGAAAATTGAGAAAATGACATTAGGGTGAGGAGAGTAAAAAATCTAGAGCAGAAAAATGATCAGGGCAGTGACCACTTACCTGAAAAATGATTCTCAGGAGCTTCCTCTATGTCCATTTGTTTGAATCCAAAACATACACCCCTGTTGACAGGGTTCTATTCTGTTGTCAAAGCTCTTAAATGGCATTCGTATACTATGTCAGAGTCAGTAGGTCTTTCATAGGTGATCAGTTAAGAGTAGTTATTCATTAGTTACATCAAGATTATTGTTATTCATATTATTTTAACATAAGGGACTTTTAGTCTGTGGAAAATATTTATCTTTGGTTTATAAACCTCAAGAGATCCTAAAATTCTTGATTTTATTAGAAAGAACAGTCATACACCAACAACATGAAATAGGAAATACCAGTCCCTGTTAAAGCTTCACAAGAATTTCAAGCCATTGTATTCTTAAATTCTTTGTTTTCACAGTATAATACATAAACTTCTCTGGTGAGGAGATTTAGTGAAAATTTAAAGGAAAATTTGAATGTATAACAATATCTTTGCGGGGGAAGGGCAGTCTGTAGGGTCTGTAGGCAGTCTCTCTGTCTCACCCAAGCTCCAAATATAGCAGGCTGATCCCTGTGGTCCCTTTCTGCCCTGGGCCACTTTGCCTCTCCTTAGGCAGCCTAGCGGCCCCAGCTGTCAGGGACCTAGCCATGTTGGTGCTAGACTCGGTACAGACACGTGAGCAGCTTAAGACCAGCTTCAGCTCAGAAGTCAAGCTCACATGATCCCTCAGCCAGCCCCCCACCCCCACCCCACCGCAGGGACTACAGGTGTGGCCACCTCTCCCAGCACTTTAAAAACCATTCAGAAAATGCAGAGGGTATTAAATATGTACACATTGAGAAGTATCCGCGCTGATATATTTTTATATTTTCAAAGCACTCATAAAGTTTTCTTGAGAGCAAAACTAAGTAAGCATGAAGAGCATATGTTTCTGAAATAGTAGGATCCAATATATTTTTGTGCCAATGATATTATGAAGGTAATAGGGATTGGGGGAAGAGCACTGACTATTACGTGGAGAATGGCTGCTATATTCGTACAGTACAAGTTCGGCAGAAATACCCCTTTCAAGCTGTAACTTTCCATTCTTGGTCGCAGTTTATGTACCTTTTTTGGAAGGGGGGTGGTAGTTGCCAAGCTTTAACACAATTCATTTCAGCCGCTTTATGAGCCAACTATAGTATTATTTTTTTAAAGGGGGTGGGGTCGATGATGGGCTTTGGACGAGAGAATGGCTCATAAGGACGTTTTAGATTTCACTCTGGTTTACTCTAAATAACTTAAAAAACCACAACCAGAAATGAGGAGCCTTTAACGGAAAGACCATAGCTTTCATTATGATGATGATGGCGATACTTACTTTATTATTATTCTTTTGCATTAGCCCTTTTAAAAAAATCCTCAGTTCCCATCCCGGTTGTTGGTACGGTCGATTCAAAGTTCTGCTCTCACAGCCACCAAAGAGGCTCCTTGGAGTTGTTCTGTAACGCTATTTTTAAAATAGAGTTAAATGGCATATTCATTTTGTTTTCTTTTAACAACCACGCTCTTGTTTAGTGATTCTCAAGCTTTCATCTAACTCCCTTCTGATTTCTTTCCCTTGATCTTGCCCTTGCTGAAAAAGAAAGGGAATACATAGAATTTCCAGACTCTTGAGGATAAGGTGATAACATCTTCATTTGTAGTCACCCACTTTGGAAATTCTAGGTGCATTAGTATTAGATAAAGTGCTTGGCCCATTGGAGCTCCTCATCAAAAGTTCCTTTAAATTACCTTTTTGTTTCAATCAGCAAAAATTCACTTTGTCTCTCTCCCATCTTCTCCTTGTCCCACCTTGAGAACAAACCATAACTCTTGTTGCAAACATATATAATAAAGCAAAAGAAATTCCCACATCAGCTGTCCCTCAGTCTGCCCTCGGAGGCCTTTGCTCTTCTGTCTGGAGGTGTGGGTAGTCCTGTGGGATCATAGTCGTCATTTTGATGAGAGTTCCTAAGTCTTTTAAAGTTATCTGTTCTTAAAATCCTTTTTATCCTTGTGTAAATTCTTCAAGTGACTCTGCCCTCATCATTTCTTTGAGTACAATAGTATGCTGTCACACGTATGTGCCATAATGTGTTCAGCTCTTGCTCAGTTGATGGGCACTCCCTTCATTTCCAGTTCTTTGTCACCACAGAAAGACGTTTGGTTATCCTTGGGTTTGTTTAGTTTAGGACCAATTCCCCCCTCAAATCTACCCTCTTCCTTATTCCTCCCTTTGAGTACCATGTATATGTGTGTGTGTTTGTGTATTCCTCTCTCCTGTGACCAGTGGAAATGACTCTTGAGTTTCAGTGTAGCCCTCTTCCCCTCTCCCTTTGTCCTTGTTTGTTGTTGACTTCTGCTTGCCTACCACAGTTACTGCTTGCCTACCACAGTTACACGACATCATTTTCCCTATCCTTTTTCTACCTCCCTCCCCTCCTCTTCCAGGTCTAATCTAATTATATTCTTCTCTGTGATCCTTGATGTTGAAGGGTTCTGAGGGGACACACATATTTTCTCCCCATATTAGAATGTAGACATTTTATCCTTAGTTAGTCCTTTGTGATCAAACATATTAGCCCTTTTTGTTTCTCTTGACTCCTGTGTATTTTTAACTTCCTACACAGTTGTGATATTTTCATTTGTAAGGCTTCTGTTTAATTAATTTCCTCCTCTTCAATTACTCAGCTTTTCTGGGTAATTTATTCTTGGTTGTAAGCCTTTATCCTTTGCCACCTGGAATATTGTATGCCAAGCTCTCTGTGCCTTTATAGTAGTGGTTGCTCAGTTATGCATGATGCTAAGTATGGTTCCTTGATACTTTAATTCCTTCTTTCAGGCTGACTGCAGCATTATTTCTTTGACCTGGAAACTCTGGATTTTGGCTACCATGTATCTGGGAGTTTTCATTTTCAAGTTTCTTTTAGGACATGATCAGTGGGTTCTTTCTATCTCCACTTTGTGGTCTGGTTTGAAGAAATATGGGCATTTTTTCATTTTTATGATTTCTTGAAATAATATATCTAAGCTCTTTTTTGGCTCATAGCTTTCAGGTAGGCCAGTGCTTTCTTAAGTTATGTTTTTCTTGATTTGTTTTCCAGGGCAGTCATTTGACTAAGAGATACTATACACTTCCCTTCCCTCCCTCCTCCAGTTTTTCACATTGTTTTAATCCAGGGTTCCCCAAAGTCTAAGCATAGTTTTAAGCTAGTACCAGAAGGGAAGTAGGCAATCACTTAAAGCTGCACTAAGACTTTGGGGACAATTTCTTTTTTTCCTCAGGGAGTCATTGGCTTCTGTTGGGAACATTATAATTTTCAGGGAGTTTGATGCTTGGGCAAGGGTTTCTACCTCTTGTGCCAGCCTGTTAATTCCTCTTTCCAGTTCTTTCTTCCATGACTCACATTTCTTTTCTGATTTTTCCTCTAGCGCTCTCATTTCATTTATAAAAACATTTTAGTTCTTTTTTTAAACTCTTGCTTTATCTCTTCCAGAAATTCAAGTTGAACTTGTGCCCAAGCTCTGTTTTTCTTTCAGGCTCTTGCTTGTAGATATTTTGGAGTCTTTCTCTTCTGGATTATGTCTTAAATGTTCCTGTCACCATAATAGCTTTTTATTATGGGATTATTTTTTTGTTTGCTTATTTTTCCAGCCTATTCCCTGACTTGAGTCTTTATGTTAAGGCTAGATTCCAAGTACTTTTGAAGAGAATATCTGAACTGGTCTTGCTACTGCTTTCATTGAGTGTTGTATTATTCCAGGATCTTAGGGATGGCTCAGGCTGGGGACCTGAAAGCTTTCAGTATTCTCAAGGTGGTCTGATTACTTCCTTAGCTCTGCAAATTCTTAACCTAGGTTTGGGTCTGATCAGCATACCTGAGGGCTTATCTCCTTTGAAGTTCTAAGTAGACTTCTACTGGACTCATCTACTCTCAGTCAAAAGAAAACTGTTGATTCTGAGTAATAGAACTGCAGGCTACCCTTTGGTCTGGGATTCTTGTCCTGGTTCTGCCCCTGCAGGTTTTAGAATAGGATAGATGGTAGGACTGAGACCCTGTTCTGCCTGCACACCTGTGGCTTCCTTCTGTCCTTCCTCAGTATACAGCTTAAGAACTGCAACTGCTTGTCTGCTGAAGTGCCATCCTGCCTTGCCTGCCCCCCTCCTCATGTGCCCTGCATCTGTGAACCAGAACCAGGAAATGAGCAGCAGAGCTACTAGGTTGACATTCCTCCTGCACCCTGCACAAAGTGAGACCCCTCTCTTTAGCCTCTGGGACCACTTCTTGTTTTTGTGTATAGATTCCCCTGCTCTGGAGTGCTCCATGGGGCTATTCTGGCCTGAGCCCATCCTATCCCTAGCCTCTCTGTAGAATTCTGTGTCTCCCTATACCAGCATGGGCTAAAAAATGACTCGGTGATTTTATTCTTGGACTACCAGATCAGAACTTAAGTCTGGTCTATTTTCTAGATTTGTTTGGAGGAATTGGGAGTATTGGGGGAAGAGCTCGACTGTATTTCTTCCTGCCACTCCACCATATTGGCCACATTGACTGTTTTTCTTCCCACTACTCTACCATATTCACCATACCTTTAGACAGTTTCTTAAAGATAAATCTATTAGCCTATCCAGGGTTCCAGTTAAGGGGAAGTGATGATAGGAGAAACAAGGGAGGCACAGTGAAAGGAAAGTAGGCTTCAGGTAATGAAGACAGGAGCCCTGATGGTGGAAACTTTTCCCATCCCCATCTCTTGCCTGATGTGAAACCACTCCTTTTCATGCTCTAGTTTATGTTCAAGGAAAGATGCTGATCAAAGCAATTGCAGTTTTTGACATATGATTGACATGGAGCAGTGCCATCCACTGGGAAATTATGTTTACCCACTATACACGTTTTTAATCTTAATCTTTATACCTCATGCCTCCAAGTGCCCATGTGCAGTATATTTAATGACCGTTTTATATGATTTAGTGATAAATCCATACTTTCCTTTCTTACTTTTTCCTGCCTAGTTATATTGGCCTGCAGTTAATTCCATTGGCTATAGATGAGGCCAAGGTCATAATTTCGATTTCCATATGGATCAGTGAGCTGTATTCTGTCCCATAGCCTCAGCTGGCATCCTTCCCCAGCTGGTGATCTGTAAAGGGGCCTATTGCTTACCAAAGAAATGGAGTGAGAGAGTTGAAAGGGACAAAGCAAAATCCCCTTTCAAAAGCAACTCAAAGCAAGTGTTCTGCTGTGGAATAGGATCACCTTCCTTAGAGAACAATCATGCATTCATCACAGTCGTTACTGCTGGACTGTGTGGTGTTTCTTTCAAATGCATTCAGACGGTGAGAAATAGGAACAGGTAAGGACAAGTGAGCCCTTCTTTAAAGAAAACCTGATATGAGAAACACAGAACTTACACAATGTGTAATTCAGTGAGTGAGTATTTTCATCATAAAAGAATCTCCACAAAATTCCATTCAATAATCAGCTCCCTCAAAGTATCCAAAATCAGTTTACTGCACTTTAATCTATACACAACTTTTCAGGAACATTTTTTTTTAACTGTAAGGAACGCTGTATGATAAAAAAGAAACTTTCTTTTTCAAAAACGTTATCCTCTTATTTAGCAGGCCAGGTGTGAAGTAGATTTTGGACTTTAGGTTTTATATCTTGATGAGGGAGAAAAATTATCTTCCACCACTCTAAAACCATTTTCTTCAGGGAACAGCCACTTCTGTTCTATGGCACATGAGGGTTTACAGCTCACTTTTCAGGCATTTCTTTTCTTTGATCCTCACTACAGCCTGTGAAGTGAATAGTACTGTCATCATTTGTACTTATTTTACAGAGAGAAACAAATGTGTCAGACTGATTTACCCGAGATCCAAGACCTGTCCTTTTCCCATTGTACCAAACCACCTAAAACTGGTCATTACCAAGGCCCACCTGTGGGCTGAGGGCTGTGTCTTTTTCTCCAGATCTTAGCACTTGAAGGTTTTGTATGTACTTTTCTGAGGGCAAAACCTCATTGTGAAACTATCGCAGTGATCGTTCGAGTTGCCAGGTTACAAATACTCTGCACTGAATTTGTCAGCTGGCATTATTTCTTAAGAGATTTAGGAATAGAAGCAAACTTCTCATGTAACAACTGACCCTATTACTTCAGTTCTTGGTCTTTGAAATATTTGGTTAGGCTACTGACCTGGTTTTTGTTTTGTGTAAGTAAGCTCCCAATAATAGACTAACCAGCTTTATAGTTTCTTGGGCCTGGCCTTTGCATTTCATGACACCCATTTGATGATGATGAGAAGAATATAACAAGTACTTTACATAAATTATTTTGTTAGTGCCTTACAACCCCCCAAGAAGTAGGTTGTATAGGTATTTACCCCATTTTACAGATGGCGAAATAAGCTGAGATTCAGTCATTCACGTGTGATCTGGTAAAAAAAAAAAAATTCATAGGTTGAATTAGAACCCAAATTATTCAGTTAACAGATAAAGTATGGAAAATCTGAAGACTATTTATCCTATTATGTTAACAAAGGAAGAAGTACGTTACTAAATTGGTGGGTAGAATTTAAAACCCTTTGCAGCCTACCTTTTAGGGATACCCAAACCCAACTAGTCTAAATTCTAAGTCCTTCACCTGTATGTGAATGTAATTTGAAAAGTCAGATTGGGCCACTGAGAACTGAACTCCTTAGAAGCCTGCCCTTGGCCAAACTGAAGCTTTACCTTCAAACTCTGAAAGATGTTCGTTTCATGTCAAGTACCTGAGTCTTTGCTCACAGACAAGTAATAAGTTGATCATGGTGAATCTGATATTTTGTTGTTCAGTCATTTTTCAGCCCTGTCTGACTCCTTGTGACCTCGTTTGGGGTTTTCTTGGCAAAGATACCAGAGTAATTTGCTGTTGTCTTCTCCAACTCATTTAACAGATGAGGAAACTGAGGCAATCAGGTTTAAGTGACTTGCCCACAGTCACACATTTAGTAAGAGTCTGAGATCAGATTTGAACTCAGGGAGATGAGTCTTCTTGTCTCCAGGCCTGGTGCACTATGGCACCCTAGCTGCGCTGAGTGTAATATTTGTTTTTTAACCATCACTATTCTAAATAACTAATGTGGAGCACAGTGACTGAGTAGTTTGTGTCTGAAGGGTATTTCATTTTGAAGCTTTAAACTTTTCGTTGGTCTGGTGAAAGCTGCCAAACTAGCTTGTGCCAGCGTATCATTTGATCAATAAGATTTTCTTTCTACTGTGTAGAATATTTTATATAAAAATCTTCACCCTCAATGAAACACTGTTATATTTCATAATACTCAGGCACCATCTTATATCTGACTAGGTTGTTAGCATGTATAGAGCCAGAAAGAAGATAGGTCAAGCCATCGTTACTAATAATCTTTTATGCCAGCTGAAGCTTTAGCACTGTGTGGGGAGCATCAGCCTTGAGGCCTCATGTGACCTTCTAGGCGCTTGTGTGCGGCCTTTTGACTTGAGTCCAAATTTTACAGAACAAATCCTTTTGCTAAGGGGATTTGTTCTGTGAGGTTTGGATTCACTCCTAGGGCTGCACTTGAGGACTTAGAGGGCCACATGTAGCCCTGAGGCCACAGGTTCCCCATCCTTGCTACAGCATCTGGATGTAGTACTGACTATCCCCACTGCCCCAAAAAGATGAGCTTCGAAGATTTATTAAATCCTACCCATCAATTCAGCAAGCTGTTTCTTCTTTTGTTAACATAATAGGGTAAATAGTCTTCAGATTTTCCATTCTTTATTTGTTAATTAAATTGTTGTTATTTAAGTTTACGAATCCAGGAGAAAAATCACAAAATGTCCTGTATGCTTGAGTTAAAAAATCAACTAGATGAACAGAGGGAAAGGGAAGCGTAGCTAGACACTAGGTCCTGGGCACCAGAGCTGGGCGTCATAGAAGACAGCCTTAATTCCATATGAGTTACCAGTGTGACACAACAGCCAGAAAAATTGCCAGTTTCTTAAATTGCATTAAGAAGGGCATTATGTTTGCAGTGAAAGAGCTGATACACCCAGGGCACTCCACCCTGCTCCCACCACATCTGGAGCATGTGTTCAGTTCTGGGCACCGCATTTGAAGAGAGACATTGCCAAGTCAAGTACATCCATTCGTGCGTGGTGAGGGCAAGGAGACCATGACCTCGCAGGAGCAGCTGAGGGAGCTTCAAGAAGACTGTAGGATAGAGAGCAGGCTCCCAGGGGTTTTGAGGCTTACTTATTGTGTGCCCAAGGGGTTGAGGCTCGGCCTGTTTGGCCCCAGGCGGCAAAACCAGGACTAATGGGTAGAAGTTGCTCCACATAAAGAAACAGTTCCTAACAATCAAGAGTTGTTCTGAAGTGGAATGGGCTGTCTTCAGAAGGTGCCCTTTACTGCTGGTCTTTGACCAGTGACCAGATAATCCATTCAGTAGGAATTCCTGCTCAGGTGCTGATTGAAATACACTATCTCTTGTGATCTTTTCCAGCTCTGTGATTTTGCTTTTTTGTGATGATATTGTGAAAAGAAACAAATTCAGTATCTTAAAGCAGATAAAGGACCTTTAAAAATTCCCCCCCAATATTACTCTTAGTTAAACTTTTAGGAAAATTTCAACAGAGCACAAAGGGATTTAGCAGGGCACTTCCTATTAACACTAATAACAGATCAGTGTATATCTTGGCAACTTTTAAACTCCCAAACATAAGTTTCTGTGATGCAATAAAGACCTTATATTTAACTCTTGGTGCTGCAATCATAATCTCAGCAGTCTGCCTTCTTTATACACTTTCTCCAGTGACGCAAGTCCAGACGGGGTTTTCTGGAACATCAGCCCTATGGCTGCCTTCTCTCCTCCTCTTTACTTACCTTGGACATGCTACAGTTGCTCCATGCCAAAAACAATCCCACAGCTCAGTATACTCAGGTTTTGAGGTCTCTCATGTCCTCCTTAGACCACCAGTGGCTCTGTCCTTTGGAAATCAGAAATGGGACTCTTCTGTTTTGGATGTTTTACAAGCCAGGCAGTGTTTCTTGACCTCTGAAGCAGAATGGGGCACAAGAACAAATTTTCTGGGCAGCATTAGTGGCATCTCAAAATGTCCTTCTGGAGACAGATGATCCATAGATAATTCTTAGTGTAAGAATTATGCATTATGTTTTTAGTATAAAGGTGGTGATTGTGATTAAGTATCAAGCAGGACAGATGCTGATAAGGTAATTTGTTTGACTTTTTTCCTCTAACCTCGACCATTTCAAGTTTGGACCCGAGCTCTTCCATAGTCCAGGCACATCTCTACTAAAATGGCTTTCCACCAGTTCTGGGAAACATGTTAATATAGAGTGCTTATGAATCCAAGCTCCTTAATCTGTCAATCCCTATCTCTACTTTCATTCCCTTTGCCATGTTTTAGGAAACATTCTTTCCCTTTTTCTCCTTCACCCTCCCTTTCTGTTTTCTTGAACTCATATCTTGTTTGTGTAACCTTTCCAGTGATAGCCTGTGGATTATGCTAAAGTCAAATTAAAGCAAGCAGTTGGATTTGTAGGAAGCCCTCATATCATCAGGCCAAGGTTAAAGACGCTGAGAAGTCTCTTTTAAAAATACAGTGTTAACTTACATCTTACAGTTCCTCTCTTGGCTCTTCGATGTTCTTACTAATATATTTTAAAATTAAGTTGGGCATTCTAAAAGTGCCAGATTTAGCAGATTACAAGACAAGTTCTCTCATTTGCAGAATAGCTGTATGATGGCTAATGACCTTGGGACACTCCTAACACTTAGCCTCAGATAATGGATTGTCCCACCCCCACATCATGGGTCACTGGAATCACAGTGATAGACCTAAGGCTTAAAAACTTGAAGGAGTTGCTAATTATCCAGGTTCTTGGTCATCATGACTGAAATCAAAGTGACCTATTATAAAATATCCCCAGCAGGCAACTTTTTCATTCCCTCTTGACTTAGATTTCTTTTCAACTCATTGTGGAAAAACATAGCTTGGTGGCTAGAAAGAGTCCAGAAAAACTTCATTGAAATTTTGCCTCGGATGCTTATTGGTTGTGTAACCCTGGGCTTTTCTCACTTCCCCCCTTAAATTCCATAAAACATGTAAGTTGCATATTAGGTGTCCATCAGGTTCCTCATTGGAACTCCCTTATGTGGATGAAATCAAGGGTCTGGTTAAAAGAAAAAAAGATTAACAGAGAAGTCACCTTTTATCAGCTGGACATGTTGAAAAGTGTCAAAGGTAGTTCTTACCCAGTGGTTTAATAATGTGAATTATCATTCATCTAACAGTGATGTGCTTAAGGAAGAACTTGGATTTAGCAAGAACAAGGTGGGAAATGATTCACAAATAGCCTCAGGGGGCATTTAAGTACCCATTAGTGCTTCAGTTTATACAAGGGATTCTTAACTATTTCAGGGTTTTGGCAGTCTGACCAAATGGATGTGTGGAACCCTTCTCAAAATAAGGTTTTTTAATGTGTTAAAATATACATAGGATTACAAGGAAACCAATTATATTGAAATACAGTTATTGCAACCTTAAAAAAAAGTAGTTCACAATCCCCCTGGTTTTATATAGTCTCCTTTTTACAAAAGGTAGACCTAAAGATCCCATATGGAGTGGGTGGCCAAGGTGAGGTGGTAAATTGTGTTAAGTAGAAATTTCTGATGTTTGTACTCTCTCCATGTTTCTTTGGTTCAGGGTGTTCCTGTGATGGCAATAAGAAACAAAATGATATCTGAAGGACTGGACCCAGATCTTCTTGAGTAAGTAACTCTTCCTATTGAAGGCTTATTAGGTTCTTATGTATGAAGTGAATTTATTGAGGCAAGGAAAAAAGTTTCATTTGTTTGCAGATTTTTTTATGGCTAGGCTCTTTTTTTGATCATGGCTTTCAGGTAGTCCCATAATTTTTAAATTGTCTCTCCTGGATCTATTTTCCAGGTCAGTTGTTTTTCCAATGAGATATTTCACATTCTCTTCCATTTTGTCATTCTTTTGGTTTTG
>CM053770.1:228719353-228740430 GCA_028658325.1 Potorous gilbertii
TGTAAGAACTTACAAAATAGATTTTAATAATCTTATTAAACTTGCCTTTTGTAAATGACATCGATTCCTTTGAGAAGAAAAGTTGAGTCAGGTTATTTTCAGAACTCTGTTAAGGATATTCTAACATCTGTTTCACTTCTCTCCTTCACTTTCTCACTTAAACAAAAAATTGTGCGATGCTATGTTGTTGTAGTAACCAATTGTTTCTCCAAAAGCAGTTGTTAAAAGCGGGAGGGGACTGCCTAAGCACCCTCAACTATAGGTCACACTTTGCTATTATTTCATTCTTATTTTAGAAATCCCCCTGAAAAGTTCATCATGACTTTTTTTATGGGGATGGAACCTTTAAAAAAGGACAAACAGGAAAGAACTTTATCATTTCTGTTGTTAGACAGTCAGCTAAGTGAGGTACAAGGCAGTGTGGTGATATTCATCAAAAGTGACATAACCCATTCCAGGAACATCCCAGAAATTTATAACAGAATAAAAACTTGAAAGACTCCAAAACATTTCATTATGGTGTGGGTAATTTCCTTTAGAGTTAAGTTATCATTCTCAGAGCTCCCTGGATAAAATGCTGTCCCCTCTTAAGGCTTCTAAGAAGGTTGCCTGGTATCCCTTGTTTGTGCCAGTGTTGAATGACCTTTCCGAAATGTTTCAGAATAGGAAGGCATTGTGTTTAATACAGATCCCCTCATGATTCAGCTTGAGCCCATTTTCTTCCACACTAGTGAAGATGGGAAAAAAGAACTCCACTGCTTCTTTTCCACCGTCTAATACTTCGTGGGCTCCCAGACAAGTAGAGAAGAGAGTTCATGGATTCAGCAGCCGTACACTAATGAACTGAACCTTCACAGATATGTGAGCATCTGATCCTGCTGGGTGACAGTGTGAAACCTGACACTGTTTGTGCTACAAGAAGGTATAGCTAGTGTAGAGAATGAGATATTTACCTCTGTGATGAATAAATCCCAGAATTTCATTCCCAAGCATTCCTCTTGAAATCAATCAAATGCACATCGAGGATCTACCATGTGAAAAGGAGGTTCTTAACTCCAAATCTTCTAGGGGGAGAAAAAAATCTAAAACCTTAAAAAGGTAATTTTTAATTACTTAAAATTAATTATATATAAGCATCAATAATAGAAGACAAGACAAAAAAAATGTTACAAGATAGCCTTTATGACTTATTTTCAAATGAATGGTATAGATAATGAGGGCTCTGATTTCAAGTAAGTCTCATTGCTATCATCTGGAAAGATTTTACTACATTTACTAAGATCATTTTGAATTAAAATTCTTCCCTCTAAGATATTCCTTGCCTAACTTGATATGCTTCCAAGTCATTGGTGAAAATGAGACATCCAGCATACATTCCAAGCCCAGTAACTCACTGACGATAACTTGGGCGTCAATAAGATGTCTGATTGTTTTTGTACCCACTGTGTAATCTAGCACATCTCCTGCTCTATATTCACATTCACGGTATCTGGCCTAAGACAGGAGCTATAATTGGCAACACTGGTCAGTGTTAGCACACTGTTAGCACTGCCCTGCCTTCCCATCCTGCTTTCTGTGCTGAAGAATGCCAATGTGTGGTATCATCTCCTAAGACAGATCTTAGAAGGGATCTGTTCTACCATACCTCACCCTGGTGAAAGCTCACCTATCTTTTTAGACCCAGCTCACATACCATCTTCCCTGATGCCTCTACATGAAGTGATCTCTCCTGTGAACTCTTCAATTGCTTTCCATGAATAACTACACAGTTGTAGTTAGGCACACATATTGAAGTTTGCTTTCATGTGTCTAAAGAGTATATTGCATATTGCAGGCTTTCAATGCATGTTCATTGAAATTGAATTCCATCTCAAGTGGATAGAGGAGTGAGTGCACGGTCTTGTCACATCAGTGGTGTATCCTGACTTTGAAACATTTTTGACCTTTGAAAAACTGTTTTTTGTAACATGGCAGAGGACAAACTATACAATACAATAATTACCAAGACTAGAGAGAGCATTAGTTATAAAATAACAGCTTTTGTTCTCATCCAAAATTGAATGAAATGGCTTTTTTAAAGTGAAAATAATTTGCTTAGAAAATACATCCTCCAAACTCTCAAATGGAATGAGGCTGTAATACATAATAAGGTCACCAATCAAGCAACAGCATAAATGACTTTTTAATACTTCTCTTTAATGGGAATACTCCATGTTTATTGTTACACCAACCACATTCACTTTTTACTTGCTAACAGAAGAAACTGGTATCTTTTAATAACTTTGCCGATAATCTCCAATGTCTGCCAACAGTAGGACATATTAGCATTGGAAGAAGGGCCCTTAAGAAAAAACAGGAAACTCCTTTTAGCTTTTTATTAAGTAGGACTTTGGGAATGCTTTTTCAGTCATTGTTGAGTCAAAGTTAAGAAAGCAATCTATACCTCCATTTTCTGGTGTGTTTTTTCCCGGTCTTTCTCCTATGTGTAAATATGTGACCTTTTCCTTTTGTATTAGAAACCTAAGTTGTGACCATTATTGAAGGCATTTCTCATTTCTGCTACCCTCATGGTAGTTTTAAATCTCCTAACATCTGCCTTCAGCTGTAGCCTGTTCTCTGGAGAGTCGAAACTGGGTAGAGAAGAAAAAGTTCTCTTTGCTTTCTCTTTGATTTTCTTTAAGTAAAGGAATTTAATTAGTTTCAGCTTTCTGGATTTAGTTGCCAAAACAGTCCAATAAGGTAATGATAGTAGTAGCAAAGCATGGTTTTGGAAAAAGCCAATTTATTAAGGAGAAATCCATTTAATTTGACTTTACAGATGTAAAAGTGCTAAAACATTTTGACCAGGGAGATTATAAGGTGTAGGTAGATATAATCTGTAGTTGGAGGGTGGAAGAGCTGTGTTTAATTTACTTTTCCCTCTTTTTATTTGTCTGAATCATTTGAGGGCAGAACTTTCCCATTTTGGCAGCAAGCATTAGGTTGGGAGATGGAGTCGGCCTGAAGTTGCAACACTCATAGCACAAAAACGGGACAAATCAAACCCCAAATAAGCTTCTCCTTCTGGAACAGTTTCCCAAGCGGGAACAGCCTGTTCGCTGATTGCTCGGATGAAGTCATTCGTGTTGTAGTAATAGTGAAGGCTTGACAAGAGAATCTTTCTGTTCCCTCTTAGTGTACCTACGATGTAATACTGTTGACAGGTATTTAAGAACTATCTGTCCCCTCCAAAAGGTTCACAGCCTGCTGAGTGCTATCAGAATGTCTCTCTGCACATAGTTAAACAGATCAGACTCGCTTTGAAGCTAAGCACACGCTTTGGGTGGTAGGCTATGCTCTGATTCAAGCTCCCCTTTAGATTTCACAGTTAATAATAAATGGTTAGTTTCATTATCTTCTCATTTATTTGCTCTTTTTCTCTTCCAAAACAAGGCATTGTGTTTTGGTTTTCTAAAGGAAAGGCATTGTAGTTGAAAACAAATTTTCTTGCTTCCAAATGCATATAACCTAGCAAAACATAGTAAAATACATTACAAGATGTCCCGGAGCCCTATTCAAGTTTATTTTTCGTTGTATAATCGGTTCCATTTGGTTGTGGACTCCTCGAGGCTATTTCATATTCAGTTCAGTGCTAGCTAGCACCAAATTTGGTGGTTTGCAAAGTGTGTTGTTGGTGTGAAGGGAGGTTCTGTAAAATGAAAGTAATTAAAAGCAAGGTCCGACTTACATTCAAACACATCTTTTCCATGAGCTTAAAAGAAAAAGAATGCATAGCCCTTGAACCCAGGAAGGCCTTGTCTCTCAGAAGAATTTTGGTCTCTGAAATGAAAATGATCTTTCAACTGCTCTGGTTTTTTAAGAATTCTGAGCCATTATTTGATGGTTCTAACAAGGAGGGGCTGGCTCCAAGCTCATTCTGAAAGGAGGATGTTTTGTAATAATGTCTTCTTTTGAAAAGGGTTCCAGCTTATCTGGGCATGTCAGTGTGCATATTCCTGTAAAATCAGGCATACTATAATAGGCTCTCCTCCATTCCTCCTACTTGATGGCCCCAAATAATGGAACTTTTTATTTTTTGTTTTATTGATTTTTATAATATGCAAACCGTGCGGGACAGACCATTAAAACAAGCCTTCAGTTTCAGTCATCACCATGGAAACAATGGAATGTAGATAAACAATCCCAGGCAATAGCCGAGCAAACTTTAACCTGTTTATTACAGTTATTTTTTCCTTCTCCGCAAGTAGAAAGTGTTGGCAAGGTATCGACTGGGATACATTTCAAAAAAATAAGAGAAAATAGAACTGCTTCATCCCTTTTTGAGATAGAAACTCTGGACTTTCCATTGGTTCATGCACAATAAAGAAAACCTTAAATGCCTTCTCCAACTCACCAGTGACCCCATTTACACTGATTCTTGATCTTATAAAATACATAAATATCTCCTAACTCCTTAAGGAATGAATGGCTTAGAGCCTGCAAAAGAACTACACTGTAATGTAGAGCTTAGAATTTTGATCAAGACCCTCACCCCACCCCCACCCCCCACCACTGGTTTTGTCATTTCATTGTTGCAAAGAAACCAAAAGCATGGTCAGCACTTTCTCTGCAACTGATGGCCTCACAGAGTTGCCTGTGTCCCTGATTTAATCAAGGCCACCCAGCCAGTATGTTAGAGACAAAACTTGGACATGAGTTGTACTGGTTTCAAGGCCAGTTCTGTATGTACTTCATTGGATTGGGCTTGAAATTCTCCTGAGGAGTAGGGTCTTGTTGTACCACAGAAAAATTAAACTATGGGCTCAAGCCAGAGAGAGCCAATCCTTGGACCATAGAACCTTAGAGATGGAATGCATTTCAGAAATATGTAGTTTGTCCTCTTAATTTTAAAGATCAAACTGAAGTCTAGAGAAAAGGAATGAGTTCTGGGAAGTTATACAGCTGGATAGGGCCTGAGCTTTTTGAAGCCCTGATCTCTCCAGATCCCCAGTCTAGCTCTTCTGCCTACACCCCAGATACCTTTTCTGCCATAATTATCCATCCACACACATTCTCTGGGACTTCAGAGATGTGATTGGCTTGTTTTGGGTTTGTTTTTTTTTCAGGCGAGAGGAGCTAAGAACCATTTTAGGACTTTATTCCAAGTTTCTGGTCTGATAGCCAACAGTTTTTGAGGTGCCCCTTCCTGCGCCACAGAAGGTTCTACTCACTGCTATTAGTTCTCCCCTGTGGGAGCAAAATTCATCTAAATACTTTTCTGTGACAGCCCTGTGTGTTTTTGAGGACAGCTGTCATCCACCACATTCTCAAAGATAGGACTTTAACTCTTCCTGATTTCTTTCTGAAGTCCTTTCTTCAGGTTATCTTTGCATACTTTGTTCAGTCAGTAGCATGGTGTCCAGTCCTTGCACGATCTTGTTTACCCTCCTTTGCATGTGCCCAGAACTGGACACAAAACCCTCAGCTATAGTTGGATCAACACATGAAATAGAACAATGGTCTCCTTCATCTTAGATATTGTATTTCTACATATGGTCTTGACATTATACAATGAGGAAGGCCACCAGTGTGTTGCATAAACTTCCCATAAAAGCATTTCAGGACACAGGGGAAAGAATCACACAGAATGAGAAGACATAAATGGGTTACCATCTATTTTAGAGATACCAAACTCCAGGAGATCACAGATTCATGAACAGATATGTATCTGAGTATCATATTTGCCTGAAGATTTCCCATTTTTGGGTTCTTCCCGTGATCCTGGAGAGATGGGCTGAACACTATTCTATAGTGTTAACAGACCATCATTAACTAATGCTGAAGCCACTGACTATGCCTCAGTTTAAAGTAAATCCCTCTCTAGCTGAACTTCCAGTTGAAAAAAGATTGAATGCCATTAGGCTCATCTATTATGGCAAAGTACACAAAATTGATTCCATCCCAGCAGATATCTACAAGGCAGGGAGTCTGCTGCTCATACACCAACTGACTGAAATCTGGGTTATAGGGCAAGATGAGGTTATCCCTCAGGAGATCAAGGAGGCCTTTGTTGTTCATCTCTAAAGAAAAAGGAAATAGGTTGTCCTGTCGCCATCACAGAGAGATCTCCCACTCTCTCTCTAAATCATTGCTGGCAAGATTGTTGCATCCATGGATCCTTCACCTAGAAGACAGCTGTCTACCCAAGAACCAGTGTAGCTTCAGAAAGGTCAGAGGAATCATTAATGTGGTATTTGCTGCTTGACAATTCCAAGAAAAATACCCGAAGCAGAAGAGAGGCCTTTGCTACTCTCAGTTGTAAAGGGCTTATGGAAGATCATAGTGAAATTTGGCCACCCAGAGAAGTTCATCAGTATTGCACACCAGTTTTGTGGTGGCATGCTTGCATGGGTTCAGGATAAAAGATGAAGCTCTCACACTTTTCTGGTTACCAATGGAGTAAAGCAGGGCTGTGTGCTTGCTCCCGTGCTTTTCAACATGGTGTTTTCCATGATGTCAGACTCCAACTAGGACAAAAAATGGCACCAAGTTCAGCTAGTACAATGATGGCAAACTGTAACTTGAAAAGGCTATGAGCCAAGATTAGAATGGAGGGAGAGTTGATGATTGTGCATTCAGTGCAGCCTCTGAGATTGAGATGCAACAGTGTGGATCAATTCTCTGCCATTTGTTCTAATTTTGACCTGACAAGCAACACCAAGAAAACAGACTTTCTCTACCACCCAGCACCATATCATCCATATATGGAACCATTTTTACAACAAATGGAAAAGTTTTGAATGTTATGGCTAAGTTCACTTACTTTGGTAGTATATTTCCAGGGATGTCCACATAAATGATGAAGTTGGTGCACACAATGCCAGAGCTAGCTCAGCATTTAGGAGACTCAGAAAATGTGGGAAAGAAGAGTCTGTGGAGCTGCTGTGCTGACTTCATTGGTGTAAGCCTGTGAAGCCTAGACAGTCCACCAGCATCATGTCAGAAAATTGAACCGCTTCCACTAGAATTGTCTTAGGAAAATTCTGAAGATTACCTGCCAAGGTAAGATCTCATATACTGGGTCCTCTTTCAAGATGAACTGAGCCAAGTATTCAAACTCAGCTGCAGAGAGCGCAACTCCAATAGGCTGGCCACATAGCCCGAATGCCAAACACACATTTACCTAAAAGACTATTTTATGGAGAACTCACACAACTCAAATGTTTACATGGTGGTCAGAAGAAGTGCTACGAGGACACTCTCAAGGTCTCTCTAAAGAATTTTCATATCGATTGTGAAATATGGGAGTCACTGGTGCAGGACTGCCCAGCATGATGTGCCCACATCAGAAAAGGCACTGAGCAAAGCAGAATCACACAAAGCACAAAGGAAACATGAGATGCACAAATATAGGGACATCTCCATCCCAACTGTTCAAAGGGACTATTTATGCCTGACCTGTGGTAGAGTCTTTTGAGCTCATATCGAACCGGTAGCCACAGTTGAACACACTGTACCTTGACCACAACATCATGAAGACATTGCTCCTCTTTGAGTATGAAAGAAAAACAACAGCACCCACACCAGTGGCCATCCTGGAGCCAGGACTCTTGCCTATCCCCTAGAATTCCAGACTGATGCTGTCTCTCCACAGGGTCTGTCAGGGACCTTCTTTGTGTACTCTAGAGAAAAAGGACTACAACGCTTTTAAGTACTAGAAAAACCAGAAAGCTTGGAATGATTTCAGCTCTCAGTCTTTACTCATAGACTAGGTTGCAATCTACCTTTATTTCCTTCTGACTCTCCAGGAGTTTCTAACTTGAGGTATCCAGACTTGTTTTTAATATATTTTGATAACTGTTTCAGGATAATTGACTTCCTTTGTAATAACCCCATGTTTTATTTTATTCATTGAAAAACATGATTCGGAGAAAGGGGTTCATAAGCTTCAGCCAACTCACTGCCAAGGGGGCCCAAGAAACAAGGGGCCCTAGTCTTTGTTAGAGATTCTGCACAGTTTTGAAAACTGAAAGAGAAAAGCTCCACAATTTCATGTAACATATGTTGGGTTCAAGGGTGTTAGTTAAGGGTTACTGACCTAAATGCAGCTTGACTGGCACAATTTAATGATGAGAATATGATTTGACATTTGATTTTGAAGGATTTTCTTTTTTTTTGCAAATACTTATGGGAGAAAGTGCTATTACTGTGGGCAAGTCCAAGTCATCAGAGCTTGGCAACTTACCTGGTTAACATTGGGCATTGGTATTCACATCTCTCTGGTATATTATCTTTCACCTGACAAGAGAAACAAGTAACATACTTGCTTATGTGTTGAGTGGATAACTGCTTGAAAGGAAGGATGAGTCACTTTCATTTTTATATAACTACATAGGAATGGGATTGACTCAAATCCTATCTTAGACTCTTATTAGCCGTGTGATTCTGGACTTAACCTCTCTGTGCCTCAGTTTCCTTATATGTAAAATGAGGATGAAAATAGCACCTACTAGATAGGATTGCTGTGAAGATCCGATGAGATAATGTATGCAAACCATGACGTAGTATGTAAATTAGTGCTGATTTGCTTACCAATAAGAGTGACATGAATAGATCTGTGTATAAGGAGTTTATTTATCCATTGTACACAATTCTAACAAGCACGAATATTTGCTTTCCAAATCCATGGTAGAACAGAAGAAGGGAGAGGATCTATGAGCACATGCTTGAAAGGAATGGTAAGTGCCAATAAGGGGGACTACCTGACAGCAAGAAAGGAGACAGAATAACTGCAAAAATAAGAGAGATTAAGAATAAAAACACAACAGCGTGAGCCAAATTGCCCCAAATACCTCCACACCCCCTGAAGACATTACTGCACCATGTGATGGTTTATTCTTGCCTCAGTGAACCTCAGTCATCTAGAACAGCTTAACTGGTGTTTATGTACATTGTGTTAGAAGGCAGGGGAATGCTGAAAACATTATAGAAAGAGTTCCATCCCACATGGTTACATAGAGGGTTCTGAATAACTGAGATTTGACCATACTTCCTAAATTAGGAAGGGAATTTCTTAGAAAAGCACAAGTGTTTTGATGTATGGCCTTTCTGATTTTATATTTTTCTGTCTCTGTCTCACATATGAAGAGAGAGAGAGAGAGAAGAGCTGGGAAAGAGAAAAGAGAGAGAGAGGAGTAAGGGGAAGGAGGGAAAAATGGAATTAGGAAGGGGGAGAGAGAATAGGAAAGAAGAAAGAGGAGGAGGAGGAGAGAGAAGAAATAGGAAAGAAGAAAGAGAGGAGGAGGAGGAGAGAGATCTGCTATGAGTTTTTTATGTGTTTTTTTACTTTTTCTGTGGAATGGAATATAGGGTCTCTAGTAAAATGGGGCTTCCAGTGAGGTCATCCCAAGGCCACCAGCTGCCCTCCCACCCCAATCCCCTTTTCCTTGCTAGAAAGTTGAATTCTAGGATTCAGCCACCCAGGCAATCTACCTTGTACTACCCAGTCTGGGAACCAGGAAGTCTACTCTTGGACTATGTGTCTGAGATCCCCTGTGGCTCTCATGTGCCAAACTACTCCTGGACTCAAATGCAAATTAGGTGGCATGCAGAGCCACTAATTGTCCCAAGACACTGTCTTGCTTTTAGTTCTCTTGTACTCTATCCTGTCTCACAAAATGGGAGAGAGGGAAGGAAAAAAGATGACTGCAGTTGAAAACTTCCTTTATAGGTCCTCCACAAAAGGATGACTTCTCCCATAACTATCTGAGCTGTAATTACTAAGATCCATGCTCCTTGAGGTGCCAAAGGTCATGCCTCTTCTCTACATAGAAAAAAGCAGAGCATCAAAGTTCTCTTTAAAAGTTACCACTCTGAAAGCTCATCAAGTCAACCAGGGAACTCCCTCAACACCCCCTTACAATGTTAAACCAAGGGTCCTTGTCAAATAAATTTGCTCTGCCCGATAAAAAGTAAAATCATGTATTTTTCCAAATAAACCCACCCTGAGTCGGCTGAGTGCCTTCTGCCTGGTAGATCATGCTTCTTTACAAATTAAAAACAAACCACAAAACCCCAGATTGCTCCGTCATTCTATTGGAGACATGCTCATTATTAATCCAATACACGTACATGCCCTGTTAAGTTGGCTGCTTCATCTCATTGAGAGCCAATTTCTGGTTCACATGACAACGAAAATCTCAGGCTTTAATTTATTAATACATTTCTTTGGCAGAACCCCAGGACTCTCAATGGCAAAATATGGAGAAGGAAAAGGATATTGGTCTCCAAAGACCAGAGCCTGATTTTGAAAATAAACCGATGTTGTTCTTTAAAAGATCAAACTTAATCATACCTAAGGAGACCTAGCTGTGGATGCGTAAAGCTATTTAAATGAGAGAAAAGCCACCAGTGAGGCAGAGACAAAATAAATCTCTAATACAGTGTTTGCTTAGGACTTTGCGTACGGTTGATTCCTAAAGGTCACTCAGTTCTGGCGGTTTCAAGATGGATGTTTTGCTAAGCTCCCCTTTGCCCCCAATTCCAGTTCAAACAATTCTTGATCCAGGCACGGGATGCTTCTGTCCCTAGTAAAATAAGGAGGACCTTTATTTGGGGTTATTTGTTTAATATGTCCATGAGAAGAATAGATGATTTGTAAGATACACTGGGCTTTGAGGCAATATTTCTCCAGGTCAAAAATCTTGGCCTTCAAAAGGCTTCCTAGTATAGTGGAAAGAACCCCATATCTGTAGTCAGAAAGATCCAGATTCAGAATCAGGTTCTGCCAGGTACTGGGAAGCATCTTTGGACAAGTTGAATTCAATTAAATAAGCTCCCGTTACTTCTAAGATAAAACTACTAGGTGGCACAATGGAGAGAGCATCAAGTTTAGAGTCAGGAAGGCCTGAGTTCAGATATGACCTCAGACACTTGTGTGACCCAGGGCAAGTCACTTCATCCAGTTTGCCTCAGTTTCCTTGTCTGTAAAATAAGAAAGTCTGTAAAAGGAGAAAGAAATGGCAAAGCACTTTAGTATCTTTGCCAGGAAAACCCCAAATGGGGTCACAAAGAATTGAACACGACTGAATTACAACAATCTGATCTCTTCCCATTTTCTGGTGTCTTTGCACTTTAAGTTCCCTGTCCCCTAGCTTTGCAATCTAGCCATATTGGCCTGTTTGTTGTTCCTCACATACAACACTCCATCTCTCATCTCTGCGCCTTTGTACTGGGAGTCTCCCATACTTCAGTGTTCTGCAGGAATCCCTGCTTGTCATTATGATTCAGGTCAAATGTGGCCTTATACAGGAGGCCTTTCCTGGTCTCCTAAATTATCAGTGCCTTCTCCTGTAAGGTCACTCTCTCTATACCTTATATATACAATATATAAGGTATGTTATATATACAATATATAAGGTATGTACTTTATATATATGCCATATATATAGTCTATATAACATATATATATCACTTGTACACACACATATATGTATATGTCATCCCTATTAGAATGTAATCTCCTTAAGGATAGGGATTGTTTTTACTTTTTTTTTTTTGTAACCCTGGTGCTTAGCACAGTGCCTGACATACAATAAGTACTTAATACATCAGTTAATAAGCGTTGTTTGAAAACTTACTATATGTGAGGCATTGTGATAAGCTCTAAGGATACAAAGAAAGGCAAAAGACAGTCCTTGCCTTCAAGTTGCTCACAGACAGATAAGGAGACAACTATTTAAACAAACTATGGATAAGATAAAGTGAAGGTAATCACCCAAGGGAAGGTGCTAGCATTAAGGCTTTCTGGAAATGATAGGATCTTAGCTGAGGCTTGAAAGTAGTCAGGGAAGCCAGGAGGAGGGTGTGCATTCTAGGCATGGGGGACAGCCATTGAAAATGGCCACAGTTAAGGGATGAAATCTTATTCAAGGAACAGCTGGGAGGTCAGCATCATTTTATCTAAGAGTTGTGAAGGGGCATAATAAGGTGGAAAAAGATTGGAACAAAAGCTTTGACCACCAATCAGAGGGTTTTATAAGTGATCCCTAATCAATTGATTTATAAGCACTTACCACGTACTATGGTAGCTGATAGGTATAGAAAATGAAAATGGAAGTCAACACCTGCTATCATGGTGGATACATTCTTCAGGGGGATGCAACAAATCAACTGATAAGTATATACCTAATTGATTTGAGGAGATAAGTGGGTGACCTAACAACCAGAGGGATTTGGGAAAATGTCTTATAGGAGATGGTACCTGAACTGAGCCTTGAAGGAAGGAGGAGAGACTAAGACAGGGGTGGGGAACTTGAGGCTACATGTGGTCTTCTAGATCCATAAGGGTGGCCACATGTAGCCTCAAGGTCTCAGGTTCCCCATCCATGGTCTAAGAGGTAGAAGTGAGGAGGGAGTGCATTTGCAAAGGTCCATAGAAGGAACACTAATCAAGAAGTGACCAGTAGGCCAGTCAGACTGACCTGTTAAGTGTGTGAAAGTGTACTAAGTCTGGAAGGGTAGCCAGGAGCCAGATTGAGAAGGGCTCTGAATTACAAATTGAGGAGTTTGTGTTCTCCTCTGGGGTACCAAAAGAAAGCCATTAAAGTTTCTTGAGCAGAAGAGTTACGTTACCTCCTGAATTCTCCATTATCTTGTCAGTTTAAAATGTGTATCATATTTATTGTACTTACTTCACAGGTTTATGCAGATAATGAGATGATAAGATGCATGTGAAATCACCATCTATAGAACTGGAGATAGGAGAGTTCCCGTTGATTCTTGTCCAACCTTCCACATGACAAATGAGGACACCAAGGCCCAGGATATGAAGAAGCAAAGTGATTTGTGAAAGTAAGCAAAGTTGAGATGTCAGAACCCACGCCTTCAGCCTGTGACCTTGGTCACCTCCCAATACATCACCTTGCTCCCTTAGTTATTATCAAATCCATCAACTTACCTGCATTGAAAACACCCTATGTTATTCCAAGTTTTGTAAACTATCTAGATTTCATTTTGCCCCAGGCCCTCTTCCCCATGCAGTGAACAGAAACACTGGCCTACTTAGATAGTGAGAAGTGACATCCTGATGGTAAAATATACAAAGTCAACCCCAAAGAAAAAGCCCATCTAGTATTAAAATAAGAACCCAAAATATCAGCATTGGAATGATTCTTACCATTTTGGAAATGTGTGTGGAATCATACAATAAAAGTCACCAAAACCAGCTTTTGACACAGTGATCTTGCTATTAAGTTTATAGCCTAAGGCGGTTAATAATGAGAAGAAAGGACCAGTCTGTAACTGGTAAAAGCTATTTCACCAGAAATAACGTGCTCAGCAACGGGGCAATTATTTCTAGGCAGTCAGGTGGCAAAGACAATAAAAGTGTAGTTTGAGTCAGGAAGACCTGAGTTCAAATTTGGCTTCACTGGCCTAACTATGTGACCTTGGGAAAGTTAGTTAACTCTGTGCCTCAGTTTCCTCATTTACAAAATGGGAATGATAATGGCTACTACCTTACTGAGTTTTGGGAAGGATCAAATAAGATAGTGGTGTTTTATGGTTGTAAATGCTATTATTTTTAAATGGTTGTCTATGACTGTAACAAATGTGCCATATTAAGGATTGAAAAATATGAAGAAATATGGGAAGATATATGGGAACAAATAGGAGAGGCTGCGGAGTGAAAAAAAGCCAAACCAAAAGAATGATTTCAGCTTCGGCCTTTACATAAAAGAAGAGAACGTTGAACAGCAGCAAAAATCACGGTAAGTTATGCTAGACGAATATCATGCTTCTGGGGCCACATCCTAAAGAGACCGTAAAGATAGGAAGGGTCCCACAGGTCCTCTCTCTGTGGTGCTGAGAACTGGAAATCAAGGGGATGTCCATTCATTGGAGAATGGTTGAATAAATTGTGGTATATGAATGGAATGGAATACTATTGTGCTATAAGAAATGGTGAACAAGAGGACTTCAGAGAGGCCTAGAAGGACTTATATGAACTAGTGCTGAGTGAAAGCAGCAGAACCAGGAGAACACTGTACACAGCAACAACCACAGTGTGCGAGGAATTTTTCTGGTAGACTTGGTCCTTCACAGCAATGCAAGGACCTAAAAAATTCCCAATGGACTCTTGAGGCAAAATGCCTTCCACATCCAGAGAACAAACTATGGAATTAGATCACAGAATGAAGCAGATCATTGTCTCATGTGTTATATTTTGTTTTGTTTTATGGTTTCTCCCATTCATTTTAATTCTTCTATGCAACATGACTAAAGTGAAAGTGTATTTAATAGGAATATATGTGTAGAACCTATATAAAACTGTATGCCATCTCAGGGAGGGAGTGGAGAGAGAGGGTAGAAGGAGGGGATAGGAGGGGGAGGGAGGGGAAAAAATCTAAGATATATTAAAGTGACTGTAGAAAACTGAAAACAAATAAAATAATTTTAAAAAAGAATGATGCCACCATGTTAAAGTTAGTGTACATGTGGTCATTTTTTATCAATTTATAATGGCAGGAGGTGGAGGGATTGGGTCTAGTGTATTCACAGATCCCCTGTAAAGTGTCTCCCCACCTGCAGAGGCTGGGTCCTTGCCTCTGGGAGAATTGTGATGACATTTGAAGGAAGAACATACGTAGAACATCCTGTAACTGGTTCTGAATGACCTACCATGTGGTGGGTCTTTTTCTGTTGACCATGTAGCTGGGACTATCTGCATCTTCAAAAGAGATAGAGTCAGCTGCTGTTAGGGCCTTCTTTACTACATTCATGCCTGAGAAATCAAGGCCTTCAGTCACAGGCCAATGAGATCGCTTGGAGAACAGTTGGATGGTGTCCTTTTCCTTTGTATGTAGCCCTGACCCACAGCAACTACATTCCCTCCACTTGTTAAGAGCCCAGCAATTAACACTCCAGTTACATTTGACCATTTAAAACCAGGTAACTTTTTTAAAAATTTATTTTAAATTTAAATAGTATTTTATTTTTTTCCCCAATTCCATATTAAGAAAATTTTAACATTTGACATTACAAGATTTTGAGTGCCAAATTTTTCTCTCCCTCCCTCCCCTCTTCTGAAAATGGTAGGCAGTTTGATATGGTTTATACCTGTGTTATCATGTAAAACATATTTTCATGTTTGTCACAGTTGTGGAAGAAGAAACAGATCAAAAGGAAATAGAACCATGAGAAAGAACAAAATTTTAAAAAATATGCTTCAATCTACATTCTGAGTCCATCAGTTCTTTATCTAAACCAGATAGCTTTTATAAAGGGATATTTATTTCTAAGATATTTAAAAACATGTAGAAACATCTCCCCCAACACCTTTGGAGGCATAATTCTCCCTACACCAGGATGAGACTCATAATTTATCTTGGTTCCTACATAATTAACTGATCCCACCAAATTCATGTCCAAAGATGGCATCACTGTAGGTGTCTTCTGAGCTGGAGTCTTGAAGGTCACTCCTCCTCGTGATTACTTAGTGGTGGGCTGGCTACAACATGTACCCTGGATTCCTGTGATTCATGCTCATAAACTTTGAAAACTACTAAAGTCCAAAACTGCTCCTTGCCCCTAGATGGAAAAAAATGAATGAAAAAGTCAAGAACCCAGGGGCCATTTCTTCTTGAATTGGGAGAAGGAAACCCTAAAACCATCCCTCCTTTACATATGATCTCACTGGCTATGAATGAAGGAGTCACTTCTCTCCTCCAGAATGAATGTAGCAAAGAGAGATCTGGCAGAGCTTACTCTAGCTCCCAGCTCATCACAGGCACCAAGCTTATTAAGATAAAAATGAAATATGCATAATAAAATAATTATTAATGACCTGCATAAGCAAGCAAATGTTACCTTATTTGTATAGGATATATTGTATGGGATATGGCTATATCTGCATAAACTGAAAATAAGCCAGTTAAATGTCCGAGATGGAACTGAATTAAATACTTCTGGATTCTAATAACCTCAGATACTTGTAAGATAAAGAGTCATAGAAAACGTTCTACATTTGCCCAACTTTTCCACAGCAGTACTTCTACTTGCCCTAGATTTCATCAAATTGTTTAAATGCATGTAGATTTTATCATTCATTGATATCAAGAGTTGCTTCAGATTACAACATGAGAATGAGGCGAGCTCTCAGCCTGTAAACCATTTTCTTGGGATATCTGATGAATAGCATTTTGACTAGCCAGGAAGATGGGTGAGGAGATTCACCCTTTAACCCTCAGCGGTCATACAGGATGCACAGTAATATGAGTGATTGAGTGAATAATAGTCATTCAAATTTTGACAGCTATTTTGGCTCTATACAGTTCATTGTCTTAAATCATAATATTTCTTATGAAAAGCAACAGTATTGCTACCTTTTTCTCAAGGAGAAAGATGAGAAATTTGCCAAGAGTGGTGAATTTGATAATAAAGAATATGGAGAGATGGTACCTAGGTATGAACCAAAAGAGATAGAGCATAAAAATCTTCACATACACAGAATGGACAATAAACAAATATGTAAGTCCTTCCTCTCTTCCCATTCTTTTAAACCTTCGTTGATAAATCAATATGCCTCTATAGGCCCATGAATTTTGTAATACATTTTAAATCACATTCTTTATATAGACAGGAGCCCTGCAAAAAATATTTGTGCCCCTTAGAGGCATGGTTAGTGGTAGATGTCAGGGCCATGATGTTATAGAAAGGAATGTACTTATCCTGACAGAAATATTAAGCAGGTATGGAAAATTCTTGCTGAGAGAGAAGGAGAGTCACTAAAATTTGACAGAAAGGTTTTTGCCATGTTTTCTGGATATGGAACTGCAGGAAGAGTAGAAACAGCCCTGAGAGCTATAAATACTCTTCTTTGGGGGAAAAACCCTAACAGCTTCGATTCAGTAGAGAAGTCATAGATGACAGTAGTATCTCAGTGGATAGTGCAGTCCATCAGATGACATGAGCAACTTCAAGCTCAGTGGAGTAAGCAGCCCAGCAGATGACATCAGCAACTTCAAGCTCGGTGGAGTAAGCAGCCCAGCAGATGACATCAACAGCTCTTCAAGGAAGTAACTTCAGAGGAGGAGAGGTGCCCCATGATGGATACAAGCCTAGGAATGTGAATTCTTCAAGAGAGTGCACCACTGGCTATTCAGAGAGAAATTTTTCTCCTAGTTATTTCCTCTGAATTCTGTTTTTAAGAACATGCCCTTTGCTTTATTATTAGGTCATTTGTTTTACTCTGACTTGCAAAAAGTGATTCAATTGAGGTTTCTGAGCTATGGGTTGAGGAAGATGACTGGTTACAATGTACCATGAAAAGGGATGCCTTATTATGAGGCCTTAGAGGGTACAATTTTTTATGACATTTTGATTTCTTTTTGGCTTGGTTTTTGTCTACTTTTGTTTATTTAATTGATTTTGTTTGGGGAAAAATAACTTCTTAAAATTTTCATGCAAAATAAAAGGTAGATGATGAATTCTTTCTTCCTGACTTTTTTTTTCCTTCTTTAGAAAAACAGAAAATATTTTAGGCTGACTTTTGTCTTTCCATTTATTTTTAGATCAGTTGTCCTCATGCCTAACCAAATGAGTCCTCTCTTGTACCAAAGACAAAATTTAACAAAACTAACTAATACGGTAAATGGTGGCTGTGCCACTTACTAGCTATGTAACCATGTGCATATCATTCCTCTGCTGTGGGCCTCATTTTCTTAATTTGTAAAATGAGAGTAGTGAACTAGATGGCATGTGAGATTATTTCCAGCTATAAATTTATGATTTTGTAGTACCCAGTCTGAGATCACTCTCCTAACTCCCAGGCGCTCTAATTGACCTGGTTCCCGGGAACAATTGATTACTTCTGCCTCAGATTCTAAGAATGACCTTGACAGGATTGGGATTGTGTGTGTGTTTGTGTGTATGTGTGTGTGTGTACACATATGTATGGTATGTATAAAGTATAAATAAAAAATGATATGTTATAAAAATATTTATAGACATATATGTGTGCACGCACATATGTGTGTATGTGTGTGTATCATAGTTGCTTACAAGCCTTTATCCAATGGGTTCTTTATTGCTGATCACTTTACATGACAGAGTTAATTAGATTTTACAAAGGGGTGTTTATTAAGCAGGTCTAGTTAATGACAGTTGTAATTACTACTACCACCACCAGCCCAAAACCAAAGCCACATGGTCCTCTTGCATATACAAAGTCCCTTGTTGGTAAGTGGGATCAGATTTAGAGCATTCATGTAGCCAAAGGGCAAACTCACAGCTCTTGATTATTAGAAGTCTTTTTCTCCCTTTGTGGAATCCTCATGAAGTTCCTCTAAGGTTTAGCTCTCTATGGAGTTCTGAAGGTCAGTACCCTGGTAGAATTCTGAGGCTGCCTGTCTTCAGTGTGCCTAGTCCAGGGGTTCTTAACATTTTGTTATGATGGACCTAGCCACTTAGTGAAGTCGATAGACCTCGTCTCAGAATATTTTTAGATGAATAAAATAAAATACATAGGATTACAAGAAAACTAATTACATTGAAATGCATTTATCAAAATATTTTTGTTTATTTTATTTTTGTTACATTTTGAGATCCAAGTTGTCTCTCTCCCTCCCTTCCAATCCTGCATTAGAAAAGGTCAACATTGTGTGTGTGTGTGTGTGTGTGTGTGTGTAACCATACAATACAGACTTCCACATATCAGAATAGCCTTGTCCTTCGTAAGTCCTTTGGCCCTGATTTGAATGATTATATTACTCAGAATAGCTTCATCGTTCATACTTACTCTTCAAACAATACAAAGTACTGCATACAACGTTCTCCTGGTTCTGCTTCTTCCACTCAGTGTTATTTCAGGTAAGTCTTTCCAAGTTTTTCTATAACCAACCTGCTCATCATTTCTTACAGAGCAATAGTTTTCTTTCATGATCACATACCACAGCTTATTCAGTCATTTCCCGATTGATGGGCATACCCGCTTCAATTCTTTGACACCACAAAGAGAATTACTATAAATATTTTTGAATGTATAGGTTCTTTTCTTTTTCACTTGATCCCCTTGGGAAAGAGACTTAAATATTGCTGGGTCAAAGGGTATACACAGTTGTATAATACTTTGGACATAATTCTAAGTTGTTTTTCAAAGTGATTGGATCAGTTCACAACTCCACAAGCTGTCTATTAGTGTCCCAGTTTTTCCACGTCCCCTATAGAATTTGTCATTTTCTTCTATCATTTTAGCCAACTAGATAGGTATGAGATGGTGCCTCAGAGTTGTTTTAATTGGCATTTCTCTTATCAATAATGACTTGGGACATTCTTTCCTATATCAAAATGATTTTTTTAAAAATCAGAGACTCTAAAGTTAAGGACTCCTGGTCTAGTGCGCTCAGCATGTCTCTCAGCCCCTAATGCAGCTGCTGCCATTGGCCGATGTTATTCAGAGAATACTGCTACCAATCCTGATGGGAAGTTCAAATCTTCTGACCTTTCAGTATTCTCAAAGTCATCTTCTGAGCAAATGAAGAGAGTGAAGAAGGGTAACAATCCCTCCGAGCTTGCTTCCCCTGTCCTCGGTGCCTTCTCCTAAAAGTCTAAGGACTTTGCCTCTTCAGGGCACTCCTAAAGCTTGATATCTTCCCTATTTGAACCCCTTCTCTGATATCCAGCATGGCCTACTATCACAGGTTCTTAGACCTGCTTTTCTAAAAGGAAAACAACTTTTGAGGGGTCAACAATCACTTTAATCAAGCACATATATCATTCACTTAGTTCAGGGAAAAAGTCAGCACCCTGAACTTCACAGAAAATACAAACAGAGGAAATAAAGACCAAGAGACGGGGCTTCCAACTCTCTGACCATAAGCAATACATACTTTACAGACCAATAGACGGATCAACTGTTACAGATCAATAAACAGATCCAACTGTCTGACCATTTCATACATACATAGTTACCAAAGAGAGAAGCACCAATATCTGGGTTTTCAAAGCCAGGAGGCTCCTTAGCAGCTGCCCAGAGTCTCATCTGGCCAAACAAACACTTCCAAGGAGTAAGCCCCAAAGTAAAACCTTTCCTCAGAGCCACAAGGCACAACCCTCTGACCCAGTGCCTCAATAAAAATTAACAAAAGATATGGGCTTTCCTACTCCCCTAATCAAGCTTCCCTTAATGGGCAGGCCCCTGAAGAGGTTGGGAAGATCTTTAACTCTCATTAACATAATTAACATTATAGGTATACATGCTTCTTCCAACCAATTCCAGTACATTATTTCATTGAAAGCTCAAAAGTACTTCACTCTTTCTCAAGTGATTAAGGTCTTAACCTCTCCTCCTTTGCAGTTTTGATCAATTGAATCAATGGAGATTCCCAGTCCCTCCAAAATAATTGGGATGGCTGTATGGAGCAATTCCCCTCCCCATAGTCTTGTGATCCTGTGACCTCATTACGAAAAGAGTAAAGTTGCTTTCTCCTCTCCTCTCTGGAGTCAAGATACATCTTTATAGTTACATAGTATCTGGCTTTATTTTAATACTCTTTTCATCTACATTATGAAAGGGAATATGGCTTAATGGACAGATAGCTGATTCCTAAGTCAGGAAGACTTGAGTTCAAGTCCTACTTCTTAATAACACATGCTGCTTTTGTCTCCCTGGACAACTCATTTAAGCTTATAGAACAGTTATTGATCTGCATTGGTAGAAGAGTTCCCTGTACCAATGACATCACAGTCCAGATCTCCATCCCTAAAAAGAAACATTGTGTATGTTTTTTTCCTTGTTCTACATACTTCACTCTGTATCACTCCTTACACATCTTTGTGTGTTTCTCTGAATTCTTCCTATTTATCATTTCTTACAGCATAATAATATTAATGATTCTTTTAAAGACCTTATTCCATTATATTCCATATGATCTGAGATTAGAGTACTAGTGATTGTTTAACTCAGGTCCAGACTTCCAAAGCTAAAGGGGTCTATAGCATAATCACAGAGAGCAGTACCTATGCTTAAGTCAGGAAGGCTGAGACAGGCCAGAAAACTACATTAGATTATAGGGTAGCATTTATAAGTGTCCCCAGCACTC
>CM053770.1:228740930-228763657 GCA_028658325.1 Potorous gilbertii
CCTTCTAGAAGCTCTTGGTGACATTTCCCCCTGACCCCAGAGCTCTCTCTGTCTTAGATGCTGTTGCTTTCAGAATGAAAGATGGGCTGATGCCCTGATTAAGGCTACTGGAAGGAGTCATTGCCTTCATGTCACTAAACTGCCAACAGCGATCACCCTTGTATGGTGACATGAACTAAAAAAAAATAATGGTGATGTGCTTCAGTATGTCCCATGAAATGTAAAAGGCATGACTTATCCTCACCTTAAAAGCCCCCAGCATACTATTCTAATCTTCATTTCTCATGTTCTCATATAACCAAGCATCCTGAAGTAAGCTTCAATGAGCCATTTAAGGAGGCAGTGTAAAGATGGTGAAGTAAGAGCACAGACTTGCTAGTGCTCTCCCCACAAATCCAGCCAAATACCTAAAAAACTCTAAACAAATTCTGGAGCTTTAAAACTCACAGGGTGCTAGAGTGAAACAAATCTCCAGCCCAAGATGGCCTGGAAGGTCACAGGGAAGTGGCTATCATGCCGAACTGGGAGGAGAGTGCAGTGTAGTGTGGGCCACAGCAGCACAGAAGGGACATGAGCAGGCCATGAGGGACTGAATCTGTAGCAGTTTCCAGACTTCACAACCCAAAACTGCCAAGGGCAAATTGGAAGGTCAGTGGAAAAAACTTGAGGGACCTGTGTGAGAGAATAGAGTGGTCAAGTCCCAGCTCCAGGGTAGTAGAGGGGGTGGGGGAACCTGCAGAAAATGAGACAGAAGCATCAGGGGCAGGGGCAGCTGCAGTCAGTGACAGTGAATGTTTCTGGAGCTCTAAGTCCACAGATTGTGGCAGGATCGAGCAACAGATAGTACACTCCCCACTCCTACTGGAAGCAGAGAACTACCTTGACAAAAAGCTCAAAAGTCGAGTAAGTAATTGGGAAAATGAGCAAAAATCAGAAAAGAATCAGACTGTAGAATCTTACTTTGGCAACAAGGAAGAACAAAGTATACAAACAGAAGACAACAAAGTCAAAGCTTCTCCATCCAAAGCCTCCAAGAAAAATACGAATTGGTCTCAGGTCATAGAAGAACTCAAAAAGGATTTTGAAAGTCAAGTAAGAGAATTAGAGCAAAAATTGGGAAGAGAAATGAGAGTGATGGAATAAAATCATGAAAAATGAGTCAACTGCTAGCTATGGGAGATCCCAAAAAATGCTGAAGAAAATAACATCTGAAAAAATAGTCTTAACCCAGACTGTAAAAGAAGTCCAAAAAGCCAAAGGTCTAAAAAGAGACAAATGCCCTAAAAATCAGATGGAAAAGGAGGTGGCTTATTGAAGAAAATAATTCCTTAAAGATTAGAATAGAGCAGATGGAAGTTAATGACTTTATGAAAAATCAAGAAATTATAAAACAAAGCCAAAGAATGAAAAAATAGCAGACAATGTGAAATATCTCCTTGTCAAAACAACTAACCTGGAAAATAGATCCAGGAGAGAAAATTTAAAAATTATGGGACTACCTGAAAGCCATGATCATAAAAAGAGCCTAGACATCATCTTTCAAGAAATTATCAAGGAAAACTGCCTTGATATTGTGGAACCAGAGGGCAAAATAAATATTGAAAGAGTCCACTGATTTCCTCCTGAAAGAGATTTCCAAAAGGAAAACTCCTATGAATATTGTGGCCAAATTCCAGCTCTCAGATCAAGGAGAAAATATTGCAAGTAGTCAGAAAGAAATAATTCAAGTATTGTGGAAATACAATCAGGATAACACAAAATCTAGCAGCTTGTACATTAGGGGATCACAGGGCTTAGAATATGATATTCCAGAGGTCAAAGGAGCTAGGATTAAAACCAAGAATCATGTACCCAGCAAAACTGAGTATAATAATACTTCAGGGGAAAAAATGGTCATTCAGTGAAATAGAGGACTTTCAAGCATTCTTGTTGAAACAACCAGAGCTGAATAGAATATTTGACTTTCAAACACAAGAATCAAAAGAAACATGAAAAGGTAACAGGAAATAGAAATCATAAGGGAATTACTAAAGTTGAACTGCTTACATTTCTACATGGAAAGATAATGTTTGTTAATCTTGAGACTTTTCTCACTATTAGGGTAGTTGGAAGGATTATGTACATATAGACAGAGGCACAGAGTGAACTGAATAGATAGGAATGATATCTAAAAACTAAAATTCAGGGGTGACAGGAATATATTGGGAGGAGAAAGGGAGAAATCAGAATGAGGCAAATTATCTCACATGAAAGAGGCAAGAAAAAGCTTTTTCAATGGAGGGGAAGAGGGGGGAGGTGAGAAGGAAAGAGTGAATCTTACTCTCATACCATTTGGTTTAAGAAGGGAATAACATGCAAAATCAATTTGGTATGAAAGTCTATCTTACATTACAGGAAAGTAGGGAGGAAGGGGATATATAGAGGTTGGGGGGATGACAGAAGGGAGGGTAAATGGGAGGAGGGTGTAATTAGAAGTAAATGATTTTAAAGAGGGATAGGGTCAAAAGATGGAATAGAATAAATGGAGGGTAGGATAGGATAGAGGGAAATATAGTTAGCCTTTCAAAATATGACTCTTATGGAAGTGTTTTGCATCACTTCACATGTGTAACATAACAAACTGCTTGCCTTCTCAATAGGTATGGGTGGGGAGGGAGAAAAGTTAGAATTCAAAGCTTTAAAAACAAATGTTAAAAATTGTTTTTACATGCGACTGGGAAATAAGAAATATAGGCAATGGGATATAGAAATCTATCTTGCCCTACAAGAAAATAGAGAAGATAGAGATAAAGGAAGGTAGGGGTGTGATAGAAGGGAGGGAAGATTGGAGGAAGGGATAACCAGAATGCATGGTGTCTTGGGTGGGTAGAGGAGAGAGATGGGGAGGTAGAGGAGAGAGATGAGGAGAAAATTTGGAATTCAAAATCTTGTTGAAATGAATGTTGAAAACTAAAAATAATTAAATATTTTTTTTAAAAAAAGAAAAAAATAAAATAGGAATGTAATCCAGTGGAAAGAGAGTCAGCCTTGAAGTCAAAAGACCTGAGTTTGACTCCTGTATTTACCACTTCTTACTTGTGTGACCTCAGAAAAGTCTTTTTACTTTCAAGTAATTCAGTTTTCTGGTACATCTCTCTATACATGATCCTATGACCCCAGGTCATCTACTCCAAGACCATTGGTTTACATACAGATAAGGAAATTCATGCCTAGAGAGGTCATTTGTCCAAGGTCAGACAGTGATTAGAACAGAAATACAATTTAAACCCAGGACCTTGCCTTCAAATTTAAAGGGCTATTTATTTGCCCCATCATGAAAGCCACATTGTTAGACCATGAGAAATTGGGTTTCCTTTTCTTCCTCCCTTGTTCTCATCTCTGATCTTCACAGTTATGTCTCTCCTCCTGGTATTTCCTGCCTTTTCTTCTCTATATCCTTCTTTCTTCTTGTTCTTGTCATATTCCTTGATCTGTGGCTTCCACTTGGCTGAGAAAAACCTTTTCACTGTCTGTCTACTATAAGTGTATCCAATCAATAAGAAGAGTGCTTCCTTCTGGGCATAAACTTGACCAATCACAGCCTGTCTTCACCTCTTTCTGCTTTTTTCTGTTTTTCTGTCTCTTCCCACCAACTGCTTTTGTTTTCAGTCCTTCAGTTTCTTCTGAAAAGACTTTGTTCTAGTTTAGTCCAATCATGTCTGAATTTTCATGACCCCATTTGGGATTTTCTTGACAGAGATACTGGAAAGGTTTGCTATTTCCTTCTCCAGCTCCTTTTACAGATGAGAGGATGGAGGTAAACGGGTTAAGTGACTTACCCAGTGTCTGAGGTCAGATTTGAATTCAGGTCTTCCTCCAGGCCTGGAACTCTATCCATTGTGCTACCTGGCTGCCCTCAGCATGGTTTAGGGTATTCAATTTCTGAGCATAAGTGAGGATTGACTATTATGTTACTATCAATATTTTCAGGGGATCATAATAGAGATGGAGAAGACCTCAAAGGCCATTCAGTTCAATCCTCTCATTTTACAAATAAGAAAAGTGAGTTTCAGGAAGATTCGATAACTTACCCAAGGTCACAAAGACTATAAATGTCAAGGAGAGAATTAAATCAAGGTCCTCTAACTCCAGATGTTCTACTTGGAAAAGGGAAGGGGAAAGGATGCTAGATTGGCCTAATGCTGGGCTTGGAGTCAGGAAGACCTGAGTTCAAATCTAGCCTCAGACATTTACTAGCTGTGTGACCCTGATGAAGTCACTTAGTCTTTGTCTGCCTCACTTTCCCAATCTGCAAAATGGGAATAATAGCACTTACCTCCTAGGGTTGCAGCATCAATTGAGATAATATCTGTAAAATGTGCTGGGCACAGTGCTTAGCACATAATGGGCACTATATAATGCTTATTCCCTTCCTTTCTTAGGAGCAGAGAGAACTAGAAGGATTTTTCTCAGTCTTCTGGTTTAACTCTCTTATTATATGAATGAGGGAGTTGAGTCCCAGAGAGTGTGACTTGGCCAAGGTCACATAAGTAGTAAGTGAAAGAGGCAAGATTCAAATCCAGTATAAATTTGATTTTTTTCTTGTTGTGAGCTTTTAGTCTAAATCCCTTGCTTTCCTGAGGAATTTGGTATCAAGACCCCTTAGAATCAAATCTATCCAAATGCTGAATATTTCCCCCTCTTCTTCTTCTTCCTCTCCTTTTTCCTCTTCTTCTTCCTCTTCCTCCTCCTCTTCCTCCTCCTCCTCTTCTTCTCTTCTCCTTTGTTTTTTAATTGCATGAAGGAAATTCAGAGTGACTTGGACTCCTGAATGAAGCCTTCTATAACCCCCCATAATATTTTTGGGTCCAAGAAGCAGGACCATGTTATTGGTAAAACTGTATTAGAATAAGGTCCGATGGGTCCTCCCAGTGATCAGCCCCCTTTGGATATGGTCCAACTCCCCAGCTGCTTCATCCTAAGATCGACTCAATGGGGTATGTTTATCTCAAGGCCCCAGTGTATTCATAATCTGTAGAAAGCAATGACCACAGCCATGGTATTTAAAGACTTATGAAGCCCTGGAGGCAACATTGGGTGACTCACCCAACTATAGGTTCCAAGGCTCGACTCTGCTCCAAATAGAGCATGGCTATGGCTACAGCTTGCCAAGAGTGAACTACAGGTCATTAGCTTTTACTCTATGGAGACATGAGGCCAGGCTGGTGTTAAAAGGACATGATAAAGAGTATTTGACAGCAATCGCTAAAGTAAAGTAAAATAAAGGGGGAAACAGAGAATCTCCCTGGGACTTTGCACATGCAGTTGAAACATGAAAAGAAAAAAAAATCTTAGCCTCTTGGTTTAGATGGACTGGAATCTGACAAGGACTTATTACTTTAGAAACATTTTCTAGAGGTTTGGTTACATTACTTAGATTCTCCCAGTGTGGTGATGAACCTTTCCTGGACATTTTCTGATCTAATTTGCATTTGCATGTGGCTTACATTACTCTGTGAAAGTGTGTGTGTGTGTGTGTGTGTGTGTGTGTGTGTGTGAATATGTGCGTGTGTTAAGAAAGAGAGAGACAGGGTAAAACAGAGACATAGAGTGGAGGGGGGAGCAAGCTACAAATACAAAAGCTTAGGGAAAACAGGAAATGAGGTAGGTGAAAAGGAAGAGGAGGATAGGGGTTGTGTAGAGAGAAAGAAGGATTGTGGGGAGCAGGCTCATGTCAGGAAATGGATGGGATAAGGAGACATATCTCTCATTCCTTTTCAAGAAACTACCCCAAGTTAAAGATACTTTGTGGGGCTTCAGCCACTCAAAATAATGGTTCACGAATTCCCCACTGGCATGTTTCTTTTTAACAGAGAATGCTAGTAGTTCAAAGTAAGGCCATTTAATGGCACAGTTTAGTAAGAAAAGTAGCAAAGAGATATTTCCCCCATAAAGTTGATTCACATGCCATCTATGAGAGGAATGGAGATACATAGGGATCATATAGAGGAGAGAAACATGGAGGAATTATGTGAGATCAGGAAAATAACATGAAGAACAATTTATGTCTCTGACAATGCAGGGCTGTTAGTATCTCCTAATAATGTCATCTTGCTGATCTTGAGGGTTCCTTGCATTGGTGTTTTATGGTCCTGCTCCCCAACTGGGTATCATTACATCTATGGTGCTCCTCACCTCTTTGTTGAGCTTCTCTTGCTGCTGCTGTTACCAACAGGGCTTTAGCTAGAGTTCCCATTAGGTGAGGATTGGTATCTGTCATTTTTCTTCTGGCTTAGAACCCAGAGATAGTTCTGGGTATAATTTTCTACCTCCTTTCTCCATAAGAATTTGCAAACAACTTCATATTCTAAATTGATGTGACTTTTGGTTGCCATCTCTCTCTATTTGGGAAGGAGGTCAAGTAGTTATTCGCTAAGATGATTTCTAATTTCTTTCAGTTCCCATTTGTAGCAACTGATACATATTGTAGGAAATGGTGATAATATCGGTATCTGTTCTTTTATCCACTTCCTATGTTTCAGAATCAACTTATTTAAATGGTCAGTTTAAGTTTGACTCAATTGCAGACCATAAGTTCTTATTCCTTATAATTTGTCATTTATTTTTCTTTAACAAGTAGTTGTGTACAGCTCACTATACACAGATAGCTGAGTCATTTTATATCTCCTAAAAAATAACCCAACTTTCTTTTTTGTGAAGTTATTTGGTGACTACCATGACCAGTAGTCTCTGACTCTCTTCTTGAAGGAAATATTCCTAATATGTAGATACGAGGTTTCTGAATAAAGTACAAACCTTTACCTCCTCTTGTTTCTTATACTTAAAGTATGCTTTCCAATATTTAGTCCTTAACACTGCCAAAAGTCTCAACATCGTAAATGAATATGGTTTTATCAATGGAAGTGACATTAAACAAGATGCATTATATAATCTGCCTTGCCACTGTGACTGAAGGCAGTGTGTCCCTTTCCCTTTGCTCTACAGTTGAAATCTCTGATGCATACTGCCATCTCCATTACTTGAAGGCAGGATGAATTAAAGTACATGCACATTTAAGTTTTAGATTTCTTCCTACCACCCTATTCTCTGTAATAGATATTGGTGCCTTGGCTACAGTTTATCTTCACAGTAGTGGGTTTGTTTGTTTTGTTCTTTATTTTTTTTGCCTGTTTTAGCAAATGCTTGTCATGAGCTTTACAACATCAGTTGATTCAGCTTCCAGTGAAATGATGCTTCTCATTTTATTTGGATTCACAATAAAGTTAATGCTGTCAAATCACTTATGTGCCTCTCCCAGAGAACCACTGAATCATCCTTCTATTTAGCTGTACCTTCTGTGGAACCTCCAGTTTCATTCCTAGCAAGGATTTTAAGGATGATAAGATTCATTTTCTCCAATGGATTTTCCACTTGTTAGTCTCTGCACAACTTCATATTTAGAGTATCAGTGGTTTTGTGGGCAGCCTAGAAACTATGCATATCTTAGCATCCTCTACTCCCCCTTTCCACTGATTTGCCAGTATCACTGAGGAAACGTAAGAGGGAGAACATTTTGTATTTCTCTTTGTTTTATGAGTGGCTCTGGCCAAAGAATTCTTCATCACCAAATATATCCAGCCTAATGGAGACAATCATTTTCATACTTAACTCTATTGGCCTCAGGAAGCATAGATATTCTGTTACCATGATGGTAGCTGAAGTATTTCCAGGTTAGTGGAGCCAGTCTGAGCTTATACTCCTTGAGGATAGCCTTTGAGAACCAGGACTACCTCTTTACCATGATGATAGATCAGCATAGAACTTTGGAAGGGAATTCTACATTAAGTATGTAGGATCATTGAAACATAGGATTAAAACTGAGAGACCTCAGAGTCCATCAAGCTCACCCCACCTCCATTTTATAGCTGAACCAAGCGCTTCAGAGAGCTTCAAAGATTTGCTTAGGATGCCATACCTAGTAAGTATTTGAGGCAAGATTCAAATTTATATCTTTCTGATTCCCAGTCCAGCATTCAGTCAATGCCTTCAATTCCATTTAAACAGCAGCCTTGAGTTCATTATTTGTACATCTTCTCCAGTAATAAATTCTGTACTGGACTTTGCCCATCAACTTCACAATGGTTCTATGATCTCATTCATATGAACAATCTCTCATTGCTGGAGATTGTGACTTATGCATACTTTGGGGATCCTCTTTTGAGACTGGGTGACCCTATGATTTACATTATATTTGGAATACTGACCACATGATTTGGCTGGCTCCTGTTCTCACCTTGGGCAAGTCATCTAAGGTTTGTGGGTCTCATTTTCCCCATACGTAAAGTGAGAGGATTGAACTAAATGGCCTGTAAAGAAACTTTCAGTTATAGATCTAGGATCTCATGAATGGAAGCTCAGAGAAGGAAACCAAAGATAATTCATTTCACCTCCTTCAGTCTCACTTTCCTCATCTGTAAAGCAATCCCGAATCACTTTCCTTCCTGATCTAGAGCCATGATCCAATAACTTTTGGCTTTAATTGAGTTGTAAGGAGTTTATTGTATGTTCTTCTTTCATTGCCAAAGAAGACCATGCCATCAGAGAAATGATGATATGACTTGCAGTTGACTTTGATTTGAGTGAGGGGGGGCTGTGCAGATCATTAGCCTCACTTCTCCTCCAGAGTCATCTGAATCCAATGACCAGACATTCATCAGGATGACTAAAGATGACCCAGGATGAGGCAATTGGGGTTAGGTAACTTGCCCAAGGTCACACAACTAGTGAGTGTCAAGTGTCTGAGGTGAGATTTGGACTCAGATCCTTCTGACTCCTACACTGGTGCTCTGTCCACTGCACCACCTAGTTGCCCCAATGAATTTATTATTAATTAATCAATCAGTGAAACATATCAATCAGTTAATATTCATTTCACACCTACTATGTGCCAAACACTACCTGTAATCTTTTTCTAGTCATTTAATCTTAGTCTTACCATCTAGACAAAGGGTGTCTTTTACCTTACTTTACAATGGACATTCCCATTTTAAGAAAAGCTCTTTGATTTCAGCTCATATTCTTGGCAATGATTCTCTTCTATCCCATCAGTTCACAGCGTTGTGATTCTGAGCAATTTTTATTCAAAATATAAAACTCCTTTCAGTTAACTGAAGTTTTATAAGGAATTAGAGTGAGTGCTCAGTGAAACTGTGATGGAGGCAGCCAGGAGCTTCAGACTCCACTCCTTGTCATGGAGTGCTGGTAAATGTTTTAACAACTGGCTTTCAGGGGGAAAATGTATGCATGACCCATTCAAATAGTTCACTTTAACCTAAATTACTAACACTTTCTCTATCTCTTTCTTAAGTCTAGAAATCAACAAAACAATAAATCACCCCCTGATTTGTAGTGGTTTCCTATTCCTGAGGTGTAAACCTTCACACTGAAAATTTAGCAATCCATTCTAGCCAGTACATCCAGCTTTAGGCCATGAGTGCCCTCATCACTTATAAAAATCTGCCTTCTGGAAAGTTTTTATAGCAATCATTTTCACCTTACTATGAATTGAAGCTATGGTATGAAAATTCTTCATTGGGAATTCCTTGGACCAATAAAATTACGAATCCTGTCCTCATCTCTCTCATGATTACTTTTCCCAGTCCCTGCATGATAAGTATTATTTCTAAAGTTTTGGATAGGAGAGGAAGAGTAGGCTATTCTTCTTTATTCTTTTTTGGAAATTCAACAGAGCTTTGAAAGGTCTCACGCTGATTCCTGACATTAACACCTAGATTTAAAAGCTGTGTTCTCCTGGTAATGTCACATGGCTCTAGATCATGGGATATCACAAACTCTGGAAAACTCAAAATTGGAGGTGAACCAATTAAATGGAAAGATGCCCAGTGGGTATAAGTGGGCCCCATAATCCCACCAATGACATGTTAGCAAGAGTCAGCACGAAATACATCAGAACAGAAACATATGATTTAAAAAAGAAGGTAGTCTCTTGCTCCATTCCACTCAATTCAACAAATACTTGCTACACAGCTACCCTGCGTAAACACTATGGGTTAGGTCATGGGGATACAAGGGCAAAAACAAACAAACAAAGAACTTCTACTTCTTCTATAGGTAGGCTCCGTGTCTTATTCTCAGCTGTATGACTACCCAGCTAGACCTAAGCCTCCAACAGTTTGGATCAATTCTCTATTGAGAGTTTATGGAAGGACATGAATAAAAATCACAAAGGGTAGGAAAACACGGTTGGGTTACACTGTGTAACACTGGTAGGTATCAAAGCCTGTAGGAGTGTCTCTCACCCTTTACCTCCCTGAGTCTTGATTTCATCATTTTCCAAATGAAATATTTGGATGAGATGAAGAGAGAACACATCCCCTTTAAGAGGCTACATGCTTAAGGACTTTGAAATACCTTCCCTTTCTTTTTTATTCTTTGTTACAAGGGAGCAAAGGCTATGCCATTTGGTATAGTGCTGTCAAATTAAAATGGAAATAAGGCCCCTAAATCATCTTTAAGGATCCCAGAGGGTCTAATGTTGACATGGAAGACCACATACTAATATTGCCTGTGTTTTTATTGTATCTCTTTATTTTGTCAAATGTTTCCTAACTAAAGTTTAATCCAGTTTGACACCTCTGCTATAGCAGATAGAGAGCTGGCCTTGAAGCCAGGAAGACCCAGGTTCAAGTCCTTCCCCTGACACATACTTGGCTATAAGACTCTGGGGAGGTCAATTAACTCTAGGTAACTTTCTATAAGTTGCAGAAAATATTCCAACCTACATTAATAGAGTTCCCCAAACCAATGAAATCTTACGTCTGAGCTCCAGATGTCATCATCATAATAACAATACTTTAAGGTTTGGAAAAAAACGCAGCTAGGTAGTTGCACTGCAATAGAATGCTGGGCCTGGAGTTCATGTCTGAGTTCAAGTCTTGCCTCAGACACTTACTAGCTGGGTGACCCTGGGCAAGTCACTTACCCCTGCTTGACTCAGTTTCTTTATTTATATAATGAGCTATAGAAGGAAATGACAAACCACTCCAGTGTCTTTGCCAAGAAAACCCCAAATTGAGTCACAAAGAGTTGGGCTTGACTAAAAATGGCTAAAGAGCACCACGAACAACAAAGGTTGGTAAAGTACTTTAACTATGTGGAGTTGATTCTCGTAACAGCCTTGGGTGATAGATGCAGTTACTGTCCTTCTTTTACAGAAGAGGAAACTAAGGCTGAGAGCTGGTCAGCCAGCCTCTAGGTATCTCAGGCAAGGTTCAAACTCACTTCTTGCTAAATCCAGGCTTAGTCCTCTACCTACTTATGCCTCCTATAAGGAATGGCCCTCTGGAAGAGGAAGGAGAAGGATGCATTTCAAAGTGTAGGTGATGTAGAATGAAATACTAGCACTACAAATTGATATTTTTTTTAACAAAAGAAAAACATCCACTCTTGGGCCCTCTGGGAACTCCTCTCTGATTGGGCTTGGCTAAGTGGCCAGCTTCATTCCCAGTACAGTCATTCTAAAGGGAAAGATTACAAACATCCCCTTGTGTTTTCTGACCCTCTCCGTTCTCTTGTATGTAATGCCAAGACCTTGAGAAATAAGATAAGGGGCCTCAGGGAAATCTAGTCCTTCACCGGCAAGAGAATAAACACAGACATTCCAGATTAGAATTGGTCTGTGGCTTTCCAGAACTTTTGAATTCAGAGATTTTTGGACAAAATCATTTGCTATTCAATGACATTTGTTAACAGTAATGAGGGCAGCTGCTTGGAGCTTTGTCTTCCCTGACATATAAAAATGAAGGTCCACTTTAGCACACTTCTCACCACTACCCAATCTAGTTCCAAAATGGCAGTTTTTAGCAGGCTCCACACTGCCCTCTAGTGGACAAATGTAGGCCAGGTAGAGCTGAAAAAAATCTGGAGAAGGGGCAGTCACTGATGAATGTATGTGAATGTGTGAATGAGTGGATGAATGAAAACTATTGAATGAAATAATGATGACTATTAAATAATAAATGAATGTTTGAATGATGCGTCTATTGGTGATGAATGATGGGAGAAGCTGAGGGCGCAGGAATGATGAAGGACTCTTTGACCAGATAGAGGACACACTTACCATTAGCTCCCCATAGGAGGAAAGAAGGCCAGCTCCATAAGCCTTGGTGGTCCCATTCTGTTTGCAGAGACCAAACTCCACAGTGAACCAATAGAGCTGATCATGCAAAAGAGAAAAGGCACATAGATCCAAACATTTCGGGAATAGTATTATAGAATGGGAAGATCCCATGAGATTTTGAAAGATCATTGCAGTTGGAAATGATCCTTTCCATTTCTCTGAGTATTTTCCCCCTGTTTTGTTTGACCTCTCCTATGTACTCATCAAACTATAGAGACAGTGTGGTATAATGGATAAAGTGCTAGACCAGGAAGACCTTGGTAAGTTCAAATCCTACTCCAGACTCTCCCCAGTTGTGTGACCCTGGCCAAGTTACTTGGTCTTACACTGGGCCTCAGTTTTCCTTCTCTGTAAAAACAGGGGATTGAACTAGATGACCCTCTCAGGTTCTTTCTAGGTCCAAAACTATGACTGGACCTATTATTTCATTGTTGGAGGGAACTTCTAAATTGGGAAAACCCCTGTACCTATTGAAGTTTATACTCTTAGTTCCCTGGAGGGATGGATCTTAGAAGTTAGGTGATTTGCCCAGGAGTACACAGATGATATGTGTCAGAGATGGGACTGTCCTGTACATAATAAGTGCCTGGTAAATGATTATATAGTCAGATTGACTAGAATCAAGCTCTCCTTCAGCTGCCTCCAGAGCAGCATGCTTTCCTCACTGTTCCCATGTTTACCTAACCCCCAGAATTGGGCTTACTCCCCAGCCCCCTTTTCTCAAGCCCACTCACTCTTCAAGGTCTGGCCTCAATCCTGCTTCCTCTGTGAAATCTTTCCTGACGGCTCTAGTCCACAACGATATCTCACTACACATGCACCAAGTGCAATAATTGTAGCTGACATTTATAGAGCATCTGTAAAAATAAGGAGTTTGGTCCAGATGATCTAAAGGTGCTTCTGTGTCTAACCAGCATTCTGTCTCTCTTTGGGTTTGATTTTTAGACCATTCAGTGGCAGTGTGGAAGAGAATCGGCTCTTAGATAACTTGGAAGAGCCTTTTCTGCTCAGAGACGTCTGGTCAGACTTCAGAATAACTGAATGGGTCTTTCTAAATCTGCCTCTAACTCCACTCTACAAAATAAAATGAGACCTAATAAGTCAAAGGGGGTTGACTTAAGTTGACATTTTATTCTGAGGTTCACGAGTGAGGAGGCAGGATTGACTAAAGGAAAGAATATCGGTTGAGAGTCACAGAGTGCCTGGTTCACAGTCCTACCTTCCTGGCTATGACCCAATCATCTCTCATCCCTTGGCCTCAGCTGTGCCATCTGTAAAATGACTATAATAATCTTGGCTTTGTTCCCATCACTAGTTTGTTGTGAGTAAAATACTACATACATATGAGCTAGTGTTATTTGGCATAACTAGACTTCTATAGCAAAGAAAATGCGTAATAATCACATCAGCGTACAATCAGACTTTCATCTGGGAAAAAAAACTAGAAAACCCAAGTAACATTTTTCTTACTGAATAAATGCAAAGATGGTAGAAAATAGGAAACCTAGGTCAGGTATTTGTGACCTTGACTGGAGTGAAGAGTTGGATAGCTTGAAAGATTGGGGATCTCTATTAGTAATTATTGGGTAGTTAAATGCTTCAGTGGATGGAGCACAGGGTCTGGAGTCAGGAAGACTCATCTTCTTGAGTTAGAATCTGACCTCAGGCATTTACCATCTGTATGACCCTGGGCACATCACTTAACCATATTTACCTCGGTTTCTTTATCTGTAATATGAGCTGGAGAAGGAAATGACAAACCACATCAATATGCCAAGAAAATCTCAAATAGGGTCATGAAGGGTTGGACAAGATTGCAATGACTAAACAACCAAATTCATCATCTGGGGTCATGGAATGAGGACTGAATTTGGTGTTCAAATCTTATCTCTAACTCTTTTATGTGACCTTGGACAAATCATATCACTTTCCTGGCCCTCAGTTTTCTCATCCGTAAAATGAGGGCATTTGATTTGATGACCCCCCAGCCCTCAATCTACAAATTTTAATGTTTTCATTTCATTATCAATTCTTATCATAGAATTGTAAGTCTAAATCTAGGAGAGACCTTAAGGGTTTCTTGGCTATGAAGAACCTGAAAGGTTATATCACCTTCTATAGGAAGCCTCCCCCAGCCTTTCTTCATTCTAGTGTCTTCTCTGTTATTTCCTCTTTATCTAGGTGGCAGAGTGGATAGGGTGCCAGGCTCAAAGTCAGGAAGACTCATCTTTCTGAATTAAAATCTGACCTCATACACGTGCTAGATGTGTGACCCTGGGTAAGTCACTTTACCCTGTTTGCCTCAGTTTCCTCATCTGTAAAAGGACTAGGAGAAGGAAGTGGCAAACCACTCTAGCATCTTTCCAAAAAAACCTCCAACAACTCCAAAATGAAGTCATAAAGAGTTGAACACACCTGAAAAAAATGACTGAACAAAAATTTGTCCTATAAATAGCTTGCTTTGTATATGTTTGTTTGTCTGTTGTTTTCCCCATTAGGATATAACCTCCTTGAGGGCAGGGACTGACTTTTGCAATGCTTAGCTCAATGCCTGTCACAGAAGGTTCTTAATAAAAGTTGACTGAATTAAATTGAAAGATTCACTGAGTTGTCCAAGGCCAAGCAGATGATCCATAGGTTCATGGGTCTAGAACCAGAGTGAATCTTAAAGGTCATATGATCCAACACTCATTTTAATGGATGACGAAACATAGACTGAGATGAAGTCACTTGCTCTATATCACATAGGTGGTAAAACTATGCTAGGTAGCTAGGCAATGCGTGTCTAGGCCAACAGTCAGAAGGACCTGAGTTCAAATCTTCATTTGGACATGAGTCGTGCAACTCTGAGAGAGGGTAACTTAACCCCTCAGTTTCCATTTTAAACCTATTTGTATACCAACACACTTATGGGGTATTGTGACAATGTGGTGTTAAATGCAGCCTCTGAGTCGAGAAGACCTGGGTTCAAGACTAAACTCTAACATACACTGACTGTGTAACTTGGAGCAATACATCCAATTTTCCAGTGACCTCCAGTGACCACTCAAATTTTAAGACACAGAGAGGTCACCCATCTGCATTGGTTGGAGGTAATTTCCTTAACTTTAAGTTCTCTATGTTGATGACATTGCAGGTTTGGTCCCTATCCCTATATATTTACATTTGCTCCTCTCTCAAACACATACAGATGATTTTAAATATCTCATGGACAGGGATGATTTCATTTTTGCCTTTTCTATTTCTAGATCCCAGCACCATGCCTGGCATATAGTAGGCACTTAATAATTTCTTGTTAACTGATCATTTTCTTCCCTTTCCTATACTATGCCAAGGGCATGAAGGCTTCCAGCTCTGTTGCCAACCAAAACCTCATTTCTCTGAGTTAAAGTTTACTGCCTGCAAATTCATTTGGGAGATTCGAGACTCAGGTCACACAGGATGTCTTGTACTTGATGGAATGGGAGGCCCAGTGGCAGGCTCACATTTCTTGCCTTTAGTCCTAGGCCAGTCTCATGGCTCTAGAGACAGGGCAGTGAGGTTTTTCCGGTTGGAGGCTGTCTCTTCTGGGTGCCAGGAAAACAGAGTACCATGGAGGAGCTACATCCAAGAATCCCCACCGGGAGTCCTCTGTTGTAGCAGAGTTGTGAGTTGCTAGGTCGGGAATGACCTCGTGGAAGCGGGGAGCTGATGGCCCCTGGCATTGCTCATAGAACTCCTAAATGAGTTGATTGGACCAGGGAGAGTGGGGTTGGGGGGGCAAGGGGTGGAGAAGTTCAACTCTCCAGACTTTTCTACAGGGTCTGGCAAATCTCCTGTAAGGACTGCCATAGCACAGACCTCATATAAGGTAGGTCCAGCTGCAAACATGGAACGGCTTGGTCAGAACAGATGGCTGAGCTGTGTGGGAGAGAGCAAGTCATCAAATAGCACTTACTGAAGGTAATCTACAGTGTTTCTTAATAACAACTTAAAAAAAAAAGCCTTCTCCACCTGCCTCCAAGCAGCAAGAATGCCAAGTCTGTGTAACTAGGGAAGCATCCATTACACTGGAAACTTGTCTGATACTTCTTACTTGAATTCCAGGTCCTAGAACTGTGGTCCCTAGTGAGAGCTGGCTGGGATATCTCAGCATGCACTTGGTCAATGATGTCAGTGACACCTTGGATCCCCAGTAGAGTCTAAACCTCACTTGACTCATAGTGTATGTCACTTACACTCCCTAGCTGAGTGACTTTGAGAAAGTAACCTCACCTCCCTAGACCTCAGTTTCTTTTTCGGTAGAACAAAGGGGGTGTACTTCCTGGCCTTTGAGGTCCATTCCAACTCCAAATGTATGATCCTATAATCCTAGGTCACTTAATTTCACCTTATCTGTTAAAAAACATGTTGCAGGCAGGAGTTAGACTCAATGGCATCTGAGATCCCAATCAATTCTAATTCTCTGTTTCTAAGGTCCTGCTTGTTTGCTAGAACAAATGAGAGGTCATCTGATAAGAAAATGAGCTAGAGTTAGCTCAAAGGCAGGGCTAGGGGTGCTTTTGTGGGCCTCAGTTTCCTCATCTATAGAATGGGAAGTTTGATGCCCTCTGAAGCCCCTTCTTGTTTTAGCCCTATGATTGATCCTATGACAGGTTTCTCCCGACACTAGCATTCTGTGTTCTATTGTGCCTTCTAGCTCTGGAATTCTATTTTCTGTAAGGATGTATTCTTGGTTCTCTGCTCACCCCCAAACAGCTCTTTTTAGCCCAGTGATCTGTGGGTCATTGGTTATCAGCCAGACTGAGTGAGAACATGTGGCTCGATCAGCCAATATCCATCACTTTCTGAAAAACAACTCAAGCATGTCTCTTGCTTAGAGTGAGTCAGTGACTTTATCAATCAATCCACAAAGATGTATTTAGCACTTAGGTTCCTGGAGCATAGATTTGGAACTGGAAGCAACTTCAGAGAACTTGTAGTCTAACCCTCTCATTTTTCAGAGTCACACAGCTCAGAAGTGTCTGAACTGGGATTTGAACTCAGTCTTTCTGACTCCAGGTCCAGCTGGTGAGGAGGGGGGTGAGGTGGGGAGGCTATGAATTAATTAATTATGAATTTTAAAATAATTAACAATCATAAACATTTCACTATACCAAAAAAGTTAATGTATTAAGAACCAAAGGAAAAAAGTATATGCTAGTGTACGTATGTGCGTGTACATGTGTATATATTAACCCAAAAAAGAATATTAAGAAGTGAGTTCAAATCTCACTTCAGACACTTACTACCTGAATGACCTTGGAAAACTCATCTATAAATGGACTCTGGAGCCATCTCCAGTCATCCTAATCTATATCTGGCCACTGGACCCAGATGGCTCTAGAGGAGAAAGTGAGGCTAATGACCTTGCATAGCCCTGCCTCACTTAAATCAAATTGCAAGGACCTGATGTCATGGTCCTCTTCAAGAATGAAGGACAAATCAAACAATATAAATGGATCTATTGACCTTACAGGTCCTTTTCACCTCCCAGTCTATGGCCATGTGAGAATTCTCTTTCTGTACATAGGTGAGTCAACTAGAAATGTGCAATTCCTACTTACTGTGGCCAGTTTTTCAATGTCAGTGTCACACGATCCAAGTGAGGCAAGTCCAATATCCTGGAAGAGGGCAAAAGAAATAGAGTTTATCTTTTTTAAGGCTCTCTTCATAAGACTTTTCTGTTCTGAATTTCTAGTTGCCAATTCAATTCTGAGAGTATTACAATTTATATGCCCAAATTATGACTGATCTGGTCTGATCTGGTCTGGTTAGTGTTGACTGGGGCTGGGTGGGGACAGGAAGGGGGGAAGTCTGGTAATACAAAGAAAGGGCTGCCTGGTAATGTGTTATACTCAATTCATGTTATACTGATTATTAAAATGAAAGTTGAGGGAATACATATGACTGAAATGCATGTTCAGAAATGAAATCATGGCACTCAGTATTCCCATCTATAAATAAAAGAGACTAGATGAATTCCAAAGTCCCTTCTAAGCTATAACATTTTTCCCCATGAGATTCCTTTAATTTGTGACACAGTGTAAAGACTATCCCAGTTTTGACATTGTCTATTCTAAAGTCCCTCATGGGTCTGAAAATCCATGTCCTTAGGATGCTCCCAGCTTTGACATTCCAAGGTCCCATCTTAGCTCTGAAATTCCTTGGTCTAAGGCCCCTCTCAGCTCCAAATCTTCATTTTACTTATTCTAACATAAAGACGCTAGCAGTCCTTCCTCCTCTCACATCCTGTGATTCTGCATTTGATTCTCCCGGTGCTTGTTTTTGAAGTTAACACTCATTTCTAACTGGTATATAAGAATCAATACCAGTTGGCAGAGAGGAGGGGGAAAGAAATATCATTACCTGTGAGAACTGGGCGAATTCTTGGTTTGCTAGCATTGGAATATGACCCAACAGTTCATGGCAGCAATCTCTGGAATAACCAAATATGAGATGATATATATGATTTAAATACACAAAAAGATGACCAGGTAATCAGGTCTTAGGTACATTCTCTACAAAGCAAGATACAGTGTAATTAGCCTGTATTTCAATGCCCAACTGAATCTGTGATCTCATCCTTGTGTGCACGTGTGTGTTTATGTACTTCCATTGGGGCAGACCCTTTCCCAGCCATGCTTCTTTTTCTGTGCAATCCTTGTAAATGTCTTTCCCCAAATGCTGCAGGGCAGTGGTCCACTGTTATCTCTTGTTCTTATGTGACTGGCACACCTTTATTTATTATCACATATTTCTTGGGTGATATCCCTTAAGGCATTTGGTGGAAAGGATGCTATTGTGTAACTAACACAATTTTAAATTATATTATAGTTATTTGTACTGTTTTATTCACATGCAGACACACACCCAACCAAGACTGGGGAACATATCCTTTGCCATCTTTGTAGTCTTTGTATGTCTAGTAAAATGCCTCAGACATAGAAGGTACTTAATAGAGACTTCCAGCTCTGGAGTCAGGAAGACCTGGGTATAAGTCCTGCCTTTGTCATACATACAATTTGAAACTAAGACTCCACTTCTTACTGTCCCAGGCAACCCTTTAAGACATTAAGCTGTGGAATAATTGGGTAGAGAAGTATAGGACAGAGGAGGGATTAGATAGAGGAATTCCCCAGGAAAAACCAGATGTAACTATTATACATAACACAATCATGCATTCATACACGCTGTACATCCATCCATACATATATCCATCTGTATAAATGTATACAATTAAACAAGGAATGAAATTTATTTGTTGTTTTAATTTTATTTATTCAATTATATTGTGATTCTAAAAAGGTAGCTCCCATAAAAAGTCCATTTAAATTTAGGTAGTCTTTGAAAGAAAATCTCCAACAACCCAAATCGTGGTTATTTTTAGAGTCCTTAGTCTGGTTAGAATTAGCTCTTATCATTCTTTCCCTAAGCGACAGCCTGGAGCACAAATAAATTACTGCTCATGGAAATGATCATTCCTCCCTTCCCCCTTCATTTCTATTGTTTGCTTGATTTTAAACAGCACCCCTACCCTGTACCACTGAGTGAAATATATATTTTACTTCTTAAGCCAGATTGTGAAAACAATGTTGCCAGAGTTTTGCAACATCCCTTGGGCTAACCAGAGGTCCCCTGGGTTCCACAGAACCAGGACTGAATCAGAGCTCCAGCCAGCAGGTCTAGAATGCCCAATGATCAAGAAGCAACCTCATGGCCAAGGACAGAAGGGTGACTCCTCTCTGAACCACAGTGTACAGAATCTGTACACATGAGGCCTTGGAGTATAGGTTGTGGTCTGTTTCTCTGCCAGAGGGACTCTGAAAGAATGTAGAGACGAGGAAATGAGTCTTTGGTGCCTCCACTCTGACTCCCTTTGGAGAGTTTACTCCTCCCTGTGGAAGCATCTGACTTCTAGGTTCCCAATGTCCTCCAGTTAGCAAAACCTGTTCTTAGGAAAGGAACTAAAATGATTGTAAATTTAAATTAATTTTTTTACTCTCTAAAGAGACATTTCCACTCTAAATTTCACCTCCAAAAAAAAATTCACCCCCAATTGGAAAATATAAAGCATTGGCCTCACTTAGCATTTCAAGCACCAGGGAATTCATAGGCTAGTGTAGAGGAGGAGAAAGGGATGGTGTATGAGATGGTGGTAGGGGATCATCCTTGAGTCCTTGAAATAAAACTGTAGGTGGTTACCTAGCCTGCTTATACATAAAAAGACCATTTGGTGCCCATCTTACACACAGCTGCCATAGTGATTTTCCTAAAGGGTAGGTCTGATCATGTCAAACACACACACCTCACTCAATAAATTTCAGTGACTCCCTCTAACATCAAATAAAAACTCTTCTGTTCCACATTAATGCACATTATAACCTGATTACTTCCTTTCTTTCCAGTTTTTTAACATGTTATTCCCTCCCACAAAGGCCAGTCATACATTAGATACCATCTTCCACCTCCATAACTTTGTACTGACTATTTCTCGTGCCCGTTATGCTCCCCCTACTCACTGATACCTCTTGGCATTCTTGGGCACTCTTTCCTCGTTCTCCCAGCTGTTAGTCCCATCCCCTGCAAAGTTGCCTTGTCTATATCTCATATAGAGAAGTTCTATATAGGCAGCTATTGTATTGCTCCATTAGAAAGCAAGCACTTTGAGAGTAGCTTTATTTTCCTTCTGTCTTTATAGCACCAGCACTTGGCACATGGTAGATGCTTCATAAATGCTTGTTAACTGGTAGAAGAAATGCCAACCTCTGAATAAGAGAGGAAAGGAGGGACATATTCAGAAACAGATGCAACTTAAAAACCAAAGGCATCAATTAAAAAAAAAACCAGCTCCCTAGTAGAGATTCCATAAACAATGTCTACAGGGTCTGATCCACAGGGAAAACAAGACAATGAAAGCCATTGCATCAGGCAAACCACAAAACACTACAGGGAGATGATGACCAGAGAGGATCTTACGGTTCTGGAGAATGCATGGGGGAGGAAGAATGTCTGATGTACTGGGTACTCTGGAATACACGGAAGGCCAGACTGGCAAGAAAGTCACGAGAAGACAGGAGTCCTGCGACTGGTCTCAGTTGAAAACCGGTTCTCTCTGTGTGCCAGGAAGAGAAAGAATGAGATTTCTGAGCGGCCACCAGTCAATTAGGGCAGCCAGGTGGTGCCATAGTGCATAGTACACTGGGCTTAGAATAAGGAAAACACATCTTCCCAAGGTCAAATCTAACCTTAGATACTTACTAGCTGTGCGAACCTGGGTAAGCCACTTAACCAACCCTGTGTGCCTCAGTTTCCTCATCTGTAAAATAAGCTGAAGAAAGAAATGGCAAACCACTGCAGTATCTCTGCCAAGAAGACTCTACACTGGGTCATGAAGAGTCAAACATGACTGAAAAGTGAATGATCAATGGCAAACCAGTCAATTGTAGAGCTTTGAGCCAATCTTTTGGAAGCTCTTTGATAACTTGGCACAGAACCGATTTTTCTAACCCTAAAAAGTGATTGTGCTAGATGTCAAAGTACATAGAGGGCTGGGCTTAGAGCCAGGATGACATGAGTTTGAATCCCATCTCTATGACTCTAGGCAAACCATTTACTATCTCTTGCCTCAGTTTCCTCATCTGTAACACGAAAACGATAATAGCACCTATTTCACAGGACTGTTGTGAGATTCAGGTGAGATAATATTTGTAAAATGTTTTACAAAACTTCAAGTGCTATATAAATGATAACTATTATTATACAACCAAACAAGGTGAGAAGACAAATCTAACCAGGATAAATGTAAAGTTCCATACTGGGGTTCAAAAAATCAGCCACACAAACACAAGACAGGGTAGGTATGGGTAGTCAACAGTCCATGTAAAAAAGATTTCAATGGGTAATGTGTGTGTGTGTGTGTGTTTGTGTGTGTATTCACCCTTCACTGCTGAAGAAGACCATGCCATTAGAGAAATAATGACATGACTTGCACTTGACTTTGTTTTGAGTGAGGTGTGCTGGTCTTCAGCCTCACTTCTCCTCCAGAGCCATCTGAATCCAGTGACAGATATTCATCAGGATGACTGGAGATGACCCAGGATGAGGCATCTGGGGTTAAGTGACCTGCCCAAGGTCACACAGCTAGCGAGTGTCAAGTGTCTGAGGTGAGATTTGAACTCACGTACTCCTAACTCCTGCACTGGTGCTCTATCCACTGTACCACCTAGCTGCCCCAGGAGATGAGAATTAAACTTAAAAAGTATATCATTCATAACATCCCCCTTTCCCTCCTGAGAGCCAGTTGTTAAATAAACATTTACCGGATAGTCCTGTGTTTATGGTCAATAGCATATTGTGCACCTTGGGATATCATCCTCTTTGGATTTCCACACCTCAAGGAGCAAAGAAGATGGCTGTTTTTTGTTTAATTATGAAATTTTCCTTGCTGTTGAAAAGGCCTATTGTCGTTGCCAGTAAGAATAAATATATTCGTGGATGTTCATTTGAAAAGAGGAGGAGGATGAAACTG